>CM028380.1:143310248-143393083 GCA_013146195.2 Codonopsis lanceolata
TAGCTACCATATATAGCTCCATTTGCATTTATAGTAGAAATCATGCATAGTAGGGTCAAATAGTGACCACTAGTTCAATCATGCATCGCAACAATAAATTGCATAAATTTCATGCATCATTACCCAATTGCATCATTTAGGAATAAATAGAACACGCATAAGCATTATTAATAAAGTCAGGAATGCTTCAAAAGTGCTAAACAGTGCCAAAATCTAGCAGATCTGAAGTATATCCAGGCAGATCCAAACAAAAAAACATTAAAAAGAGGAATATGGAAAGAAAAAAAAAAGAGAAAAAAAATAAACAGATAATAAGCATGCAAATAAAGAAAAATGGCGAGCATACAGAATAAAGAAGAAAAAAAAAAGAAAAAAAATCGGGGAGGGGAAAATGCATGTACAAGAAAAGAAAAGGAAAAATTTATAAGTGTATGCAACAAAGGAAAATGCGGCGGCAGAAGAAGAAACTTTCGGCTGAAGCTAGAAAATAGAGCAAAAGGAAAACAGCAGCAAAGAAAAGATGATTTTAGCTGGAACCAAAAGATGTGGCAGCAAGGAAAGGAAATTTCTAACCGAGGTTAAAAAGAGCAGTAAAGGAAAAAAATGCAGCAGCATCAAGAAAGATTTTCCAGCTAAAGCCGAAAATATAGCGGAACATGGAAAACAATTTTCCAGCAAAGGCTGGAACTGTGACAAAAGAAGAATCCCCTGCAAAGTGCAGCAAGAGCAACAAAGAACAACGTAAAACAGCAAGAAGCAGCAAAGCAACAGCAACAGCAATTTGTCGCATGGGCACGACAAGGGTAAGAAAAGGAAGGTATTTTTTTTTCCTTTTTGCAGTGCATTTGTGTGATGCTTGGAAAACTTTCTTTTCAGGGGCATGCAACCCTGGATCAAAGGGAAAGGCTTTGTCCTCCAGCGAAGGCTGAGTTCCTGAGGAGACATTGAATTCTAGACATCAATCGCTGTGTTGGAAAACTTTCTTTTAAGGGGCATGCAACCCCGGATTCAGAGAGAAAGGTCTTGTCCTCCGACGAAGGCTGCGTTCCTAAAGAGACAATTCATGCCGCACAGCCGCAGGCGAACTACGATTGGTCTGATTCCTTGGCTAATTAAGGATACGTAGGCAGTCTATCTCGGTAGATGCGACCATCACAGCACGTTATATTAGCTTTGCAGCACTCATTTGATAAAGCTTTGTCGCACTTGCTCATTTAGCATTGCCGCACTTGCACCGCAACATTTGGTCCCCGGCTGAGTGAACTACGTCTCGGTCTGATTCCTTGTATAAGGATACGTAGGCAACCTATTTCGGTAGGCAGGACCGTTGCACGAGTGATAGTTTAGGTTTTGGCCTGAACTACGTTTGGTCTGATTTCCTTTATTAAGGGATACGTAGGCAGCCTACATTAGTAGGTCCGACCATCAGAGCACGTACTTAATTTGAATATCTACTTAAAATTTTCAATAACCTGCTATAACTGACTAAAAAAGTCTAAGATATGTGAGGTTTGGTTTGCATTATAAACCATTGCATTATAACTACTACCTGTTGCATCTCTTCCCCGTTTTATAATTGAACGAAATTGGAGAGTCTATTGTTTATCAACGATGTTCGTCTACTCAGTAAGCCTTGGGTTACCCGTAGACTCCATCGTTGAGGGGCTCTGTAGACACCCCAATTTCGTACCCTTGGTATGTAACTCTGGCATGTGATATCAAAAACTGTTTAAACTTAACAAAATGTCAAGTTACAGGGTTGAAAATGCAAAAGGAGAAAGTAGGATGCATGAACAGTGAACTGCAGGGTGGGGGAAGTGTCGAAAAATGAGGAAGTTTCTGCCCTTGGCGCCGCGCCCAACATGTTGTTTGTCCGCGCCAAGGTCCTGAATAGTGCCCGATCAGTTAACGCATTATACAAAATGTCAAGCACGCGGTACAAACCAATGAAACACAAATCCAACTATACATAGAGGTGCCCGGCTACGCTTTGAAGAACAATTTTTCGACGAAGGCTAGAAGCCCAGAGTTACTCTGCGTAATTTTTACGCAGTGAGTGTGAGCGATCCCCTTCTCTCATAAAGCCTCAAAACCCTGACAAACCTCCTCCAAACACAAAATCCAACCGGTTAAAGTGATCCCTAGCCCTTTAGTCAGGTATGCACCTTATATCCCCCGCCCAAAAACCATAAAGTAAGCCGTTACTCTGTCCGAGTAAATAGGCTGAAATCACCCGAAATAAGCCGTTATTCCACCCAACCAAATAGGCCAAAACCATCAAAATTAAGCCGTCATTCTGCACGAGTGAGTGAGCCAAAACTACCATAAATAAACCGTCACTCTGCCCAGATCACAACAGCAGCAGCAATAAAAGTCTCCCTCTCCCGAGAATGACAGAGCGAGCACACTCCGCTCTAAAAGGTAATAGCCTTTAAGGGCATTATTTTTATAAAAGTTGTTATTTAAATCCGGCCCAATGTAGACAATATAAGCCGTTGTGCTGCTCGGATTTAGTTAGAAAATATTATGTAAAAGAGCCGTTATAATGATCAAATATTTTTAAATATATTTGTAATTATTGTAAGGAAATGGCTGCAAGTCCGTAAATAATGTAGCCACAGATGTATTTGTTTTATTTTCCTGTCTTTTAATGCTTTATTTATTCGCTAAATAAATATAACAATAAGCATACTTTAGCCAAAAACTATTTTTGAGACCGAAAGGACGAGTTGGGTGCCTAGCACCTTCCCAACTCGTAACTTAGCCTCCGAACCCGTTTTCAATCTCTGGTTTTTCTTTTCTTTTTTTTGGTTTTGCTTTATTTTGCCTTAAAATAAAGATGTCGACTCTAAAACTTTTTGGATTCAGTGGGGCCTCGCAACACTCTTACTTTGCCACTTTTCCATTTTCCCCTAAAAAAAGGAGAATGAGAATGGAAGGGTGATGTATTCCCATATACTGGTATCCCCTAAACAAAGGATAACTTGATGTGGGAAACTCAAAGCTCCCATAGTGATCCGAAATGGGCCATAAGGCTATTTTTATAAAATTTATAGTGGGGGCGTCGCAACATCCTTTTTTGCACTTTTTCGTTTTTCCCTAAAAAAGGGAAAATGGGAATGAAAGGGTGATGCATTCTCATATCCTGGTATCCCCTAAAAAAGGGATAACTTGATGCAGGAAACCAAAAGTTCCCATATTGGATCAAAAATCCACTAAAGGCAACTGAGGCGCATTCCAACGCGCTATCTTAGACAGCACTCCTCTCGCACTTTTGATTTTGTCTTCCCATAAAAAAGGGAGGGTGGAACGAGAGCAGTAGTGTCCCGCATCCGCACGTACGCGCACCCCTATCCAAGGGCGCGGGCGCACGTCCCGGGAACCCACACTATTTCAACCTGTTTGACATTTGGGTTCCAATGGATTTCGACATGTTTCAACCCATTATCCATTGCAACCCAACCCAAACCCACCCAATTTCCAGACCTACTGACATGGCAAGGGAATCGGGGTGGATTTTGGAAAATGCCACTAGAATGGATGATAGAACAGATGTTGCCAATATGATCGTTTGCTCAACAAAATGTCTCAAATTCAAATGGAGTGTGCAAAGTTTTAATTTTCCTTATTGAGATATGAAAACTTCAATTGAGGGGGTTGTTGTGCAATTTTAGGACTTAATTTCAAATTCAAAAAAGAGAATCCACATAACTACAAAGAGTACACACATCAACTCAAGAAACATTGTTACCAGATATGTAGAATGAAATCTGATAACTACAAAGAGAACGCACATCAACTCAAGGTTAGTCAAAATGACCACCTTGAGGAGAATAAATTAATAATTTGCCTCTGTACTTTTTTTATAAGAGAAAAGAAGCAATATATTACATTCAGACAAGTATTAAACTAGTTCTTCAAAGAGGACTTTCCCAATGTGCATTCTAATTGTTTCTGGAGCACAGTAGGCACTATAGTAGTAACTCCTTGCTATTGTTAAGAATGTTTGCTTGATATGATGATCGATCCCATCAAAGGAGTTCTGAAGCACTAATTGGGCGAGTTCCTGCATATTCGACTCAATCTGGGCAGATGTGATTTTGCCGGTGTTGATTGCATGGACCTAAATATAGCAAATAGTAGCAGAAAATAGCAAAAGGAAAATGACTATTAGCTTTATACTAAAAACGCGTAGGGAACATATATGAATGAAAGTAAAAGACTAGGAGATTAATGTTGTTTATAGTGGCAAGGTGTTGGCATTGAAGCATGATCTAATAAATTTAACCTGATTGTTGTTGTATTCACTAAGTTGGCTGCAAACTTCGTTGGTGAGTTTCGAAAGGCTCTTGTACTGTGGTTGCGATAGTTTTGGCTCTGTGAGTAAACGCCCACTGGATAGGCATAATGTGTGCACTAGGAGCTCCGCGTCTTCGTGCCTAAGGACTTCTTTCTTAAATTTAGTCAACCACATCTCCCACTACATTAAACAATAATAAATAAGAAACAACCAAAATAATTTATGTAGTTATGAGTGCCAGGCAAAATATGATGAATAGCTGTAAGAGAATTAGAAGGAAAGAGAAGTATATAGAGCCCAAGTGTGGGCATGGGCTTCAAACAAAGAAATCTGTTTACTATATTTGAGGTTCCAACATAAAACAACTTGTTACTAGTTGGAGTACCTCTTCAAGTCATAATTTTGTTAGTAAAATCACAAGTGCTTCTAACAATGAAAAGACTCACTGCATTTAGCAAGAGGGGATAGATTTCTATGGCGTGCTCTTCTAGAGTGTCCACTGAGATTTGCTGGAGTGTTTCAACCAAAATCGCTTCAAGTCGTTGTTCTTCTGTCTCATGGCTGTAAATGCAAATTCACCATCTTTATGATTAAGTTCTCTTCAATCGTTGCTTGATCATGTTTCTAACGGTCATAATCATGAAACTGATGGATGATTAAGTTGTCTAATTATATTACCCCTGTATGTGGTTCATGTTTGTGGTATCATTTTGAAATTGAAGAATAGATATTGCTCTCCTCTGCTTGCAGCCAGAAAACTTTATGCTACTATAAAATGATGTGACCATCTCAACCAAGATAGCAGATTTGACCCATGCAGTTCGCTCTATTGACCTCGAAGGCTCATATATATTTGCTGCCGCCAAAAAATAAGCAAAGAGAACGTTTTCTGTACTAATCCCAAACTTTCCAATACCGCTCTCAGTGTACCACCTGCATATAAATTTTAACAAAGAAATGCAAGTGATATTCTATACATAACATATATACGCACATAGCTAAGAATATATATATATATTGCTAGGAGAATAACTGAGGTTATGATCTTTTCCCGGGGATTGGGTTGTGGGGGTTGTTGGCGACGACTTACTTGTGAATATTGTTCCATTCTAATTGGTGCTGGGCTTGGCACTTGTTGAAATCTAGTTTTGCTAGCTCCAGATAGGCATCATTGTTCACTTCAAACATCCTAACGAGGAATTGTCACAAAGAGCAAAATCAACTCAACTTTGCTACAATATTGAAGCATAGATTCACGAATTGATTTAATGTTCTACTAATAAAGGTCACCTGTAAAGAGTCTTGCCGATCCAAACATCATCATTTCCACCATATTGCTCTATATAGTACCTTGCTTCCACCCGAGGTAAGCTAGCATACCAAGGAATGTCCAATGCATACCCTATCTGTAAATTATTTGATTTAGAGAAAGTTGGGAATTTATGAGGAAGGCTTTTAAACAAGAGTAATGTTAACGTATATAGAAAATTGCACATTAATTGAAGTTGTTTTTGTCAATTTTTATCTAACTGATTCATAGTTGTCTGTCCATCTATCAAATCCAATGACCTGTAAGTAAATTTGTAAACAAAGGGTTGATATAGTGTATAAGTTTCTACTTTTATGGACCACTTATATTGTGTTCAATGAGGATCCGCTATAGTACTAACATCCTAAGCCCTAAAGTCTTGTCCCCCTATGCATGATGTTAGGGCACAATAAGTTGGTCGCCGATTATAAATCACACTCATCTTCAACATGCATCCGATATGAGCTGGGAAATATTACAGTATCAACATAGCAACATGAATGACAAACAAAAGGAGCCAAGAAATCATCGTAAAAAACAATAAGAACCATACATGACAAGAGTCCGGCAGAGAACTGCATCTAGAAAGTAGAGTATCATAGTTATGGAATATAACTCTTTTTTTTTTTAATGAAATATACCTCACAGGCAAATCCTTGGATATTACCCATTTATCCCGGAGCTGGTTTTTATCTTTCCTTTCTCGTAAAAGTTTGAACGAATAAACGTTGGCTTCCTCGAGAATCTTCTCTCCTGGAAACCTAATTTGAGAAGCCCTATACAAACCAAACATTGTAGTAACAGACTCCCAACTCTGCTGCATTGGGAAGCACTGAAATTCGTCTCCATTCTTGAAATTTAAAAATACATCTGTCAAGAAATTCAAAAATCACTCGCAGTCTTCACTTTTATAGTATTCTTAATATTGAATCAATGATTGAAATCTCATTAATAACAAAAGTAAGTTAAATGGTGATTTGATACTGTAAGGAGGTTTATGTAAGGGCAAAATAGGACATGACCTATTTTAGTCTTGTTTCACCTTTCTTGGTCAAAATAGGATTTTTGATAAGTTTGTGTTAATTTAGGACTTAGTATATTTTATTAGATTTAGTTTAGTTAGTTTTGGTAGCAAAATCTTTTTGTAGATTTCAAGTGCACATATTTGGTAACAAAATCTTAGCATAAATCCTAGTCTAACCATGATTCTTGACCACTTTCATATTTGGTAATTAAATCTCATCCTAGTCTAACCATGATTGTTGACCATATTCATATATGGTAACAAAATCTCATTAGTTTGGTAAGTAGTTGATTTTTTCCTTAAAAACTAATCTTTTTCCTTGTAGTAGAAGGACTGTTTTTGGGTGTGTGTAGGAGACGCATACTATATATTCAGGAGCTGGGATTCGGGGTTCTTACAGAGCTCCAGAAAGAGAACAAAAACCATAGAGGGTGTGAGCTGATCTGAGGAGTTTCTGCAGCAGTTTTGAAGTGCCGAAGTTCAGCAGTCCGAATGTGTTATCCATTGTTGCAACATCGGCAGTAACATCGAAGTGCTTTTGTGCTTCCTGTTTTGTTTAAAGGAGGCTGATTTTGTTTATTCCCACGTATTGTTTAACTTGTTTATCTGGGGTTTTTGTTCTCTAAGATTCATTATCTTGTGAGAATATTTTTTTGTAAAATAATTCATCTTTTTTAGTGAAATCTTTTTGGCCATGAGGCTAGATCTACAAGTATAAGCTTGTAGATTGTTTGGTAAACTTTGGTGTTTAATTTCGTGCTTTATTTTTAAGTCTTCCGCTGTTTTTGATATTTTTCTGTCTTTTGTGACTTTTTAATTGTAGCTTTTTAACAAGCTACATTAAATCTTTGAGAATCCTAGCTACTCACGTTCTTTCAGTTTACTTTACGAAAAAGAAAGGAGACTATTTTATTAGGAAAAAGGGAAAGGGAAAAAAAGAGTTTCCTTTGAACTAACATATAAATAAATCACATTAATATTTATCATACATTATTCATGTTTTCAAAAATAAAATTTCATTCATGATAAACTACAATAAGAAAAGCATGGATTAAAATTTGGGAGAGCTTATCTTCACAAACATTTTTTACTTAACCACTACATTATTAATTATTAACGTATGTTAGAACATAACTACCCTTTAATCAATTACTTGTCATTTAAAGTTGATAAATATATTTCATATTTCTATATTACCTTTTAATTCTTAATACATCAACGAAAAAACTTTGTCTAATTTTTTTCATTTTTTTCTTAATAGATATTTTTTTTAAAATGTGTATGACTCGGTTCTTGTTTTATTACAAGAACATTCATTCATAGAAGTAGTTTTCTACCAAAATATTAGATAATTTTTTATACTTAATTACTATAACAAAAGATTAATTCAATTCAAACATTTCTTTTATGAAAATAAATTCAGTAATAACAATATGATATGTATTGTATTAATTATCAGTTTTAATCAATTTAAAATTAATACGTGTAGAATCAATTGTTATTCCTACGAAAAAGATAATAAGACTAAACTATATGATATTAAAATATGATATATTTTTGAATTGATTTATTAAAATTATATATTTAATTAAATATCATTGTAATTTTTTTTTAATTTCAATAACCAACTATCACATGTTTTCTCAAAGTTAGCTTGACAAAAAAATTGTTATATTACTCATGTGGACGGTAACAAATATTTGATTCTTTTTTCCTTAGAAAATTATGTAGTAAGGTAATTAGAAAAATAAAATTACTAGTCACTTAATATGAGTAAGTAAACATCCCTTTCGGGTTAACTTTTATGACTTTCTAAAAACAAATAAAGTAATGTAAATCATTGGTCACATTTTAATTAAGTTAACCTAGATAACGTCAGGAGTAAACTATTTAGTTGGAACCGAAAAAAAAAAAATAGAGCTACGATATTACGAGCTAGAGCTTGTGATATTATTACAAGCTTGAGTGTTAGTGCTGTTAGATCAAATCTACTAAAAATTTTACACCATTAGATCAAATATGGTATTTTCTAAATAATAATGTAGATATTCCAAATCACTACCAACTTAATCATCCAACAGCTCTAACACTAAAGCTCGTATTAATATCACAAGCTCTAGCTCGTAATATCATTTGTCAAAAAGAATATAACCTTCTATATATAGTATATTGGGAAATGCTATCATTACAACTAATACTACAACTTTCCTTACAACTATATCGTGAAATAAAACAAACTTATTTTGGAGAGCATTAGTTATAAGTCTAGCAATGTTATAATATATATGATAATTAAACTTACCGGCAGATACCTTGCGGCCATGTAAGCGTAGAAGTCTGAAGGCCATGGTGGTGTCATCAATATCTGGCAAAGGCCAATCTCGTCCACTGAAAACTCCACGGCTATCGCTCCAGTATCTGTAAATTCTTAATGGAATTATATTTCAAACCTTTTCTATGAAATGGGAAGTAAATAATAGTAAATCCTTTTGGGAATGGTTCATTTTTTCCAAAGTTCAATTTTTGAAAGAAATACATAAGGTAACATCCTCTCAATACTTACTTTTTATCTTTGATTGGCAAAATTTTAATTTTAATTAGCTAGGTCAAAATACAATTTTTTTCCCCAAAGTATCCACCGAGTCCCACTTTGTCCCCCAACCTAGATTTTGTGTCATTTTCATATTCTATGTTACAGTTTTTCCCAGTTTTCACCCTAACCGTAAAGGACATTAGAAATAATAACGAAATAGACAAACTTTCTTTCCTACACATTTGATCAGCATTTTGATGACTATTAAAGGAATATCCTTTTCATTAAATCATCAACACTAATGTTGCTCAATACAAACTCTTAAAACATAGCAGTTGTAGTACCTCGTACTTGTGTATATCTAAAGGTAATGGTCGATTTGAATAACAAAAAACTATATAATTCAAGTGTACCTATAGACATAACTGATACAATTGTTAATCTCCTCCTGAAAAAAACGGCAAATCCCAAGTCGCTGCAACCGATCAATCGCCCAGCACATAGCATATATGTCAACTGGGTAAATATTGGGCACTGAATAAAAAGTAAATATCAGAATTAGAAGACAATAGATAAGTGAATTGTTGTGTACAGCGGAAGACTTTGAAGAGAGAGAGATTGGGATCAACAGACTGTCAAAATTTTATTTAAATCAACGCTTAAAACCATTTTAAATATACAACTATATATAGGGATGCAATACCAAATTATAAATCCTTTAATTAAGGAACCTGACAAAACAGCTCGTTGGTACAAGGCTGTCGCCTTACACAACATGACGTGGCCACCTATTAGGAAGTAGCTCGGTCCGAATCAACTAAGTGAATGCGGTCGCCTTGCACTAACATGATGCATGGGTAATCGATTCATCCTAATCTCAACATGAATTAAGTAAAGGAAATTCTTAAAATGGTTAATTAGCTTCTCTTTTACTGTAATATCTGTACGTACCTCCACCGTTGAATCTCTCCACAAGTCGGTTTAGAAAGCTCAAGCATTTAAGATCTTTAGTATGCATGAAAGCAAAGGCAGTGGACGATGGAGAACCGAAGAACGATCCATCAAGGGATTGTAGTTTCAAGAGCTTTTCCCAGTCCAGGTCTTGTAATCCCTCCAAGCTGAAGAGTAATAAGGTATGCTTATTGTGTAACATCTCCATCGGTATCCTGTTTTATGCACAAGTTATTAATGGAATTCAGGGTCGTCTAACTGTCAGGGCCATTACTGTCAGGGCCATTACTGAACTTTTAGGGGCCAAGGGCAAAAATAATAATATAGGCCCCTATAGATATAAAAAATAAAATTTTAAAATAAATAAAATTTCAATTTATTATCGTTCAAAGTATTTAATTGGTATAACATCTACGAGCATACTAATATATAAGTATATGAAATAATTATTTAAAATTACTTCGTTTGCATATTCTGGTACACTAGTTATTTTCTATCTTGATTTGGTAATTTTCTTATATATTAAAATATACAAAATGTCTATAAAGCATATCTATAAGATATTTCAGATTTATTCACTCTTCTAAGATCTTTCTCAACTATATCATCAAATTATATCACCTTCTCTCATTTTTTGGCTCATTCGTTACATGTTCATTTGGTTTTTTTTATTGATTATTCGATTATTGTAATCCATTAATCCAAATTCTAAGATAATTATGTTTTTTGTTGATTAGGTGTGTCATTTTATTATTAATAAGCTACTAAAAATATCTTTCTTTTTTTTTAAATGACTTTCAAACGGGAACTCTTTACTCGGAACGGAGGAAGGGAGTATATAATACTTGATAATTCACAACTCAAAAATAAAATAAATTTTACATAACTTTCAAAAAGTTCAAAAGTAAATAAAATTAACATCTTTCAATTGAAGATCCTTGTATTTTACCTATCCTATTCTAATTGAATTTGAACAAACTGAATCTGATTGTATATTTTCCTCAAGGAACCATCTTTCAATATTTAAGACATATAAATTTCAATAGTTGTAAAAATAATATGAGGTCCAACTACAAGAAAAATCGTGTGGCATTATTGGGTTCATATTAGGATTGGCGATTTGGTGGATTGGGTAGGGTATGGGTTGGGTCGAAACGGAAACCGATTGAAATGGGTCGTGACCCGTTATAACCCAAAATTAAACGGATCAAAATGGGTTTGATCGAAACAGGTCGGTTCGAAATGTGTACTGGCTTAGAACGGGTTGACCTGTTTTGACTCACAATTTTTCGTCAAAAAACTTATATATATATATATATATATATATATATATATATATATATATATATATATATATATAACAAGACAGAATGGGTAACGTGTTCGACCCACTTTAACCCGACCCAAATCGACCCGTTAAATTTTTTGGGTCGAAATAGGTAATTTCGACCCAACAAAAATAACCGATCAAATTGGGTCGGATAATTTTCAACACGGGTTTGGTTGGTTAACGGGTTTTTAGTTGTAATTGACAAGTCTAGTTCATATCAATGGTTGACAAGTTCAAGTGAAAGGCATTATTGGGTTCTAAATTTATGTAAATATTTTATGGAGGTCACTAAAAAACTCAAAAAACAACTCTTTTGCATGGAATGGAAAGGGAGCAAATTATTTTCCAAAGAATATATAATACTCCCTCCGTCCCTAAATTATCGTCCTCCTTTCATTTTTCGTTCGTCCCTAAATAATTGTCCAGTTTGAAACTTATTTTTTATAACATCACTTTTACCACTTTACCCTTACTTTTTCACTCTACTTTAATTATGGGCCACATACACATGTGTCTTAAAGGAAACTACACATTAAACTAATATAAATAATCAAGTCAATTGTTTTTTTTAAACTGTGCGCTAGGTCAACTAGGACGATTATTTAGGGACGGAAGGAGTAGCTAATAGCCTTAGCACCCCCCCCCCCCCCCCCACACACACACAATTTCTCAAGCATGGTTTGTTTATCTAAGTCGTCAAAAACTGAGTTTGAGTTTGGTAGTTTATTAATCAAAAGAGTTAAAGACCTTATTAAGCAATCCTTCAAGGCTTTTACTGAGTGCCAAACAATAAAACTTAACAACATAATAAACATAATTTATTGAAATCAACACTTAGTTGAAGTTTGAGTTGAGAACTAATTACTTGGCAAGCTTCGATTTTCTCTTGGCAATGATTTCTCTCAAGGCAGGAGAATCGCCAGGAATTTCAATGCCCATCTTTTGGGCTCGTTCGATTAGAGATGGGAAAACAACTTCAAAGCCGATAATCATATGTTCATAGTTCTCCATTTCAAGTTTATTAATGTTTTCCTTCATAAATGATATCCCTAATTCAACATCATGAGTTAATGTTAGTGATCATTCATGTTTATGCAATAGTCAATTACTCTTTTTTCTTCTTCATCTGCACATAAACTTTTAACATATAGCGCATCGGTAAACACAAACTTGATTGTACCTTTTTTGAATTTATCATGATGGATATCCCATGACTTAAGTGCAATTAAGCAAGCTAAGGTGTTGAGGAGTCTATCGTAAGCGGAAAAAAAGTCTGCATCACCCCATGAACCATCATGGAGTTGGTTATTGGCAATCCACTCAAGGCAAGTTGGAAACTGAGGAGTCCCCTGTCCATGAATATCTTCCACAAGTGCCACCCACGCCGTGTCATATGCAGATATGCTTATTCGTCCATCGTCCATGGTACTTAACAATGTTTTGATGTATCGGACTTGTTCCTCAATCTCATGTAATGTTGAATCCTTTGAGAAAAACATGCCATATATACCACTTCAGAGTGAGGAAGGGGAGAGAGAGAGAGAGAGATGTACGCACCTTGTTTTGTCCACCTCCAAGTGAGATTATATAGCTCGTTCTGATTAGCTTGGGCGGATTCTGTAGAAAACCATTGTATGATCGTGTACACTTATATAATCACATCGGGTAAAGACTAAGTAATACAAAGTTTTTACAGGTTTATGTCATATAGTGGAGAATAGGTTTATAGAGAAAAAATTTAGTAATCAAATTTAATTTTTATTCTTTTTAACTATCCCTTAAACAGGAAGCTTGGTGAACCAAACAGGTAAAATTCAGAAGTCTAAGCTCCAAATAACTACTTTATGTTAGTTAAAAAATGTATTTCAAAAGATGCATAATAGTATACATGAAAGCAATTAGTGTCCAAAAGAAACACTGTATTAGTTGTACAGTAACCTTGATAAGAAGAAGGCACAAAAGTACAAGAACGTTTGTGTAGCTTGCCAACATCCAACTTTGTTCCTGCGTATTTAGCCTTGAATAACCCAGGAACTGCATGTACGTACAAGGTTAGTTTAAGTAAGAAAAGGTTGAACTGTGATTTTTTAAGTACAACTGATCTTCCCCTCACATATCGGGCCTAGGTGGGGTAAGCAACAACCTTCCGTACCGGAGTTGGGTGCTATTGGGCCCTTTCACCCTAAAAGCTAGTTCGAAGGTTTAAGCAAACTTTCGCTCATACTTATTAACCAAGCACCCACCCTTCCACAACTGATGAGAGATTGTCGAAAATTAAAAATTAAAGACGCTGGATATTAACAAAAAATAAGAAAGAAATAGGTAGTTGAAGTAAGATATGTCGGATACCCTGTCTGAAACGGTGGAGGGGAAATATGGCTAATTTACTGCGTTCTTGATCAAACTGATGCAGTGGGAAGCCGGGCACTGGCAGTGTGTTGAGTTGAGAATACATTTCGCCTTTGCTGCTGCGGAGTTGAGAGAGTTGATGAGTAAATGCCTAGTAGCTCAAAACTAGGAGCGGTAATTGATGATAATGGATAGTTTTGGGTTAGGCCATTATCCATTTGCATAATGAATAATGTTCTAACCAAAGCTATCCATTAACACCCAATTGCCACCCTTACTCAAAACTCTCAAACGGATAATAGTCTAACTCAAAACTATTTATTAACACTCAATTATTACCCCTAATATATAAGTTTCTACTTGAATAAAATGACACAAGTTACGAGAAGATGAGAAAAAGATAAAACCATTTGCGTAGACGGTCTTCCGATACCACAAGATAACACCACGACAATATGAAACGCCAAACATGACAAGAAAGAACATGCAGAATTTACGTGGCTCGGGTCGGCGTAATGGCATACATACACCAGAGCAATCAATTTCATTAATTTAAATTAATAAACTAGTTTTATATTCGTACATTAAATGTATGTATATATATCTTTTTTAATTAAATTATAGTCAAATAAAATAAAGATTATAAACATAATTTAAAAATAAAGAAAAAAACATAATAAAGGGAACAAATTATATCGATATAATTATGTCTTATAATTAAAACACAAAACCCGTTAACCCGGTTTGAAAATTACACAGCTCAACCCAACCTGTTAATTTTTTTGAGTCAAAACGGGTTACTCATTTCGACCCAAAAATTAGTGAGTTGGGCCCGTTACCCATATTTTTACTGTATAAATGTATGTTTCTTGGCGGAAAATGTGGGTTAAAGCGGGTTGACTCGTTACTCATTTCGATACATTTTATTTTGGATTATAATGGGACACGACTTGTTACGACTCAACCCACGCAATCGTCAACGTAAAATTGATATCAATTAATCCATTATTTTATGAATTGTTTAAGTCATTTTCTCATTCATAATTTTCTAAAGTTTAATAATTGATAATTTTTTGTTATTAAAATTTAGGATTTTAAGTAGTATAAATAGTAATTCAGATGTATATTTTTCTCTATATAACATATAGATTTATTAAATATTTATAATTTGTGATTAATATCTACTACTATGATTTAATTGTATATATTCATATGATTTACCAATAAGTTATAATTAATTGTGGTTATTTGCAAACATAAATTTTGTTTTGATATTATAATTTATGATACGATGAAAGAAACATAAAAGTTTCAAATACAGACAAGTCATATATGAAGATTTCCATAGCAGACTTTTTATAATTAATTGTGATTATATTTTATTTTGTAATCATATGTATTCAATGATAATGATTTTTATAGCTCATTTGTTTTTATTCTAATGTTATTTGCTCATTTTAATTAATGAGTAAATTAAATATGCACCAAAAGAGATTTGTATTTACAAATTTTCAATGTGTGACTGCTCCTATTAAATATAACTACATAGAAACTCAGTATTTTCTACCACATATGCATATTTGAACATTTTCAATAAATCTTGAGAGTTGTGTAATCAATTAATCAGACTAGTTTTCTCAATGCATGCTAACTACTATATAATAATACTCAAATATGATTTTCTTTTTTTAGCAAGTGTATTTTGGCAGGATCTTACCTCTTTTAGACTACATAGTTTTCATATATATATATATATATATATATATATATATATATATATATATATATATATTGTCTCCGTTCCGAGTAAAGAGTTCACTATTCTATTTTGAGATATTATATTTAAAGAGTCCACTTTCAAAAATTATGGAATAAAAGTGTTTTATTATTTTGAGGTTGTGCTGTGAGAGGGTGGGACCCCGTATTACGAATTATGATCTATAAGACGGTTTTACAGCAGGCTTACTCTTATTTGATTTATTATTTATTTATTTGGTGGAAGCAAGGTAGCACCTTAATCTATCTATCTATATCTATTTCTATCGATAATATAAAAGTGTGAGTTGTCGTTACAACCAACGAGCTCTAGTTCAATTGGTACTGCTCACTTCTCTTAACGGAGAGGTTGGGTGTTCGAGTCTCATTAGAGACACCCTGGACTTTACAACTCTCAGTAGAGAGGTCGGGTGTTCAAGCCTCTTCAGAGGCATCGTTGTTGTTAAAGCCTTATCCAAAGGCCCCATTTAGTTACTCACTTATCTTAACGGAGAGGTTGAGTATTCAAGCCCTACCAGAGGCACCCTGGGACTTAACTACTCTCAACCGAGAGGTCGGGTGTTCAAAGCCTCACCAGAGGCACCATTTGTTCGAACCACACCAAAGGCATCATATATATATAATTGTAGCCTTTCAAGGCATTAAAAAAAATTAAGGGTTGGGGTACGGTCTATGTCCCTCCAACCTTACAAAAAAAATTAAAAACAATTAAAAAAAAAGTGAGTTGTCGTTACAAATTAATGTATGGACAAAATTAACTCTTCTCATAATAGAACACCCACGATTTACTTAAGGACGAAATAAGTAAATCTACCATGATAAAAAATGATGTTTGGCCAAAAAAAAACTTTAAATTTATAAATCGTTCACTATTAACTAAGGTCAAACGAGTAAATTTTGTTATATGTTAATCAATTCCATGATCTTTCGACGTGTTTCTATTCTAAAGTTAAGTCTTACATTTTTAAATTTTATTCATTTCACCTCGTACGTATATTAATTTTTTTTATCAGATTCTCCCTTCTACTATTATCATTACAAATGTCATCCTTTATTTTTAAATATAATGAAAATACCCTTACTAAGCCGAGAGACTAAAAAATTTTGAATCTAAAAAAATTAATATGATTATACTTCAAATATGTTTGAAAAGGGCATTATTAGAGATACATGAAAAATTATAACTATAATACTATGTTTGTTGATAAATATCAAGATATTAAGCAAATTTGTAACGTGTTTAGTAATTTCCTGTGAATAAGCTAAGAGAAATAGATTAAGAAAATGTGTTATAATAACAAGAAAATGAAGAAAAATTGAGAATCCAGTTGATGATGTGGGTTTTGTTCGAAAAGAAAGCTAAATCTACAGTTTACATATTTGAATTTTAGAACTATTACAAACAACCTTAAAAATTATAATATTAGTACCTAAGTTATAGATCTTACAAACAAAACCACTATCACTAACCACAAATAACTGAGTTCCTTACCCTAAACTCATCTGAACATTTTACTCATTTTAATAACTAGGTTTCAAACCTCTAACCTCTCTTCGTTTTCACTTGCTAACTCCTTTCCATACGACCCGAGGTCGTTACACGTGAGAATCTCTCTCTTCTCCTCCCCTGCCTATCAACTTTCTTTTTTCCTACCGCAACTCTTTTTATTTGGAAGAGACTGACACCTACCAACATCTTTTCAAGTCATCACATCCTAAAATCAGATTCTCTCCTTGCTTATTGATTTGACATCGAAAGAGGATAAAAACTAAGAAAAAAGAGATGTTTGAAGAAAGAGAACGCACATAACTACAAAGAGTAGACACATCAACTCAAGAAACATTGTTACCAGATATGTAGGATGAAATCTATTAACTACAAAGAGAACGCACATCAACTCAAGGTTAGTCAAAATGACCACCTTGAGGAGAATAAACTTTTTTATAAGAGAAAAGAAGCAATATATTACATTCAGACAAGTATTAAACTTGTTCTTCAAAGAGGACTGTTAGAACAAATAGCTAGGATTCTCCAAGAATTGTCAATGCAGTTTCTAATGTAGCTTCTGATGAAGCTACAATGGAAGTCACAATGGTCAGAATAAATCAGAACAGCGGAAGACTAATTAATAAAGCAGGAAACAGAACACAAGTGTTACCAAACAATCTACAAGCCTATGCTTGTTGATCTAGCATCATGGCCAAAACGAATTCACTTAAAAAGATGAATTGTTTTACAAAAATAATGTAAAATCACCAAACAAAATACTCTCACAAGACAACAAGTCTTGTAGAGCAAAAATCCCACAGAAAAACAAGTACATCAAACGTGGGAAGAAACAAACAACTTCCTAAAAACTGACAGGAAGATAAACAACATCAACGCTCAACGTAGTTCCTAATGCTGTAGCATTGGAAGCTACAATGAAAATCTGTCCAACGTCTGGGACAAAAATAGCTTCTGGAAATCTGATTTTCTGCTCTCAACTTTCTGTATAAGCTCTCTCTCAGAATCCACACCCCTTCAGCCGTTCCAAGTCTTCTATTTATATTGTGGTGTAACCCTACACGCAAGAGAGAAACCAACTCCAAGAAGGACAAGGATTAGAATTGGAATTAAAAGCAACTTCCTTAATTATCAAATCCTCTTACCATATTGAAGGGGACTTCAAGACACGACTGTTTAGGGAAGATTTGACCATGGATTTGTTACCAAAATAACTCCTTAAATCTAGGTTCAAGAAACCCAAAAATTAATGATTTATTTTGTTACCAAATTTGAAAGGATTTTGATACCATAAATATCTAAACTTCAAGGCCAAGAAAGGAGAGATAAAATCACAATAGGCACAGCCTATTTTACCCTTACAATCTCCCCCTTTGTTGAGCTTTTCTGGTCAAATAACATGACAAGTGTTGCCATATATATAACACAACCAAGATCCTTCAAAGCTGCAAATGTTAGAAAAACTCCCCCTGAATATATCAACTAAAAACAACTAGAGGAAAGATATTAACAAGGATAATTAAGACAGATTACTAAGCATGAAATACCACAAAACTTTTGAACAGACATCCACAACAAATTTGAGCTTATTACAGACCAAAAATATCTCAAAGAGCAATCAGAAAAGATCTGATTACAAGTTCAGAAGACAAGTTTAGTTCAGAAGAGATCACACATCATTCTCTTCTTGTTCAGCTTCAGTGGCAGCAGGAACGAATGGAGCAGGAACAGAAACGGGTTCAGTAACTTGTACAGATGGTGGAGCAAGTGCTGGGGCAACACTTGGAGATTCTCCCCCTATTTGGCCAGAGTGTAAGCTTAGCCAAGAGGTGTACTAAGCAGCAAGAGTCTATAAAATGGCAATCTGGGAGGTAACCATTGCAAGCTGTGCAGAGATAAAAGACACTGAGATTGGAGCACATGGTCCAGCTGAAACAGACAGAGATGGAGCAGCAGATGCAGCTGCAATGGTTACTACAT
Organism: Codonopsis lanceolata; assembly: GCA_013146195.2. NCBI lineage: Eukaryota > Viridiplantae > Streptophyta > Magnoliopsida > Asterales > Campanulaceae > Codonopsis > Codonopsis lanceolata. The sequence goes on from CM028380.1 coordinate 143,329,308, forward strand.
TAGGTATAACAGGAACGGCTGGCTGAGATGTAGAAGTACCAAGAACAGAGGCAGTAGGATCAGATAAGACAGGAGGATAAGGGTAGAGCAAGGGCAGGTTGAGCACTCTGTCTCCCTTCAACAGCTTGACAGAGATATGAAGTGGGTCAAGAGTGGGAGAGAGTCTAATACCATCAGCAGGAGAAAACCCTTGGGAAACCAGAACTTTATAAATGAGAGAAGGGAGTATAAGAGCCATCTTATCTCCCTCTGATTTTGCCAGGGATACAATTTTTCTATATACAAAGTCCCCAAAATCAAAAGGTCTACCAAACCCAATCTGATACAGTAATCTAGCATGTTCTTCAGTGAGAGAATTTGAATTGGTAGTTGGGGCCCAGTTTGCACAGCATATTTTGTGCATAACTACATACAAGGAAGAAAGTTTGGAGGCGCTAATGTTTGACCCCTTCCCTGGCCATTTGCACACTAGGCCACCTGTAAGTTCTTTTGCACAAAAGTTCAAATCAGACAGCAAGGAAACAAACCCAATGAAAGGAGTTCCATACAACTGATTGATGAGAGAGGGAAAAAAGTTAAACCATATACCCCTAACAAATACTTTCTCAAACCTAGGGTCATTAGCAGAAGAGATCCTCTTTTCCAGATTGGCATAAAATTCAAAAATAATATCCCTTAAGTAGGGAGAGGCAGAAGATAAGGTGCCTAAAAGACCCCTATCAGAAAAAAATTGGACCAAATTTTGCTCAAGTAATTCGTCGGAGGGGATCAAGCATTCATCTACTATCTTCCTAGATGTATTATATCTTAGGGAGGCAGCAGTAGAAAGAAATTGAGCAGAGAAGGGTGTACCCAAAACATCAGCAAAAGAAGCAGGGGGCGATGTAGCTACATTGCTCTTGGCAGCCCGTCTTCTTGTAAATCGGATGGGAAGTTCTGCACTTTCTGAACCGTCTTCAGGGGTGGCTTCTCTCCGGACAAAATTTTTATCAGAGCTATCGTCAAATTCTGAGGAACTTGAGGTTTTTGCAGGAGAAGAAGGAGAGGATGCAGGTTTTTGTGAAGAAGCTTGTGGAGGAGCATTTTTCATGTGAATTAAGAAATCTGCTAAGGTTCTCTGTTCGTCTGAAAAACTTAAGTCAGGGACGCTGATTGAAGGAGCAGCAGAAGAATCATCAGAAGAGGCCTCATCAAGTGACGGGGATTCAGGCTGGAAGACCACTCTTGGAGAGGGAATTGGGTACTCTTCATCACCCGCATCAACCGGAGCGGGAATGGAGGTGGTTGAGTCAATTTGAGGAGCAGGGCCTTGAGTCTCTGGAACTGACTCATTTACAGCTACGTAGTCTTCATCGTTGAAGTCACTTGCAACTAGTATAGCCTCTTCAAATATTCCTAGAGTCACTTTGCACTTCTTGGCTCTTGCAACATCTACAGCACTTGGATTTTCTCAATTGCAAGGGATTCCTTGCAATCGCTTTGACTTCCGAGAGCTAGGGTTCCTGATTTGGGGCAAACCGAACAAATCACCAGGATTGTCAAAATCAATAGCATTCCCTTTCTCCCCAAGAAGTATGATAGTTAGGGGCTCAGGAAGAGGTTGGGCTATGACAATGGCAGAATCAGGGTTTGTAGGAGATGATATTGAGGGCGATGTAGCTTCTTGAGATGTAGCACTGGAAGCTACATTCGCTGAGGGTTTTTGCTTCATGGTGTCTGTTGAAGAAGAAAAAGCCATGAATAGAGTTTGGAAGAGATCAGAAAGAGAGGATGAAGAGAGATTTGAGAGAGTCCAGCAGGTTTCGTCAACACAGATTGGGAAGCAGGTGAGCAAGGATGTTGTGAAGATTGATATTAAGCCGGCCACCTGAAAAACCACTAAGACAGCCACTAAATGCATTAGCCGTTAGTACCATATTTTTAGGAATAGGAAGGGTCGTTTGTAACACACATAACCAAATTTTGATTTTTTGAAGATTAATCAAGTTTTTAACCAAATCATATACAAGAGAGATAGAACAGCTGATTTTGTTAAGAGAAACATGTGGAGAGTTAAGTGTGTGAGATAACAACCAATCTCATTATTGAATTTTTGAATTTCAAAATTACCAAGGATTTTGAACAAACACACCAAGTGATTTACCATAATTGTATCAACACAGACTTTCAACAGCAAGTATAACCTTGATCAAGAACTCATAAAACATTGCATAGATTGGACAACCACATAAATATCAACATGGAATACTTTGGTAATTACTTTGCAATTTATGAAGATAAGGACAAAAACTCAATAAGCTGATTTTATCAAAACAAATCATGTCTTAAAAAATTATGCCTAACATATGCCAAGAACATAACAACCAAAACAAAGCAAATACAGTCACACACATGTGATAGATGTCTAGATCATTTGAATGTAGTTCCCAATGTAGCTGCATTGGGAGATGCATTCGCCAAAGTTGTGATTTTATATACACTTTCTCAACTTTTGTTCACTTTATCAGCACTCATCTCCCACAAATTCCATATGTACTTTATTTCCCTAGGAGAATAGCTCTACTTTATTTCAAGCATATTCACATCATGCCACTAGGAACCTTTCACACTATTTACCAAAGGAAGCCACTTTGCTTTTTTGATCCACCCATGAAATCCAAAGATTCATAGTCCCAAAAGAAAGGTGCCGCAACATTGTTCATAGGTAGCTTTTTCCGTTAGTTAGATTTCACACTTTTTTCTTTTAAGGGAATCCAATTTTCTCTAGATCAACCCATGAGAACCTAAGTTCCATAGTACCAAGATAAATTGCCACATCCCTAGATTTCAAAAGGTAGCTCATTCCTTTATGGGCTTAAATATTTTTCAACAATAAAATTTTTGAGAGAGAGTGAGGAGAATCAAAACAATGAAATCACAACAGATTTTGAATGCAAATCTAGGACAGCAAACAAGGGTACAAAAACATAAGAGATGAAACTAGTGTGCCCCCTTAAATACTCAATGCAAGATGCCTAAATTATATATATATATATATATATATATATATATATATATATATATAGTGAGTGAAGGATCACATTGCACACATACCGAGAGATTTCCTAAGATTTATAAATCTCTCAAAATCTAGACTCTTAGTGAAGATATCAGACAATTGATTTTCTGTTCCTACATGTTCAATGCAAATAATATCTTGTTCAACCAAGTCTCTAATAAAATTGTGTCTTATATCAATGTGCTTAGTTCTAGAGTGTTGAACATGATTTTTTGCTATACTTATAGCACTGGTGTTGTCATAATACATGGTTAACACATTGCTGTGTAGGCCATAATCCTTGATCATTTGGTTCATCCATAAGAGTTGTGTACACCCACTACCAGCAGCAATGTATTTAGATTCGGCTGTGGAGAGGGCAACACAGTTTTGCTTTTTGCTAAACCAAGAGATCAAGTTGTTTCCCAAATAAAAACATCCACCAGATGTACTCCTCATATCATCAGCACTACCAGCCCAATCAACATCACTAAAACCAACAAGATTGGTATTAGTGTGTTTTGTGTACCACAAACTCATAGAACAAGTCTTACCAACATATCTAATTATTCTTTTGACAGCTTTCAAATGAGAGACTTTAGGGTTTTCTTGATATCTAGCACACAAACACACACTATACATGATGTCTGGATGGGTGGCAGTCAAATATAACAGACTTCCTATCATGCTCCTATACAATGTATGGTCAACACTTTTAGATTTTTCATCTTTGCAAAGTTTATTGGATGTACCCATAGGGTTTTCTTTTGTTTTCCATTCTCAAGACTGAATTTCTTCACCAAGTTAAGAGCATACTTGGCTTGAGATATGAACATCTCTTCATGCAATTGTTTTATCTGAATCCCTAAGAAAAAAGTCAATTCTCCTACCATACTCATCTCAAAGGTGGAAGTCATACAATTCACAAAAAGCTTTTTCCAAGGACTTAGAGGTGGACTCAAACACAATATCATCAACATAAATCTGTGCAATCAGAATATGTTTATCTTGTTTTTGAATAAAGAGAGTTTTGTCCACCTCTCCCCTTTTAAACCCACTTTTCAAAAGATGGTCTGTAAGTCTCCCATACCAAGCTCTAGGAGCTTGTTTGAGTCCATACAAGGCCTTTTTTAATTTAAAAACATGATTGGGTTTATGGGGATCCTCAAAACCTCTTGGTTGTTCCACAAAAACTTCTTCTTCAAGAATACCATTTAAAAAAGCACTCTTCACATCCATTTGTTGAAGAGTAATATCAAGAAAACATGCAATGACAAGAAGCAGACGTATGGACTCAATGCGGGCAACAGGAGCAAAGGTTTCATCAAAATCCACCCCCTCAACCTGTGTGTACCCTTGAGCCACAATTCTTGCTTTATTTCTTATTATCTCTCCCACTTCATTTGATTTGTTTTTGAAAATCCATTTAGTTCCAATAACATTCACGAAAGTAGGTCTAGGGACAAGGTATCAAACATCATTCTTAGCAAATTGATCAAGCTCTTCTTACATGGCATTGATCCAACTCTCATCTTTTAGGGCTTCATGCACATTCTTAGGTTCAATGGTAGACACAAAACATGAGGCATGTATTTCTTCATACTCAAGAGTGGACAAGCAAGCAAGTTTCCTATAGTCTACCTTACCTTTTCTTCTTGTTGGCATCCCATCAAATACATTACCTATGACTTGTGAAGTGGGATGCACTTTTTGAATTCTGCTAGGAATGTCATGGCCATGATCAGTCAAATTGGACTGAATCTCTACTCGTTCAGGACCTGTATCAGCATTTGTTAAGTTTCTGACCAATGTAGCTTCCGATGTAGCTTCTGATGTAGCTACATCCGAAACTACATTCGAAGCTACATTATGAGTCACATCCTCTGAACTTCCAGGATTTGTAGGTTCAGTCTGTTCTGTTGTAGGTTCACTGATTGCAGATGCATGTTCTGAAGGTTGTGTTGATGAATCATGATCTCCAAAGTCAAGCAAACCTGAAACATCATCCTCAATGGTTTTGTGGCCAAGATCTGTTAGATCATCAAACACAATATTCATAGACTCCATGATAGTTTTTGTCCTAAGATTAAAGACTCTATATGCACGACTATTAGTGGAGTACCCCATGAAAACACACTTGTCACTTTTTGAATCAAATTTAGAAAGATGATCTCTATCATTGAGGAGATAGCACACACACCCAAAAACATAAAAATATTTTAATGTAGGTTTCTTTCCTAGCAAAATTTCATAAGGTGTCATGGTGCTACCTGGTCTCAAGAAGACCCTATTTCCTATATGACAAGTTGTGTTCAATGCTTCTGCCCAAAATCTTTTAGCCAAATTCGTAGAACTCAACATGACTCTAGCCATCTCTTGAAGTGTCCTATTCTTTCTTTCCGCCACTACATTTTGTTGTGGAGTTTTAGGAGCTGAGAATTCATGGGTTATGCCATTTGAGGCACAATAGTTAGAAAAGGAGGAATTTTCATATTCTGTACCATGATCTGATCTAATGCTAGTAAGTTTTAGATCATACAAGTTCATAACACGGGTGTACCATATTTTAAAAGCCTCAAAGGTTTCATATTTTTCTCTCAAGAAAATGACCCATGTGTATCTAGAAAAATCATCCACAAGACAAAGGTGTACTTTTTCTTTCCTAGACTCTCTACTTCAATAGGACCCATGAGATCTGTGTGAATCATCTCAAGACATCTAGATGAGGAACACTGAGATAAAGGAAGGTGAGAAGCCTTTGTTTGCTTACCTTTTTTGACATGGTCCACATACCTTTGTGTAGTTCTTTTCCGGACTAGGCAATCCTTTAACTGCATCATTCTTCACAAGCTCATGAAGTTTATGAAAACTCACGTGCCCTAGTTTTTGATGCCATAGATCTGTGATGTCAAGACTAACATTGTGACAGGTTTGAACATTGTTGAACATATAACAATTGTCAGAGGATCTAGTACCTATCAACAAACACTTGTTAGATTGCTCAAAGACTTCACAATTATTTTTATCAAACCTCACATGTAGGTCATCATCACACAACTGACTTATACTGATCAAGTTGGTCTTGAGGCCTTCCACATGGTAAACATTGGTGAGATTAAGAAGACCATCTACATTCAAGGTTCCTTTGCCAATCATCTTACCTTTGGCTCCTCCTCCTTATGTCACGGATCCACCATTGACACTCACATAGTCCTTTAAATTCTCAATAGAACCAGTCATGTGTCTAGAGCACCCACTATCAAAGTACCATGAACCAGCTATGTGAGACTTTAAAGATGTGAAATACATTACATTGTTCATCATCAAACCACTTAGCACCGGGACATATGTCAAATGGCTCACAGTATTTGGCTGTATTATCCCTGTAACTTCCTTTGGGAACCCACATTTTTTAAAAAGTTTTTGGCTGATGTTTCTGTGAATGTACCTTCTGATGTAGCTTCGAATGTGACTTCCAATGTTGCTGCATTGGATGCTGCATTCGATGATGCATTTGATATCGAACCAAGAAGGCTTGCCTTACCTCTTCCTCACAGACAACCTTTTTAAGAAAACAGAACCGCTGAATATGACCTGGTTTGTGACAAAAGTGACACAAAATTTTTCATTCTTGTTTTGGGTTTTTCAAAGAAATTTGGATTTTGAAAATTTTTTGTGGGCTGTTTGGGTTCAAAGGTACCTTCACCTTCTCTAACAAACATCTTTGGCATAAAACCAATTCCAGAATTTCCAGAATTCAACATCTCACCCATTTTTGTTGGTTTGAGTTCCATTTAGCCATGGTTTCATTGGCTTGGATGAGCTCTTCTTTCAATTTTTCAATCTCCACATCTTTCTTGCTCAATAAACATTCCAGTCTTGTGATACGCTCCTTCTGTTCTTCATTTACCTTTTTCAACAAGTCATTCGTCTTTGCAAGCAATGTAACTTGACGAGCCCTCTTTTCCATCCTTATGCACTCTTTGTAACCTTCCAACAGTCGATTCGACTCTCCTCCGTCATCGTGACCGAAGAGTTAAAAGCAACAATGATCTTCCATACGTCCATTTCGGCCGATGTAGCTACATTCGGAGCTACATTGACCAAAGGACCTGCACAATCAGATTCAGAGTCGTATACAGCAGTGAGAGTGATAAGATCTCCTGGATCTTCACCATCACTATCACTCAATGTTGCAGAAAAATTTAGACCCTTCTTCCTTAAGATATTTGCACATTGGTTTGCATAATGGCCGAATCCTTGACACTCCCTACATTGAATGAAATCAATATTCATCCCATTGTAAGAAGGTTTTGAAGTAAATGGATTGGTAAAAAGTTTTTCTGGTGTTTGAAAAGAATTTTCCTTAGGAGCAAATTTACCAGAATCAGGCTTAAAAGAGTTTTTGGAGCTTGATGATGGAGTTCTGTTTTGACTCTTGGCTTTCAGAAAATTTTTAAATTTAGTAGTCAAAAGAGCTATGGAATCTTCTCCAAAATCAGAGTCATCAATATCCTTTTGTAAATCAAGCAAGTCAGAAGAGACATCAACAGCAGTAGGCATAGCAATGTTTTTCACAAGAAGGGTAGAAGATGAAGCACCTTTGCCTTTTTGTTTGATTTGGTCATTTAGGTTTAATTCAAAATTTTGAAGGATACCAGCCAATCTTTCAAAACTCATTTTGTCAATATCATGTGCTTCCTCAATAGCACATATTTTGACATTAAACCTTTCAGGAAAAGTACGCATCATTTTACTAACCAGACGATCATTAGTGATGGGATCACCTAAGGCCAAAGCAGAGTTAGACATGTCAAGAAGCCTACCATAGTATGACATGATATCCTCAAATTCATTCATTCTTGTGTTTTCAAACTGTATGGTAAGCAATCTTAATTTAGACGCACGAACACTGGAAGGTCCTTCACACAAGGTTTGAAGGGCCTCCCATACATCTTTAGCAGACTCATAATTGGCTATAACCCTAAAGGTGTTAGCATCTAAGGCTTTGTATATGGCAGACAAGGCTTTAGAATTAAATGAAGCAGTATTCCTATCTTCATTAGACCAATAAGATTCTTTAGTGATCTTAACATCACCATCAGTATCAATTGTTTTAAGAGGACTCTAACCATTCAGAACAGCAAGCCACACTCTCTCATCAATTGATTTGATGAAGATACGCATCTTGACTTTCCAAATAGAGTAATATGCATTAGTCAAGGTTAGAGGACGAACAACATTCTCATACTTAGAATCCATCACGGCTACAACCAGAATCTTCTCTTAGTGATGTCAAGAGGAGGCTCTGATACCAATTGTTAGAACAAATAGCTAGGATTCTCCAAGAATTGCCAATGCAGTTTCCAATGTAGCTTCTAATGAAGCTACAATGGAAGTCACAATGGTCAGAATAAATCAGAACAGTGGAAGACTAATTAATAAAGCAGGAAACAGAACACTAGTGTTACCAAACAATCTACAAGCCTATGCTTGTAGATCTAGCCTCATGGCCAAAAAGATTTCACTTAAAAAGATGAATTGCTTTACAAAAATAATGTGAAATCACCAAACAAAATACTCTCACAAGATAGCAAGTCTTGGAGAGAAAAAATCTCATAGAAAAACAAGTACATCAAACATGGGAAGAAACAAACAACTTCCTAAAAACTGACAGGAAGATAAACAACATCAACGCTCAACGTAGTTCCTAATGTTGTAGCATTGGAAGTTACAATGAAAATCTGTCCAACGTTTGGGACAAAAATAGCTTCTGGAAATCTGATTTTCTACTCTCAACTTCTGTATCAGCTCTCTCTCAGAATCCACACCCCTTCAGCCGTTCCAAGTCTTCTATTTATATTGTGGTGTAACCCTACACACAAGAGATAAACCAACTCCAAGAAGGACAAGGATTAGAATTGGAATTAAAAGCAACTTCCTTAATTATCAAATCCTCTTACCATATTGAAGAGGACTTCAAGACACGGCTGTTTAGGGAAGATTTGACCATGGATTTGTTACCAAAATAACTCCTTAAATCTAGGTTCAAGAAACCCAAAAATTAATGATTTATTTTGTTACCAAATTTGAAGGATTTTGATACCACAAATATCTAAACTTCAAGGCCAAGAAAGGAGAGGCAAAATCACAATAAGCACAGCCTATTTTACCCTTACAAGGACTTTCCCAATGTGCATTCTAATTGTTTCTGGAGCACAGTAGGCACTATAGTAGTAACTCCTTGCTATTGTTAAGAATGATTGCTTGATATGATGATCGATCCCATCCAAGGAGTTCTGAAGCACTAATTGGATGAGTTCATGCATATTCAACTCAACTTGGGAAGATGAGATTTTGCCAGTGTTGATACCATGGGCCTAAATATAGCAAATTGTAGCAAAAAATAGCAAAAGCAAAATGACTATTAGCTTTATACTAAAAACGCATAGGAAACATATATTAATGAAAGTAAAAGACTAGGAGATTAATGTTGTTTATAGTGGCAAGGTGTTGGCATTCAAGCATGATCTAAAAAATTTAACCTGATTGTTGTTGTATTCACTAAGTTGGTTGCAAACTTCGTTGGCGAGTTTCAAAAGGCTCTTGTACTATGGTTGCGATGGTATTGGCTCTGTGAGTAAACGCCCACTGGATAGGCATAATGTGTGCCCTAGGAGCTCCGCGTCTTTGCGCATAAGGACTTCTTTCTTAAATTTAGTGAACCACATCTACCACTACATTAAAAAATAATAAATAAGAAACAACCAAAATAATTTATGTAGTTATGAGTGTCAGGCAAAATATGATGAATAGATGTAATAGAATTAGAAGGAAAGAGAAGTAAATAGAGAGCCCAAGTGTGTGGATGGGCTTCAAACAAAGAAATTTGTTTACTATATTTGAGGTTCCAACATAAAACAACTTGTTACTAGGTGGAGTACGTCTTCAAGTCATAATTTTGTTAGTAAAATCACTAGTGTTCTAACAATGAAAAGACTCACCACATTTCGCAAGAGGGGATAGATTTCTATGGCGTGCTCTTCTAGAGTGTCCACTGAGATTTGTTGTAGTGTTTCAACCAAAATCGCTTCAAGTCGTTGTTCTTCTGTCTCATGGCTGTAAATGCAAATTCACCATCTTTATGATTAAGTTCTCTTCAATCATTGCTTGATCATGTTTCTAACGGTAATAATCATGAAACTAATGGATAATAAAGTTGTCTAATTATATTACCCCTGTATGTGGTTCATGTTGGTGGTATCATTTTGAAATTGAAGAATAGATATTGCTTTCCTCTGCTTGCAGTCAGAAAACTTTATGCTACTATAAAATGATGTGACCTTCTCAACCAAGATTGCAAATTTGACCCATGCGCGCAGTTCGCTCTATTGACCTCGAAGGCTCATATATATTTGCTGCCGCCAAAAAATAAGCAAAGAGAACGTTTTCTGTACTAATCCCAAACTTTCCAATACCGCTCTCAGTGTACCAGCGACATATAAATTTTAACAAAGAAATGCAAGTGATATTCTATACATAACATATATACGCACATAACTAAGAATATATATATTGCTAGGAGAATAACTGAGGTTATGATCTTTTCCCGGGGATTGGGTAGTGGGGGTTGTTGGTGACGACTTACTTGTGAATATTGTTACATTCTAATAGGTGCTGGGCTTGGCACTTGTTGAAATCTAGTTTTGCTAGGTCAAGATAGGCATCATTGTTCACTTCAAACATCCTAACGAGGAATTGTCACAAAGAGCAAAACCAACTTAACTATGCTACAATATTCTCCTCAAGGAACCATCTTTCAATATTTAAGACGTATAAATTTCAATAGTTGTAAAAATAATATGAGGTCTGTTGAATTCTAAGCTAAGGCACACAAGATTGTAGAAGAGCTATACAATTTATTAGGATACTGAACACTTATATAACCCTTTTATAACAAACTGGATAAGATAGATAACCCACGAATAACAACCCATAAATCGTGGAGGATTAAGAATGAATAATTCAACCTACAACTAAGTCCCTAGCCTTCAGGACTTTATTAACAAACAACAAATCAAATGGAAAAGCCCTTATCCCAACATATCCTCCCCTAAACCTGAATATGGATTCAGTTTAAATTAGGGATCTTGCAAACTCCCAGTAGTTCCCGCGACTTCACAAATGCATCCAACTTGAGTGGCTTAGTCATTATGGCTGCCACTTATCAACTGGACCACAATGCACCAGTTTCACCTTGTCATCGTGGTTGAGATTACGTAAGAAATGGAACCGGACCTCGATATGTTTACTCCGCCCATGGAAGACAGGATTTCTTGAAAGCATGATAGTAGAATTAATTCACAAAAGATTGTAACACCTGTGCCTTGAGTTTGACTAAGTTTATTAAGAATTCTTCTTAAGCAGATACCTTGAGTAGCACAATAATCTGGTGCAATATACTCTGCTTCTGTAGTTGACAGTGTAACCACTGGTTGCTTCTTAGAACTCCAGGCTATGGCTCAGCCACTCAAAGAGAATACATAACCAGACGTGCTCTTATGATCCTCCGCATCACCTGCATAATAGCTGTCTTTGTAGGCTAGCAGCTCCGTATCACCTTTTCGTTTATAAAATACCCCAAACTCTATTGTTCCCTTCACATACCGCAACACTCTTTTCACCATTTGCATATGAAGCTGTGTGGGATCAGCCATAAATCTGCTTGCTAGACACACTACATACATCAAATCTAGTCTTGTCACTATTAAATACATCAAGCAACCAACCATCTGTTTATACTCTGTTGTATTAACCCTCACTCCATCTCTATCTTTCGTAGGCCTTGCTCCTGGAACAATTGGATTGTTCACCGGATTACAATTCCCCATACCGAACCTCTCAAGTATTTCTCTAGCAAACTTCCTTTGAGAAATATAAATCCCTTCACTGGATTGCAAAACTTCTACTCCTAGAAAGTACCTCAACTTACCTAGATCACTCATATCGAACTCACACTTCATTGACTCCTTAAACTGAACCATCATTTTCTCACAATTTCCAGTAACAACAAGATCATCTACATACAAACTAACAATTAAAAATTTACCTCCTTCAATTTTAAGGAACAGTGCATGTTCAATGTCACACTTTTCGAAACCCTCCTTGAGAAAATAGCCTTCTATTTTGTTGTACCACGCCCTCGGGGCTTGTTTAAGCCCGAAGAGTGCTTTCCTAAGTTTGTAGACTTTTTCTTCCTCCCCTAGCTTAACAAAACTAGGTGGCTGCTCTACATACACCGTTTCATTTAATTCCCCGTGCAAGAAAGCACTCTTCACATCTAGCTGGTACATAGGCCAATTCTTTTCAGCTGCAATTGCTATGATGCTCCGAATGGTATCCCATCTTACCACTGGTGCATAAACTTCATTGTAATCAACACCCAACTGTTGTGCATATCCTTTGGACACCAACCAAGCTTTGCACTTGTCTACCTCACCTTTCTCATTCAACTAGTTTTATTTAACGCACGGACATATATATTTTTCAATCAAATTATACTAAGTTAAATTATAATCAAACAAAACGAAGACAAAAAAAAACAAAACTAAAAGAATAGATTATTTCAATGAATAGAAAAATATCATTTGATTCATTTGATTAAAAATTAATATGAAAATAAAGAAATATATGTGTCAGTTGATTAACAATATTAAAATAAATAAATTGGAATAACTGCAATTTATGAAAATTAAATAAATAATTAAAATGAAAATACAAAAAATGTGTATCACAGTGTATGGATTTTCAGTAGCGATACGTCGATTTGGATTCACGATGCATTAATTTAGAATCGCAATGCATCGCTATGAATTGAAAATAGATCAGTTTGAACGTAAGGCATCGATTTAAAATCGTGATGCATTGCTATGGAATGAGAATGACAATTACACAATTTTGAATCATGCATGGCAATGTATGAACTGATGCTTATCGCGATTCATATCAAAAATGTTTTTTTCCGATTAAAAAAGCATAGTGGACAGCAGTTGAATATCTGTCAAAAGCGACTGACCCAATTTTCACCATATTCTTTTCAAACCCTTAAAAGACAAAAAAATATAAATGGGTCTGACGTGTTCATAACCCGACACATATTAATTAAATGACAAAACTTATTCTAAACAAATTTAATTGATGATGATCGATTGAAAATTGACTCAAATAATTCTATTTGTACTGATTTAAGCCTGTTTATGGCTTATTTCAATATCAATAATCAATAACAATTAAAAAGACAAATTTAATCTCTTGACTTTGTTATTTCGCTCCACTTACGGATATTAAAACGACATCGTTTTAGAGTATATATATATATATATATATTAAAAACTCTTGTCTTGAATGTCGCTACCTCTTGTCATTATATTTATTCCAGCAACCTTGCTCTCTCACCGAAGAAAAAACAAACTATTAACCCAACTTATGGAACCAAGTCCCATTTTACTTTTTCTTCTTCACTCCCTTTACTCATTATCCCTCTCCCCATTCTCTATCCTAAAAAATATAGAACTCTATAAAAGGGGATCATCAAGGTAACTTTCCAACTGAGATTACTTGGGCACTCTACAATTTGATGTAAATCTGATTACATTTCGAACACAACGACAAATCAATTCGTTCATGATTAAATGGTCGTTTTTTTTAAAGAGAGGTAACTTTGCACTTCCGAAACATTTCCTCTTTGTTAGAGGAAAAATTATGTTGCAATATTGTTTGTTTCGTTTTGTTATTTACCATTATATAGTTCTTGTTACTTGAAGTATTTGTTAAATTTTATTTATTTCAAATCGATATATTTTTTAGATATTATGTCAGTCATTTATAATTAATCATGTGCATTTGTGTTTTAGATGAACTTTTGATGATTTTTAAATTTTGAATATGATGAAATGGACAACAAATTTTAAATCTATATATTTTTGTTGGTCAGTCATATATTTAATATCAATAATGAGTATTTGTAATTTTGTTCATAATATTTCTTTTAAGAATTTTTGATCCGATGAAATAGACAAAAAAATCCATAAATAAAATCATATATATATATATACACACACACACACACACACAGATTAGTCATTCAGTGAGAATTAATTGTGAGTATTTGTGATTTCTTTCAGTGAAATTTTTTGCGCAAAGTCATCCATTATTTTTTTGAAGTTTATTTGGCAACAATGGAAAACTAACGGTTGTATGCATAAAAGGTGGTGTTTGGACAACAAAGCAATGAATGCAATGGTTCTAGTTCCTAGGCTCTAGTTTCAAGGAGTTATAGGTATTTAAATTTGTATTATTTAATTATAGGATTCATTAAATGTTTGTTATAAATAGGGGTTACTATTTTAGGGATGCAAATTTTGGCAGGAAATTACTATTTTTAGACTATCTAGGCTTTATATATATATATATAGATTTAGTTTTGAAGGCCCATTTGACCCCAATCTTCTTCATTCCTGTAGGCAGGCTTGTGAGCTGCCATGTTTGATTCTTTTCTATTGCCTCAATCTCATCCTTCATTTCAATTCTCCACTTGGAGTGCCTCATAGCTTCATCAAAACTAACTGGATCTTCACCATCCATGAACACAGCCAAGTTTCTTATTTCATCTTCCACATCTGAAAGACCTTCTCCACTTACGTAATCTCCACTTCGCATCAAAATCGAATGTAATCTGTTTCGTTCTCCATCCAGAATCAGCTCTTGTTCTTCAATTCAGGTAGATGAGGATGTATTGCTTGAACTACTGCTTAAACTCGAGTCTTCAATTACAGCTGGTTCATTCTCTTCCTTGGACATCAATTCATCTTCTAAGGCAATATGCTCATTTTCTTCACCCTCTACTTCTTATTCATCTTCCCAAAGCAGCACATCAAGTTTTTCTTCTTTTGCGCTCCTTCCCCAATCCCAGTTTACTTCTTCTTCAAAAACCACGTCTGTGCTAATTACTATCTTTTTGGTGATGGGATTGTACATACGATAGGCCTTTGAATCTTCACTTATACCAAAGAACACACACTTCTGACTCTTATAATCCAATTTGATTCTTTTTGCATCTGGAATGTGTACATGTCCAATGCAACCAAAAATATTGAAATGATCTACTCTTGGCTTGATTCCACTCTAGTTTTCCTCCGGTGTGACTCCTTGAACTGCAACAGTGGGACTTCTATTCAGCACATACTTGACCCAATTAACTGCTTCCGGCCAGAAAATCTTTGGGATGCCTTTATCTGAAAGTATACTTCTCACAAGGTTCATAATTGTTCTCTTTCATCGTTCTGCAACCCTGTTTTGTTGGGGTGTATATGCTGCAGTGAACTGCCTTTTAATTCCATTCTCATTGGAGAACTCATTGAATTCGTGTGAAGTGAACTCTCCACCCCGATCAGTTCGCAGACGACAAACTGGTAAACTGGCTTCATTTTCCACAAGTTTCTTGAAACACTTAAACATGGAAAAGGTTTCTGATTTTTCTTTTAGGAAATAAATCCACATTTTGCGACTAAAATCATCGATGAAACTGAGGAGATACCTTTTTGCACTGTGGGAAGTAGGTGAGATTGGACCACACAAGTCTGCATGTACCAACTCTAGATGTCGAGAAGCTCTCCAACTACTTTTCTTTGACATTGGTTCCCTGCTTTGTTTTCCAACTAGACAATCAGAGCACACCTTTGTTGAGGGTTGGAACTGAGGCAATCCTTTGACCATCTTCGCATATTGTAATGTCCGTAGCCCTTTGTAACTCAAATGGACATACCTCCGGTTCCATAAGTAATCAAGTTCCTGTGAGGTTACTTGCAAACAATTTGTAAAGACAGTAGAAGCTAGGACATAAAACATCCTATTTGCTGACATGTGAGGGGATATAATAAGACCATTTACTGGATGATAAACTCGACATTCTCCATTCTGAATTAAAATTGCTACACCCTTCTCTTGTAATTGACCAACACTTAGTAAATTACTACGCAACTCAGGAATATAGAACACATCACTTATTACGTGTATTTTTCCTTGCACTTCTAATTTGATGTCTCCTTTGCCACACACTTCCATTCTTGTGTCATTTCCTAGGTTTACTGAGTGTGAAAATCCCCGTCCATCCTGTAAACCCACTTTTTGTTGCCTGTCACGTGGTTGCTATATCCACTATCAAAGAACCAGACGTCCTCTTTTTGAATTGTTTTCTTCAACATATGCCATCTATAGCAACTGCTCTTCTTCTAGCTCCATGTAATGAGTTGCATTTTCCCATTTAGGACACTCATACCGAAAGTGTCCCAATTGATGGCACTTATAGCATTCGATGATTGCTTTGTTGAAGATTTTATCCCTGCCTCTTCCTCTTGTAGCTCCATTGCCTCTCACTGCTCTACGACCTCTTCCTCTTCCACTTGTTCTCTCTTGATCATATGCAATCTCCAGAGCATAGTCTTCTCCTCCTCTTCTTTGTAATAATTTCTGCTCGTGAACAAGTAGAGAACTTTGGAGTCATCAACGGTAAGCTTGTCAATGTCCGTTGTTTCCTCGATAGAGCACACCACATAGTTGAAATTCTCTATGAGAGTTCGCATTATCTTTTCGACAATGTTACCATATGTCACATCTTCTCCACAATTTCTCATGTCATTGGCCACCACCATGACTCTTGCAACGTAGTCTGTGACAATCTCTCCCACCTTCATCTCCAATAGCTCAAAGTTTCTCTAGAGTCTCTGAAGTTGGGCACGCTGTACCCTAGCGTTTCCTTGATATTTAGCCTTCATTGAATCCCACAGCTGTTTGGAAGTCTGTTTCTGAGTGATGGTTTTAAGAATAGACTTCTCAATAGCTTGGAAAATATAGTTCTTGGCCTTTAAATCCTTCAACTTCATCTCATCTAGTGTTTTCTATTATGCTGTTGATAGAATATCTTCTCTCTCTGGCTCTTGGTATCCTGTTTCGACCACACTCCAGTACTCCTTCGATCTCAAGAGATTCTCCATAAGAAGACTCCAATGATCATAATCCTCATCAAATATGGGAATGATATGCAAAATTGTTTGCTTCGGTTGTCATGTCTCTCATACTATGAGGCCCTTTTGTGGCTCTAATACCACAATGTTGAATTCTAAGCTAAGGCACACAAGATTGTAGAAGAGATATACATTTTATATATTAGGATACTGAACACTTGTACAACCCTTTTACAACAAAGTGGATAAGATAGATAACCCATGAATAACAACCCATAAATCGTGGAGGATTAAGAATGAATAATTCAACCTACAACTAAGTCCCTAGCATTCAGGACTTTATTAACAAACAACAAATCAAATGGAAAAGACCTTATCCCAACAAGGTCCAACCACAATAAAAATCGTGTGGCATTATTGGGTTCATATTAGGGCTAGCGATGGGGTGGGTTGGGTCGAAACGAGTAACAGATCGAAACGGGTTTGGTCGAAACGGGTCGGTTCGAAATGTGTACCTGGTTAGAACGGGTTGACCCATTTCGACTCACAATTTTTCGTCAAAAAACTTACATTTATATATATATATATATAATAACAAGACAGAATGGGTAACGGGTTTGACCCGCTTTAACCCGACCCAAATCGACCCGTTAATTTTTTTTGGGTCGAAATAAGTCATTTCGACCCAACAAAAATAACTAGTCAAGTTGGGTCGGATAATTTTCAAGTCGGGTTTAGTTGGTTAACGGGTTTTTTGTTGTAATTATCAGGTCTAGTTCATATCAATAGTTGACAAATTCAAGTGAGAGGCATTATTGGGTTCTAAATTTATGTAAATATTTTATCGAGGTCACTAAAAAACTCAAAAGACAACTCTTTTGCATGGAATGTAGAGGGAGCAAATTGTTTTCGAAAGAATATATAATAGCCTTACCACACACCCCCCCCCCCACACACGCACACACACAATTTCTCAAGCTTGGTTTGTTTATCTAAGTCGTCAAAAACTGAGTTTGAGTTTGGTAGTTTATTAAACAAAATAGTTAAAGACCTTATTAAGCAATCCTTCAAGGCTTTTACTGAGTGCCAAACAATAAAACTTAACAACATAATAAACATAATTTATTGAAATCAACACTTAGTTGAAGTTTCAGTTGAGAACTAATTACAGGGCAAGCTTCGATTTTCTCTTGGCAATGATTTCTCTCAAGGCAGGAGAATCGCCAGGAATTTCAATGCCCATCTTTTGGGCTCGTTCGATTAGAGATGGGAAAACAACTTCAACGCCGATAATCATATGCTCATAGTTCTCCATTTCAAGTTTATTAATGTTTTCCTTCATAAATGATATCCCTAATTCAACATCATGAGTTAATGTTAGTGATCATTCATGTTTTTGTAATAGTCAATTACTCTTTTTTCTTCTTCATCTGCATAGAAACTTTAACATATAGCGCATCGGTAAACATAAACTTGATCGTACCTTTTTTGAATTTATCATGATGGATATCCCATGACTTAAGAGCAATTAAGCAAGCTAAGGTGTTGAGGAGTCTATCGTACGTGGAAAAATAGTCTGCATCACCCCATGAACCACCATGGAGTTGGTTATTGGCAATCCACTCAAGGCAAGTTAGAAACTGAGGAGTCCCCCGTCCATGAATATCTTCCACAAGTGCCACCCACGCCGTGTCATATGCAGATATGCTTATTCGTCCATCGTCCATGGTACTTAACAATGTTTTGATGTATCGGACTTGTTCCTCAATCTTATGTAAAGTTGAAACCTTTGAGAAAAACATGCCATATATACCACTTCAGAGTGAGGAAGAGGGAGAGCGAGAGAGAGAGAGAGAGATGTACGCACCTTGTTTTGTCCACCTCCAGAGAGATTATATACCTTGTTCTGATTAGCTTGGGCGCATTCTGTAGAAAACCATTGTATGATCGTGTACACTTATAATTTATAGACATGGAAAGTAATGGGTGAAAAACCTATCGTTACAACGTGATACAGGTTTATGTCATATATGGTGGAGAATAGGTTTATAGAGAAAAAATTTAGTAATCAAATTTAATTTTTATTCTTTTTAACTACCCCTAATACATTACTAACTATCCCTTAAACATGAAGCTTGGTGACCCAAGCAGGTAAAATTCAGAAGTCCAAGCTCCAAATAACTACTTTATGTTAGTTAAAAAATGTATTTCAAAAGATGCATAACAGTATACATGAAACCAATTAGTGTCCAAAAGAAACATTGTATTAGTTGTACAGTAACCTTGATAAGAAGAAGGCACAAAAGTACAAGAACGTTTGTGTAGCTTGCCAACATCCAACTTTGTTCCTGCGTATTTAGCTTTGAATAACCAGGAACTGCATGTACGTACAAGGTTAGTTTAAGTAAGAAAAGGTTGAGCATTAAACAAATAAGTCAATGGGGGCCTCAAATTTTAATTAATACATAAAAGTTTATAAATCACAAATTTTAGTAGGTCTCTACCCAAAACGACGATCGTTTGTGTATGGTTATTTTTTACGTACAACTGATCTCCCTTCACATATCGGGCCTAGGTTGGGTAAGCAATAACCTTTTGTACCGGAGTTGGGTGACATTGGGCGCTTTCACCTTAAAAGCTAGTTCGTAGGTTTAATCAAACTTTCGCTCACACTTATTAACCAAGCACCCACCCTTCCACAATTGATGTGGGATACCCCAATGAAAGAGAGATTGTTGAAAATTAAAAATTAAAGATGCTGGATATTAACAAAAAATAAGAAAGAAATAGGTAGTTGAAGTAAGATATGTCGGATACCCTGTCTGAAACGGTGGAGGGGAAATATGGCTAATTTACTGCGTTCTTGATCAAACTGATGCAGTGGGAAGCCGGGCACTGGCAGTGTGTTGAGTTGAGAATACATTTCTTCTGCCTTTGCTGCTGAGGAGTTGAGAGAGTTGCTGAGTAAATGCCTCGTAGCTCAAAACTAGGGGTAGCAATTGGACGTTAATAGATAGCTTTGGGTTAGATCATTATCCATTGGCATAATTAATAATGGTCTAACTCAAAGCTATTCTTTAACACCCAATTACCACCCCTACTTAAAACCTCAAAGGTATCGTATAGTAGGGTAGCTCAAACCGATCAATGCATAATAGCTTTATCCAAAGCTATCCATTATTACTCAATTAGCACCCCTAGTATACAGGTGTCTACTTGAATACAATAACACAAGTTACGAGAAGATGAGGAAAAAGATAAAACCATTTGCGTAGACGGTCTTCCTATGCCACAAGATAACACAATGACAACATGAAACGCCAAACATGACAAGAAAGAACATGCAGAAATCACTATTCCGTTTACACCATGACAAAATGGCATACATACACCAGAGCAATCAATTTCATTAATTAAAATTAATAAATATTCTCTATCGGGTAAAGAGTTCACTATTTTGTTTTAAGATATTATATTTAAAAAGTCCAATTCCAAAAATTAAAGAATAAAAGTGTCTTATTATTGTTGAAATAATTTTCTAGAATGAAACAATCACTAGAACATTGGTAATCAATATTAATGCAACAATGACAAGAACATTGATCACAAAGATTCAATAATCACTAGGAAATTTGCTAAAATGTCATAGCAAACTGAGCCGGTCGGCTGGCCTCACACACACGCATTGAGTGCTCGTTTGTTACAGTTTATTTGGAGTGGTTTTTGGTTTTTGGCTTTTGAAAAGCCACATTTAGAGAATTTGTTTCAGTTTATAATAAGTCAAAAGCCAATAAATAAGGTACAACACCCTTTGTACATTGAAAATTCAAAGCCAAAAAATCAAAATTTTAAGCTTTTTTTTGTTCTTTTTTTTAAAACATGAAGACAACTATTCATTAATAAATATTTGATTATCTCAATTTCATCCTTTTATGAAATATACATAAAAATATGAATACTAATTTTCAAGTTTTTTTTTAACAAATAATTATAACAACTTATAAGCAGCTTTTCAACAGCTGTAACAAACAATTTATCATGTAATCAGTAACAAGTCATTAAGCCACCAGCTTAAGTTATCAACTATAAGTTATAAGCCATTAGCCACAACAAACGAGCTCTCACTCCAATTCTGAAGTATCACATTTATTTTACGATAAAACCTTATGTAACATGGTTTTACGGATACTTTTTGTAAGACGGATCCTCCTTACCCCATCCACCCTGTATGAGTGGGTTGTACTGTGAAGGTGGGGCTTCGTCTTACGAATTATGATATGTAAGACGGTCTTACAAGAGACATACTCTTATTTTATTTATTATTTATTTATTTGGTGGAAGTAGGGCAGCACCTTAATCTATCTATCTATATCTATTTTTATCGATAATATAAGAGTGAATTACCCTTACAAATTAATGTATGGAAAAAATTAACTCTTCTCCGAATAGAACACTCACTATTTACTTAAGGACAAAATAAGTAAACCTACCATGATAAAAAATGATGTTTGGCCAAAAATAACTTTAAATTTAATAAATCGTTCACCATTAGCTAAGGTCAAACGAGTAAATTTATCATATGTTAATCAATTTCTTGATCTTTCGACTTGTTTCTATTCTAAACTTAAATCCTACAATTTATAATTTTATTCATTTTGCCTCGTACGTATATTGATTTTTTTATCAGATTCCCCCTTCTACTATTATCATTACAAATGTCATCCTATATTTTTAAATATAATGAAAATGCCCTTACTAAGTTGAGAGACAAAAAAAATTGAATCTAAAAAAATAATATGATTATACTTCAATTATGTTTGAAAAGGACATTATTAGAGGTATATGAAAAATTATAACTATAATACTCTATTAATTTGTTGATAAATATCGAGATATTAAACAAATTTGTAACACGTTTAGTAATTGCATGTGAATAAGCTAAGAGAAATGAGTTAAGAAAATGTGTTATAATATCAAGAAGATGAAGAAAAATTGAGAACCCAGTTGATGATGTGGGTTTTGTTCGAAAAGAAAGTTAAATCCACAGTTTACATATTTGAATTTTCGAACTATTACAAACAACCTTAAAAATTATCATATTACTACCTAAGTTATAGATCTTACAAACAAAACCACTATCACTACCAACAAATAACTGAGTTCCATACCCTAAACTCATCTGAATATTTTACTCATTAAAATAACTAGGTTCCAAGCCTCTAATGATATGATTCGGACCAGGAAGCAAGATTGGAGAAACTGTGGACCTTGCGGACGCAAGGGTCCATAGACCTTGCGACCGCAAGGTCTCCAGAAAAGGCTGCCGTTTTTGTTTATTCTCCTGTTTTATTGTTTGGGTAATTTTAGTTTCATTTTTTTATTTAAAGTTTCCTTTATTTAAGAGTTTCATTTTATTTAGAGTTTCCTTTTAATTAGTTTTCTTGTCCTACAAGAATTAGGATTTATTTTGTAAGCCTATAAAAAGGCATTCTTAAACATTGTTTTAGGTGGAGAATTGAGATTAATAAAAGTTGAGTGATTTTCTGGTTAGAAAATTGTTTCTTATTTGAGTGTCCTGGATTGGAAGCTCGGATTATAAACATCGTGGATTCGTTGTTTATAGTTGAATTCGACTTATCAGTTGGAGAGTCATCCCAATTGTGGCGTCATTCACAATTCCAAGGTTCGCGTCATCTCGAAGGCGTTGGGTCGCGGAGTCATTCATCCTAATACCTTTCTAGGAGATCCTTGGGGTCCGTTTCTCGTATCATTTGGTATCAGAGCAATCCTAGTTACGGTAATTCCATTCTATCTTAAATTTTGCGTATTCATCGTTCTAGTTGTTAAACCTTAATTTTTCCTAGGGTTCATTATTCATCAAAAAAAAAAATTTACTGTTCACCGCCGGAAATCACTATTCACTGAGTTACTGTTCACGCATGAGTTACTGTTCACGCCGGAAACACTGTTCACGCCGAAAACACTGTTCACACGGTTACTGTTCATGGCACTGTTCACACAAAAAAATTATTTATTTATTTATTTTAATTAATTCATCTAGTTGTCTTGAACTTGGATCATCAATCCTTGTTTAATCGTGTTATTTTTCAATTTTGAAATCCTAATTGTTCTAGGATTTGTTACTTACATAAAAAAAAACAAAAAAAATAGAAATTATGGGAGAAGAGGCTAGAATACAATCTGAATTTCGTTCTAAATGCGTCGTGAAGGATAGAGTATGTAGTTTGGTTATTGATGGTGCTAGTTCGTCGAATTTTGCTAGTACTTATATGGTTGAAAAATTAGAGCTTCCAACTATGCAACATCCGTGTCCATATAAATTGCAAATTTTGATTGGCAACCATGAGATCGAAGTAAACAAACAAGATTTGGTAGAATTAAGCATCGGCCAATGCAAAAATGAAGTGTTATGTGATGTGATACCAATGGCAGAATGGCCTGTTTTGTTAGGGAGACCTTGGCATTATGAACGACAAGCGACACACAATCGCTGCACCAATAAATATTATTTCACCTTCGAACAACGAAGATTTCGTCTTACACCGATGTCACCAGCTCAAGCTTCTGAAGAAAGGGAAAGGGTAACAAGAAATTATGTGGAGTATCAACATGAAAAAGAAAGGGAGAAGCTCGAAAAAGAAAGACTTGAGCAAGAAAAATTTGCAAGGGAAAAATGTGAGGAAGAAGAAATAGCAAAACAAGAAGAGGAGGAGAAGCTTGAACGAAAACAACTTGAAGAAGAAAAGAAGCAATTGGTGTATGACAAGGAGGAGGAATTGACTCCTAACAACAATTTGGTTAGGAAAACGAATTTGTTTGTTAGTATGGGGGAAGACTTAATGCTAGGGGCTGATCAGATGAAGAAAGAAAAAGGTGAGGATTTCGTTTTAGAGGAAGCTTCAACAACAGGGCAGCCCACTCTAGTCAAACAAGGGGGGTCCTCAGCTTTGGAAGCAAGCAAGGATGGCAGAGAATTGGCAGCCCAAACTTTTAGTTATGAAGACCACGGGTTCAAATTTTCGTGTCACATGATTCTTGAAGAAAAAGAAGCAAGCAATTGGAAGAGTTTCTTGAATGCTTTCTTTAAAGCATTGGAAGTGTATGAACAGTCCAAAGAAGATCTTCAAGGCTTGAAGAAACATAGGGACAGCCTATTTGAAGATGCAAAAGGAAAGGCTAGAATGATGGGGTTCGATCTACTCATGGAAGGGCTAAAGAAAGAAGAAGCAATCAAGGGCATCTGGTTTCTCAAGCATCCGGCAAGTGGGGGGATCAACCAAGGATTATTTGGGCAGCCCGGAATGAAGGTGAATTATCAAGAATTGTTTGAGTGGTCACAAGCTAAGAAGACCCAAGGATTGAAGGCAATCCTTTTTCAAGAAGGGGAGTTTGATGCGGGAGAATGGGGGCAAGACAATGTGCACCTAGAAGACCAAAGGAGGATGCTAGTTGAGAGTAAGGGTAAGAAAGTTTTGTTAAGTGTTCAGGATCACGAGGTATTTGATCCAGGGAAAAAGGGATGGAAGAATGGACAACGGTACGGGTCTCAAGTTCGAATCAAAGGACATTTTAATGATCGGCCAAGAGCGGATTTGAGGGCAAATCCTTTTCAAGAGGGAGAGTATGATATGATTCGGACCAAGAAGCAAGATTGGAGAAACTGTGGACCTTGCGGACGCAAGGGTCCATAGACCTTGCGACCGCAAGGTCTCCAGAAAAGGCTGCCGTTTTTGTTTATTCTCCTGTTTTATTGTTTGGGTAATTTTAGTTTCATTTTTTTATTTAAAGTTTCCTTTATTTAAGAGTTTCCTTTTATTTAGAGTTTCCTTTTAATTAGTTTTCTTGTCCTACAAGAATTAGGATTTATTTTGTAAGCCTATAAAAAGGCATTCTTAAACATTGTTTTAGGTGGAGAATTGAGATTAATAAAAGTTGAGTGATTTTCTGGTTAGAAAATTGTTTCTTATTTGAGTGTCCTGGATTGGACGCTCGGATTATAAACATCGTGGATTCGTTGTTTATAGTTGAATTCGACTTATCAGTTAGAGAGTCATCCCAATTGTGGCGTCATTCACAATTCCAAGGTTCGCGTCATCTCGAAGGCGTTGGGTCGCGGAGTCATTCATCCTAATACCTTACTAGGAGATCCTTGGGGTCCGTTTCTCGTATCATCTAACCTCTTTTGGTCTTCACTTGCTAACTCCTTTCCATACAACCCGAGGTCTTTACACGTGAAAATCTTTCTCTTCTCCTCTCCTGTCTATCAACCTTCTTTTTTCCTACCGCAACTCTTGTTTATTTGGAAGAGATTGACACCTACCAACATCCTTTCAAGTCGTCACATCCTAAAATCAGATTCTCTCATTGCGTACTAATTTGACATCGAAAGAGGATAGAAACTAAGAAGAAAGAGATGTTCGAAGAATGAGATGTTTGAAGGAAAAAATCCGATTGAATGGAAGCTAAAGATATTTTATTTATTCATTTGTGTAAGGTGATGTGTTTCTTGCTGGTGGTGATGGAGGTGGCGGCGATTACAGGGATGGTGGTGGTGGTTAATGGAGGTGGTGGCGATGATTATAGGGATGTGTCGTTGGTTCTGTCGTTAGTTACTCTTTCCTCTCGATCTTCTCCCAGTTTGTGTTCGGGACGTTTCAGGTGTGTTTCGGGTGAGTTCCAGACTTGGTTTAAGTGAGGTTTCAACCTTGTATGGTTTGGTTAGGTGTTGGGGGATTTAGACTTGATTTAGAGGCCATTAATTTTTATCCAATATGGTGAATGCGGTCGCATTGGATATCTGATGCCCTCACATGTAATTCTGAAAGTTTTAGGCCTGGGGGATACGGTCACATCCTACCTGATACGCCCCTGCATCTGTCCCGAAACAACATTCCCATGTTTCGATTTTGTTGCTACAATGACCTATCTACCCTTACTAAAACCCTCCCTAATCACTCCCTAATCTGTCCTAAACATATCTTAACATACTTAACTAGTTCTAATGGTAATCTATTGGTAGATTTGTGGAAATTAACCTCTTAAAATCTGATTTGGAAGTCACCACATTACCTTGATAATAGCCCCACTAACCATTTGTGAACTCTCAGACCACATATCAGCTGAGAAGACTTCCATTTTAAGTCACCAAGCTTCAAAAACGTGAGAGACCTTTGTGTGGGAGATTGAGAGTGAGATGAGTGTGTGTTCTTGGGTTCTTGAAGGTCCAATTGAAGAGTGTTCAAGCCAATACCGAAGAATCGAAGCTCTCTTCAAGTAGTCTACTTCTACCAGTTTACATTTTTGTTTTAATTACTTGTTTTGGAGCCTAAGGTAAGTTATATGAAATGAGTTTGAAAATCATGCTAGAAATGTTGTTTATGTGCCTATATGAGGTTGTGACCCATGACAACATGCTCTTTGTTGTTGGTTTGATATTTTGGTTGATTATAAAGTGTTATAATCTTCAATTGAACTCTAATATGAGGTAGAAATAAAATGTTCTATCCTTGTGAACTTGGAACCTAGCTAGACTTGATAATAAACTTAGAATGGGATTGTGATGCATATAGCTCCTATACCCTAATATGGAAATGTGTAGTAAAGACTCGACGGAGTCGACTCTAAGGAAGGTTGGAACATAATGAACATCACATTTGATACCTACGAGGTTTAGAACTCGTTTGGTTAAGATTACTAACTATAGAGTTTGGTTTACTTGAGTATACATTGATGTCACTTGTGATTAAATTGGTTGTGAGAAAATATATGCTTAAACATGATTTTGTGGTAGAGTTAATAACCTACTTGATTGGACGGGTTCGCTCTTGACGAACTCGACCATAATTTGTTTATGACGACTAAATATCTGCTTGTGCATCACATTGAGTCCAGCTGGCATTACTTGATTGGTTAAGTCAGTGATGGGGCGATACATCGTATATATGAATCGCAAGATTCATATTCGCTATGGATCGTTGTACCGGAGATCGAACACACTCCTCCGTTGTAGGCCACAGTGGGGGCGTAGCCCCTTTGTCGTATCAATACATGCGTCACTGACTTGCTATTTAGACGGAGTAGGCTTTCGATATGTCGATGTATCCACCACGAGCATTGAGGGAACGAATGGTTTAATATTGTGTATTGCAAGAGCTATGCAGCGGCATCGGTTTTATAACATATCCTACTGTAATACCCCATCCCACATTGGGTAGGTGTAGGAATTGTGTTAGATTTATAAGGTGGCCACACACTACCTCTGGGAATCAACATCATCCATGGACTTTTGGGTTGGCTTGTGGTGGGTCTGATGACCCAAGGTGATGCATGCTCAGTGGGCCAGTGTGTGGGCTACACGTAGCGAATTGGGCTTTCGGGCTCGGGGCGTTACAAAATGGTATCAGAGCGGGTCCCAGCCAGAAATATGGGAACAAAGTGTTGTGCGGTCCAAAGTGCTACACCACGAAAGGTGGGAGCCACCTCTTGATCCCCGTACGAGCCACCTCTTGAATCCTCCATCGCCCGGGCCGGGGTACAATTCGGTCTTGACGAGGACGTCAAGGATTTAAGTTAGGGAGATTGTAATACCCCATCCCACATTGGGTAGGTGTGGAAATTGTGTTAGATTTATAAGGTGGCCACACACTATCTCTAGGCACCAACATCATCTATGGACTTTTGGATCGACTTGTGGTGGGTCTGATGATCCAAGGTGATACATGCTCAGTGGGCCAGTGTATCGGCTACACGTAGCGAACCGGGCTTTCGGGCTCGAGGCGTTACACCTACTTATGTGTTTTATCACTCAAACTTATGTGACAACAAGGTGCTAAATGGAATCATGAGAACTATGTGCTTATGAATGAGATGAATGATGATATTTTGTTATATTTACCATTAAGCATTATGCCATGACTTGTAGTTGCATTTTAGTAACTTACTACGTCTTTACGACTTACCC
Organism: Codonopsis lanceolata; assembly: GCA_013146195.2. Classification (NCBI taxonomy): domain Eukaryota; kingdom Viridiplantae; phylum Streptophyta; class Magnoliopsida; order Asterales; family Campanulaceae; genus Codonopsis; species Codonopsis lanceolata. Next base: position 143,357,347 of record CM028380.1, read on the forward strand.
CGTTTAATTTGTTTTCCTTAGATCTGAGTCAAGCCGGAGGTTCGCATTGAGTACGTCGTGTCCGAGCTACTTAGCAAGATCGCTTTGAGGTTTTTCTTTTGAGACTATGTCTAGATGGTCTTTCTTTTACAAAGGACGATGGGAAAGCAAGTCATGTAGACTTGACTTGGGAACTTATTACTATGCCACTTTATGATACTTGAACTTTTAACCATGATGTTCATGCTACTTATAAACTACTACCACTAACTTGTAATCTTTTGTGTGTCGACATGTATGTCGAGCCTTTGTTTATATTATGGTTCACTGTAGCTTATTCCACTTAGTACTCTTTTAATTCTTATTTGTTTTAGTTGTCTCTGGCATGTTGTGGTCGTTGAGGTGTTGTGCACATGTGTTATAATGGTAGGAGTAGTTGTTGGGTTCCGGTTGTAACGTCGCCGAAGACTTGTTTTAATTATTCTATTTTTTCTGGCCTAGTGTAGCCGAGTTGTTATTAGTAGAAATGTTGCGTCATGTGAATTTTTATATTCTCTATTTATGCATGCTTGACACGTGTCTATTCGGGTGATTTGACTCGGGATTCTGTATTAGGGTACGGGTCGGGTCACCACAGTAGCTTACCTCTTGAAGCAACAAACCTTAACCAAAAACAAAACCAATCGGTGTAGGTTGTTCTACTCGTCGAGGGCTTCGATAATCTGGAGTCGGATAGACAAACAAATTGTCGGATGGTCGTAGATCGGAGAATTACCCACTAGAGCACCTTGGTCTCCCACACTTCTCTCTCTCTTTGTAAAAGAATTGTTTGAGGAAGAGAAATGGCTGAGAAATGAGAGGTCTAAGCTAGGTTTGGGTAGATAAGGGTCTCCAACTAAAGAGGGTAGAATAGGTAATGTCGTGGTACAATTAGGGAGGGTTTAAGCTTAATCCAAGCTTAGTAAATCTTAATATTCACCAATAAAACTAACCAAACATGTTAGGATGTAATTAGGACTAATTAGGATAGATTAGGAAATGTTTAGGGAGGTTTCGTTAATGGTAGGATAGGTATTTCATGTCCAAAATCGAAAAATTGTTGAAATCTACCCAAAATTGTCAAAGAGGGCAACGCGGTCGCATTAGGGCTTAAGATGCGATCGTATCCTAGGGCTCTGCAGTTTCTAGAACTCTCAGTATTGAATGCGAGCGCATTCAAGGGTGGATGCGACTGCATCCAAGATTTTTATGCAAATAAACTTAAAACTAAGCCAAAATGAACCCCAACTCAAACCCCAACCATCCTAGATTAAATCCCTACTCAAAAAAAGTCTGGCACTCTCTCGAACCACACCCAAAACAACCTGAAGCGAAACCAGAACAAGGCACAACAACTCCCGATCGAAACAACGAATGAAGTAGTGATTGAAACGGCAAGAACATAAGTCTTAAAGAAATTCAAGGGGCTAATGAGTAGGTTTAAATACTTATGCAAAGTTAAACAATAATTAGAAGTATCGAAACTCCAAGAGAGGAGACGCAGACACACGAATCGGTTTCATGTTTCACGATAAAGACGGAGGCTAAGCTTAAAACATCAAAACTACATATAAACTTAAGGAACATATCTAACATGGACTGAAATACATCCGAGCACTCTCATGACTATCAAGTAACGACCTAGAGCATAACTGAGGTCACGAACAAGAACTAAGCAAGGCAACTCTCGACTGAATCAAGTTTCTACCAATGTCAAGTTACGACTTGTAACCCAAACAAGTCAATGACTATCGGATATATACTAATAGGGTTTTGGTCACGTACATCTAGACTCTCACAACAAGCATACCAAGCAAGGGAATAGGAAGAAATGCAAGCATAGTGCGCAAGTCAAGCACACAAGGATTCGAGAGTTACAGATTACTTTGAAGGAATAAGAAAGGATTTAGAAAATGAAATAAAATCAAATCAAAAAATAATTTTTGGGTTAATGGTGAAACTTAAGGTGGTAGTGGTGGTGATGGTGATTATGGTGGGTCATGAGATTGATGGAAAAACTAAAAGATAAAAGATAAAAAAAGAAAACTCTTTTCATTTTTTGGAGTTATGCATTTACTTAACTTTAAATTTAAATATGAGATAAAGTATAAAAAATTGGATTGGCTTAAATCGCAATATGGTCACCTTATTTTCACGGATTATTCGTTAAATTCACTATAATATTTTTTTTCTCAATTTAGTCACTACATTTGGCATTTTGTGATAATTAGGTCACCCAAAGTCGTTTATGTTAGTTAAGTTGATGGAAATGCTCAAAAAGATAGAAATATCCCTATATCTTTTGTCTATAAAGTCAATAAGGTCACTATATTTTGTCTGTAAAATCAATAAGGTCACTATAAATGATCAAACTTAGAAAAAAATATTAACCTCACATATTTGTGAAATAAATACTAAGTTATTAACAAAATAATGAACTAGTAAACAAATATTATTATTAAAATGAAGGAAAATAAGAAAATAAAAAACGGGAATGCAAAATTTAAAATAACCCATGTAAGTCATTAGTAAGTGTTTTTCAAACAAAAAAGTTAAAGATGACTCAATAACCTATCTTAACAAAGTAAAAAAACTCCTTAAGAAGCCCATTCCCTGCTTAAAACCCTTTCCATTCTTAAAGCCCTTAGACACCGGATCGGGTTCTCCCTCTATTCTCTAGCTCGCATTGGTGGTGTTTCCCTTCATCATCATCTCCTTCACATCCAGCCATTCCAAGAAACCTTTAAGCCTTAGCACCGCTCGTCCTCTCTCTCTATATCTCTATTTCATCAATTCGTCTTCTTCGGTCAATGCCACACCAAATCCAGCTAAAAGAAACTTCGCCTCAAGTCGATTAAGTGCTCCAGCTCTCTCTCTCTCTCTCTCCATCGCAACCCCCATGCCTCGCCCCACTCCCAACCTCCATCTCTTCGATCTTTGCCTGAAGTAACTCCAAGCCTAGGGTTTGAAATCGTAATCTCTCTATCCCAATTCCAATCCAATTATGCTTCAATCGTCATAGATTTGTTCTGTGTTAATGGGGAAATTGGTGGATTGGTAGTGGATTGATTTGTTGAATTTTTCGGTCTAGTGAGTGGTACCTCTATGTTTTTGAAGGCCAATCTCTTAGAGAAATGAAACACTGGGTTAATGTGAGTAGCGTGCGTAAAATCAATAAGGGTTAATTTAAGTAGCACGAGAAACATTGGGACTACAAGCAGAGTTTAAGATAATCATATTGGTCCTATAATAGATCTTACAAACAAAACTACTTCAATAACTACAAATAATTGGGTTCCAAGCCCTAAACCCATCAGAATATTTTACTCATTTCCTTAACTGAGTTTTTAACCCCTAACCTCTTTTGGTCTTCATGGATTACTCCTTTTCATAGGACCTGAGGTAGTTAAATTAAAGAATCTCTCTATTGCCTTCCCCTGACTATGGCCATCGACGTTTGTTTCTTCTACCGTAGCTCTCATTTAATTGAAAAGACTAACACCTACTTGAATCATTTCAATTAGTCTTATAGTAAAATCGGATTCTCTCATTGCTTAGTGACCTAACACTGAAGGGGGAAATCGAGTATGAATGTAGAAACATTCGAAGAAAGAAGTTTGAACGGAAGCTAAAGAGATTTTATTTCTCCATTTGAGCAAGGCAAGGTCAACATGTTTCTTGGTGGATGTGAAGGTGATGGTGGCGATTGCAGGGATGGCGGTGGTGGTGCTTAGGGGCGCATGTGGCGACGATTGTAAAGATGATATTGGTAGTTTAGGTGCGATCCTTAGTAGTGGTAAACAAAAGGATGCCCTTAAAACGAGATTTCATAAATGTGTCATTTACGAACAATATGACAATACTTGAAACCATCTACATATGCCCGAAAAGAGATGAACAACCGACTAAAAGGTTTTGAAACATCAACCGACTCAATAAGACAACAACAACAACAACGCTACTGTGATTACTCACATGCAACGTTAACATACCACTGCAATTCCAGAAAATATTCTTCGTAATCTCCAAAAGTATTCGTACAAACAGTTTCAACGCTCCTCATGTCTTACTTTATAATATCACAATGCCATAATGGGTCATCATATAATCAATTACATCAATTCGAAAATAATTTACTTGGCCAACTACAAACATTTTCAATAATCAAGTCTGCAATAACTCCACAACCCATGCTTCTTAAGTTATCAGCTACATCAATCACAGAGACATGACAATTATTTCAAGGTTGCACTTGTAAATGGATGTAGAATTGCAACTGACACAGACGCCATGACAATCCAACTGCAATGATCACTGAAATTCTTTGCACATTTTATCCGATCGGTGTTCTTCTCAAAATAAAAATCAAATCCAATCTTGAAAGATTATTTTATAAGATTCCTACGAAATTCATCAATTCCACCTTTAAAGATTTTCCCAACACAAATAATAAGAGATGCCTAACCAACAGAAGATCATTTCAAGATTACGTAAGACATATGACATAGCATTGGACACTATCATCGTCACTTTCCAAATTAGCAGGTTTCACAAACTTACTTTAATGAGACGATGATGCATCGAAACTACAAAAGGATGCATCACGATTATTTTGGGTTGCATCACGTCTTAAATTATGTGCATTTCGATGTATATTTTGTGCATCGCCTGATACAAAACGTTCATCACGAACATTCATCGAAATAGAATCACCATGCAAGACTCCTATGTTCATTCCAACCTTTAAACATTAGAAATTTTAATTACGTCTATGGGTATAACACTAACTAATAACTATCTCACCAACAAATTAAACCATGTTCTTGCAATCTTCATCATTCGATAAGCAACAATTGACGGGAGATCCCACTAAATATTTAAAACTTAAATTACCAGATTCGACATTGCAATATTTAACTATTACAGATTGAATCAAGTCATCAAACCCAAAATTCTTTGAAACTTTAGTAACAACTGTATCTTACCTAAATTTGTGCAAAAGGATAATGAGATTATTCGTTAGATGTAGAGACTATGATTAGAAAATAAGGGAATCACGTATCAAAATGATATGAATATGAATTTAGGCGAATTTGAATTTACATGAATAATCAATCGAAATAATAGTAGCACGGGGAAACTCTAAAGGACATAAAGATCTTGACGGGCAGAGGGGTATTTTAAGAAGTAAAGTAGACTTTTGCGGTTAAAAAACGGGAGTACACAAGCCGTTACTAATTCATAAAAGTGGGTCGGCCTATAATAATTCCTAGTAAGTAACCACTCATAAGCCTATTATTATTCCCACTTTTATCCCATGTGAGTTTGGGATATTTAAGTATGAATTATATTGAAGGTTTCATCCTAAAAGGCTAAAGCCAATAAGTAATAGGGTGATAACCGGGCCGGTACCATGCGATGAAATTATAACCGCAAAAGTCCATCATTATTTTTTTAAATCACTACAGTGTACTTTTTGGGAGAAAATGACGAAAATACCCTTAATGAAGGAAAGACGGGTACACAAAGCCACTGTCCAAATTTGTGCGTCAGTAAAAACATTTGGGCGTCGTTCAAAAAATTTGGGGTGTCGATCAAAAATTTTGGGCGTCACTATGCAAAAGCCACTGCCCCAAATTTGGGCGTCACTCAAAATTTTGGGCGTCGCTCAAAATTTGAGCATCGTTTATCTTTAATGCCGAGAAATACGCATCGTACCTCCTTCTCTTTTCACTTTTCTCTGCTTTTTTTCAGTTCCTCCCTTGCTCTCAAAGTCTCAGTCGATAAAGTTGCCAAGCCTTACTAGGATAACACACACACACACATAGTGTGAGACGGGCCAAAAGAGAGAATGGCTTGTGTATCAACAGGAACATGGTTGCGAACAGTGAACCCAAAGGCTTCAATCTCAGTCGTTAATGGTTTGTGCAGTAGAACAAGAAGAAGCTCAGTCTCTCCCCCGGTGCACTTTTGGGGAAAATAATTCCCAAAAGAAAAGCGCAATAGAAGGCGTGGAAAAAGGTTATAGAAATGGGAAGGAGACGAAGGAAGAGATATTTTTGGAACAAGATTTTCAAAGAGCACTTTACCGGTTGGGAAAAAAGATGAAGGTAGTGGACTGGTTACAATGTTATAAAAGTCTACCGACCCGTAATTATTCCTAAGTATTATGTAATGTAGTTCTTCAGGTCAATATGATTGTGATTAGTTATGTAATTAGTCAACATGAGATGTGTAATGAATCGGGCCCAAAAGTCCAGTCCGCTACATGTAGCCCATGCATTGACCCACTAATCACACATTATTTTGGGTCACCAGGCTTACCACAAGTCGACCCAAAGTCTATGGATGATGTTGGTGACCAGTAGTAGTGTATGACCATTGTATAAAGCATACCCAGGCGATACATGATTCAAAAGGTAGTGCATACGGAGATCAAGAGGTGGCTCCAACCTCCCACGGTGTAGCACTTTGTTCCCACATTTTTGACCAGCACCTGCTCTGATACGATTTGTACCAGAGCCCAAGAGCCTAGTACGCTACGTGTAGCTCATACACTGACCCACTAAGCACGCAACACCTTGGGTCACCCGCCTACCACAAGCCGACCCAAAACTCCATGGATGAAGTTGGTGCCCAGTAATAATGTGTGAGTACTTTATAAAGCACATTTCAGTCTCACATTTACTTGATGTGGGATTGAGGTTATTACAGATGTGCTTCTAATATAACTCAATCGTTTTCAGTTCAACTTGTTTTTTAAAACCTTGTTTCATAGTCGGGTCGGGTTAAACAATATTATTAATCTCAATACTATTAGTGTCTTCGTTGTTCATCCTAGTGTTATATATAATGGGTACTTTTGGAATTAAAAATGTTAATCATGTGTTTTTTGTTAGCGAGAGATCTAATAATACTACTATCTCCCTTGGTATAATTAACGAGTGGATAAGGGTCTTCTCTGGATAGCATGGAATATAAGTCCAAACCACATATTGTGTACCAAACGTCCAAAAATTCTCTTAATCCTTGCCAACAAACGGCTCCTAAAATTTTCAATAATACTCTCTTCGTTCCAGGTAACTAGTCCATTTTTACTATTTTGAGATATTTCAGTTAAAAAATCCATTTTCCCAAATTATATTTACAATTTTCATTACCTTTCATCATTACTCTCCACTTGTGTTGTAAATATATTAGTTGTGCTTGATTATTTATGTAATTATAACCAATTTCAATGACATTGTTGTATCGGTTAATTATTATACTTTTTAAATCGTGTACTGTATTTACGTGAGACATAGGGCTTGAGACTTTGTAGAACGCAGGCGGGTTTCATTTTTCTCATCTAAGGCTTTGTTTGTTTCATGGAAAATAAATTCTAGGAAACATTTTCTTCACATTTCGATATTTGGTAATTTTTGGAAAATGTAGTTAACGGAAAAGTTTTTCCAAATCAAAAGAAAATGAAGCATTAGAAAAATAATTTACGGATTCATTTTCCGTAAGTCATTTCCAAATGTTCGAATACCCCTCCGTTCCCTCCCACAATTACACGTATTTACATGCACGCACAATATAACACTCAACAATAATTTTTTAGAAATATAAATTGAGTTTGTGCACACTATTTATAAATTATAATTTTAATAAATAATAATTAAGTCCTAAAATTAGTGTGCACTGTATTATTTTAGGACGTCCCAAACATTATCTTTTTCTTTTTTAAAACATTTTTTTTTCATATCAATTATCAATTATTTTACTTATATTTGTGAGATTTAAAAATGATAGACCTTATTGATTTGACATCAATAATGATAAATTGTGGGTTACTAAAGAAAAATTACTTAAAGTTCAACACTATCTTATATTCAATATGTGCATTAATATTATAATATATTTTTGTATGTATTAATAAATTATTTTTCGTAACATTTTCCGTTCGTTTGACAAATACCTAAAAGTATTCTTTTCATCTTAAATTATTGTTTTGTTTGACTTTTTATAGTCAAATGAACCATTTTTCAAATGAAATATTGGTTATGTTTTTTTTTAAGTTGGGTAATGCTTGAGTCACTCTCATTTTGTACCAAAAATTGAATATTCTGTGATGTGGCACACTCTAATTGGCTAGAGTGCTGGGACTCACAAAATGTTCAATCAATAAAAGTATGTCACATCATACAGTACCTATATTTTGGTGCAAAATAAGAGTGACCCTAGCATTATCTTTTTTTTAAATGGTAAAAACGTAATTTGCACAGTATATGAAGTCTATATATCCATCTAATTTTTCATTTGAAGTCTATATATCCTCCTCGCTTAACACCGAAGGCAGAAAAAATGTATTCTCAGCTCAGCACACAGTTTGGCTTTCCTCAGCATCCGTTAGTACAACGCAATAAATTAGGGAAATCTCCGGTCAACCTTTTCCGACCGGGTACGTCCATATAAAGCTCAACTACTTCTTCTTCGAAATTTCCTTTATTGTGTAAGTGATCAATTATCACATTTCTAATCAATCAATCAATTTACAAGAAACTTGAGTTTTTAAAGGGGAATTTTCTTGTGGAAGCAAAATATGCTCTGATACCATGAACATTTTGGTGTGTAGTTTGTGTATGTGTGTGTGAGAGAGAGAGTCAATCTGAAATCCTTATTTCATTCCCCATAGATGGAAAGGAATCAATCTCATCTATCTTTGAGAGGAAATTAGCATTCTATCTTATTGATTTGTGCATGTTTTGTTGCTATGAGAAGAGCTGAAGATTCAAGTTATATTCTCCCCTTTTCCACCAAAGAGTCTAGGTTTGAAACGTTTAATTATCAAGGGATATATAAGTAACAGTTAATAATTATTAAAAAAAAACTTAAAGGATAATTAATATTTTAATATCAATTGTGGTGGGTAAAGTTGAAATATTACGGACATGGTAAAAATAAATTTTTGAAAATAGACTTTTCAAGTTAAATATCCTAAATTAGTATAGTCGTTTCGTTGTCTGAAATAGAGGAAGTATATCAGAAGGATCAACCAAAGGCTGCTGTAAATCTTACAAATTTATTGCCTCAATTACCTAACTTGACAAAACAACTATAACAAACAACAATCAACCCCTACATAGTTTGTTAACGGCACGTTAACAAAGGCTGCTGTAATGAGTAATTTTCGTGCTTTTGATGATTTTCCCTTCTAGCCAAGTCTGTCATTCTGTGTTAATTTTATTGCTTGTGCACCCTAACTTGAATCATTTGCTACTAGATGCATCTTATTACCGCCGTGCAGTTCCTGAAAGAGGTGGTGCAAAGATTGATTTCGTAAGCACGATTTCCTATTATCCTTTTATGAAAAAAAATGTAAAGAAGACAAAAAGAAAAAAGGAAATAGTATATTATAAAACTATCTAATTAGTCAACATCATTTTAACGCTATGGTTTATTCATTAATTAGCAAAGCATTGTCGGTTTTTTAGAGTGATGATGATCAAGATCATATTACAAGAATTCGTAAAATGTTTGGGAAGGTTGAGTTATCGATTTCTTCATATGACACTGCATGGGTTGCTATGGTCCCGTCCATTTCCTCGAGAGACTTACAGGAGCCTTCTTTCCCACAATGTTTGGATTGGATTTTGCATAATCAGAATCCAAATGGATCATGGGGACTCCACCCAACCCATCCATCACTTGTTCAAGACTGTCTCTCCTCTACACTGGCTTGTGTACTAGCTCTCGAGAAATGGAAAGTTGGCGAACTAGTTGTTAACAAAGGTAAGATTTTAGCTTTTCCTGCTTGCCTCTTTTTTCTTTTCCATGTAAATTGACAGTGTTGTCCTGTTTATCTTGGCTTTTGCTTTAGGCCTCGACTTTATTAGGTCAAGAAGTTGGGCTGTCAACGACAAACATCAGTATTCTCCAATTGGGTTTGACATAATATTTCCTGGAATGATTGGTATTTCCAAAGAAATGGGTGTGAATCTTTCTCTTGACCCAGTTTTGATGGATGAAATGCTTCAGAACAAGGATCACATCATTGCAAGGTGCATGGCTTGAGTCAATTTTATCAATCCCTTAATTTTCTACATTACCGATGAAAAGAAGTTTTGTCCGTATTTTTTAGCATCTATTTGCTTCCTTTAATGGATTTATATATTCAATTTATGTTTGCATCAGAGCCGGTGTAAACAGTGTTGAGGACGTCCATCTAGCATATGTTGCAGAAGGATTGGGAAAATCCCATGGATGGAACGAGGCAATAACGATGCAGCAACGAAGAAATGGGTCGCTTTTTAATTCACCATCCACAACTGCAGCTGCTCTTATTCACCTTAACGATGATAAATGCTTCGACTACTTGTGCTCACTCTTGAAGATGTACAAAAATGCAGGTAACCAATAACGGGTTGTCTTTTTCTTTTTTCTTTTTTGTTATCTGAACAGAGTTATTTGATAGAATATTTCTTACTAATCAATTCTGCCTCGTATGATATGCTTGCACGATGCAGTTCCTGCAATTTATCCATTAGATATATATACGAGGCTCTGCTTGGTTGATCGTCTTGACAGGTTGGGCATAGGTCGATATTTCAGCCATGAAATAGAAAGCGTTCTCATTGAAACGTACAGGTAATTTTCATGGAAAATCATGCTGCCAATTGGTTTACAAGACTCTAGATAATTATAAGTAGTCTTACCCTGTTTTGGCATTAGTATCAAACAAGTAAGGCCCTCAAACGAAAAATCAAAGCTGTTCGTGAACTTAATTCAGCTCGGATTCAGTTCATTCATTATATAAATGACTTGGACTCAAACTCAAACTTAAGGATCATTAGATGAATGAGGCGAGATTGAGCGCAATGGTGCGTTTAGCTAGGTAAAGCTCCAATTGGCTCATATTTGTAAATCTGAAAAATAAAAATACTAACATCTTCAAAATCTCTTAGAATTTAGTATATTTCAAGTTGTAGAATTTAGATTTAGCAATTGTTTCACTACATAGTTTTTTTTTTCATTTTATTATTTTGATATTTTGCCAAAAAAGTATATATTATTTTCCTAACTTTGTATGGTACTATATATTATAGTTTGAACCTTGAAAAGTTCTTTTTTTTAAGGCTCATTCATTAAGCAAGCTAAATTCAAACATACTAAAACTCTGACTTCGTTGGTTTGCATGATATTCCCAAAAGCGTTTCTATGGGCAATCAATTAAAATAAGTTTCCGTCAACAGGCTTTGGATGGAGAGGAATGAAGAAATCGTTTTGGATGTTGCTTGTCGAGCCAAGGCGTTCCGGCTACTGCGAATGAATGGCTATGAGGTTCCTTCAGGTGCGTCAAATCTCTATAACATGCTTGATTTGGATATCTCTGCCAATGAAAAGAAACAGAAAAAGGAAATTTTAAGTCTTTAGAGAAGAGGAATCTCAAGACTTGTACTTACAAAACAAAAGTTCAAGTATAATAATTAGACGAGTATTTGGGGTAGAACTATACCTGAACCTCTGTAGAACTATACCTGAACCTCTGTTCTCACAGAAGGTTTTCATCTTAAGAAACCATTAGTGTCCTTTACTCATCACTTTATACACTAAGCATTTCGAGTCCGAACCTAATGTATTGCTAATTTAGTTATATATGTATTCCATAGTGACGAAGTTACATGTGAATGCAGAGTCACTGGAAGAATTTGATGAACAGGAAAAGTTTCTCAAAATTATAAGCCCACAATTTACAGATTCGAATACAATTCTCGAGTTATTCAGGGCATTACAAATTACAATTTCCCAACAAGAACCCATTCTGGAGAGATTAAATGGTTGGACAAGCTCTTTTCTAAAGCAGGAAGTGGTAAATCAAACAATTAAAGGACAGTGGCTACACAGCGAGGTATTATGCATAAGATTAAATTTTATCATAGACTAGTTCGGTCCCAAAAAAATAGTCTCATTTTACAAGACAAATTTTTATAATTTGTAACTTTACTTCTATGTACACCTTTAAATTGCATTAAAAGTATATCCCTTAGAGAAATGAAATTATTTGTTTTGGAACAACCCAAAATGAAATTATGGAAATTGGAATTATTTATTTGGGATGGGGGGAGAATAAGCTATATACCATTCACGAAATGCAAAACCATTGAGTTTTAGTAATCTTCTTTTCATTGTCCTTCATATAACTTATAGGTGATGAATGCTCTGCATTACCCCAAATCCCAACTCGAACGACTAGAGAGCAGGAAAAATATAGAGCTATGCCAAAAAGAGGCTCTTCAGATAGTTAAAACATGCTATATGTAATTGCTCTCTCTCTCTCTCTCTCTCTCTCTCACACACACACACACACACACACACACAAGTTTGATTACAGATTAAATCAATACAAAACAATCTTACTAATTCCTGTCCTCGCTAAAGGTGCTCTAATGTTGACAACCGAGATTTGTATGAGCTTTCATTGAAGGATTTCAACACCTGTCAAACCATATATCAGGAAGAACTTAGATACCTTGAGAGGTATATTATACATCATTGGACATATTTTGCTTTAAGGAATTTTCTTAACTATTATCTTTTTGGGGTTGAGTTTTACAGTCAAAAATTCATTTTGAATGTATGCAGTTGGTGGAAAGAAAACAGATTACAATTGATCAAACCTGCACGGAAGATGCTAACTTCCAGTTATTTTGCTATTGTTTCTGGCCTTAGCGCTCCAGAATTATCTCAGGCTCGCATCTCATGGACTAAGAATTTTTTGCTCTCAGGTGTTGTGGATGATTTGCTTGATTGCAGTGCGTCAAGAGAAGAATCACTGAACCTCATTGAATTAATAGAAAAGTAAGCTTAAGACTTCCAAATACTCAAATACGCCCTACATACCAAGATTACAAGTCATGTTTCATTTTCAATTGTAACAGAAAGTTAATGTCACTGTCAACAATGCATCCTCTTCCAATGACAGCCCCCATCAAATTTTTTATAATCTTATAAATTAGATGATAACTAAGTTTAGAGGGGACAAACCTGGAAGGGAAAGCAAACATATTTTTATCTAGAATAACCCCAGAAACTATGAAGTGCAAACAGTTTTCGGATTAAGGGAAATACTTAATCATACTTGGTCTACAATTTTGAACCATAGGTGGGACGATCATGCAACTGTTGGTTACTCCTCTGAACACGTCGAGATCATCTTCGCTGCTATCTATAGCACAATAAATGAGCTTGCAGCGGAGGCTTTCAAAGTTCAAGGGCGATGTGTCAAACATCACTTTATTAATTTGGTAAGAGTTGTTGAACATTAAACACATTCTTACGTTTTGATTTACTAACTAATCTGTTAGGCTTGTCGATAGAGGCCATTACATTGTACCTATACACAGAAAGATCATAATTTTGTTAGTTCTATACCACTTTGATTAGCTTAATTGTAGTCTTAATGAGGCTTCATACTAATATGCAGTGGGTACATGTAGTTAAGTGTATGATGAGAGAGCAGGAGTGGGCAACCAAGTTCAAGCCCATGCCCTCGTTTGATGAATACATATCAAATGGGGCTGGATCTGTCGCCTTGGGAGTAATTGTTGTCATTGCATCGTATTTTGTAGTACCAAAATTGTCGGATGAAGTTCTAGAGAGTGCAGAATATAAAAAATTGTATACTCATACAAGCTTGATCTCGCGACTTTCAAATGATATCGGCAGTTTCAAGGTAACTAGTAGTTTGTTTTTTTGTAATTTAATTTCTATATTTCAAAGAAATGTCGGTAAAGAAGTTTAGAGGATCACAAGCTAACTTGAAGTTTCCTATGATTTCCCAGAGAGAAATGGCACAAGGGAAACTGAATTCTGTACCGTTGTACATAATCCAAAGTGAAGGGAAAGTATCTGAAGAAGATGCAGTGAAAAAGATTGCAGAAATGATTGAAACTAATAGAAGAGAACTGCTAAGAACGGTCATTAACACGAGAAATGGTCTTGTCCCGAAAGTGTGCAAGGATTTTTTTTGGCATACGAATGTCGTGTCTCACTATTTTTACAAGAGCGGAAAGGATGAGTACACATCTCCTACTGAAATACTTGCCGACACAAGTGCAGTCATTCAAAACAAAATCGAAAGAATGTAAAATTCATGGCCTGGAGTTCAATCTCACATTGCTACTTGAATGAAGCTCTCAGCATATCAACGTAAGAATATACTCCTCAGTTCTTAAATTACTGTTTTTCAAATAAAAATGGCTTAAATCGCAATTTGATCATCCTACTTTTACGAAGTATTCGTTAACCTCACTCTACTCTTTTTTTTTCCTCAATTTAGTCATTATACTTGGTATTTGGTGGTAAATAGGTCACTCAGATTCATTTACGTTAGTTAACTATGATGAAAATGCTCAAAAAGACAAAAATGCCCCTATATATTTGGTCAGCAAAGTCAATAAGGTCACTATAAATTATTAAACTAAGAAAAACAAATTATTAGGATCAAATATTTGTAAAATGAATACTAAGTCATTAATAGAGTAAATTTGACTAATTTTTATCTATTTTTGTTCATCTCAATTGCTTATTGGACTTATTATAAGTTTTCTTTATTTTTTAAATATATATACAAATAAAGAAATAGTAAAAAATAAATTATTAATAAAATGAAGGAAAAGAAAAAAAACCCACTTTATATAAAAAAAATTGAGTTCTCAAGGTTAATAAAAAGTAAAACAAATGAAAATAAATAATTATAATATTTCTCTAAAAGTTATAAAAATTAAACTATGAATTATCAAACTTTAGAAAACAAATAACTAAGCCCACAAAATTGTAAAATAAAATATAAGTTATTAATAAAGTTAATTTGTCTAAATTTTTATTATTTATTTATTTATTTCAATTGCTTATTTGACTTGTTTTAAATTTTCTTTTCTTCAGAATATAGTAAAAATAAAGAACTAGTAAAAAAAACGTTATTAATAAAATGAAGGCAAATGAGAAAATACAAAAAGTGAATGCAAAATAAAAAATAACCAATGTAAGTAATTAGCAAGTGTTTTTCAAAAAAAAAAAGTTAAAGATGGGTCAATAACTTATCTTAACAAGGAAAAAAAACTCCAAGCCCCTTCCTTGCTTAAAACCCTTTCCTTGCTTAAAGCCCTTAGACACCATATCTGTTTCTCCCTCTCTTCTTTAGCTTGCATCGGTGGTGTTTCCTCATCTCCTTTTCATCTGGCCATTCCAAGAAACCTTTAAGCCCCAACACCACTTGCCCTCTCTCTAGATCCTCAATTCGTCTTCTCCGGTCAATGCCACACAAGATCCGACTAAAACAGACATTGTCTCAAGTCAATTCAGTGCTCAAGATCTCTCTCTCTCTCTCTCTCTCTCTCTCTCTCTCTCTCCATTGCAACACCCAGTCCTCATCCCACTTCCAACCTCTGGTTCTTCCATCTTTGTTTGAAGCAACTCTAAGCCTAGGGCTTGAAATCGCAATCTCTATCTCAATCCAAGTATGCTTCAATCGTTATAGATTTGTTTGGTATTGAAGGGGAAATTGGTGGATTGGTAATGGATTGATTTGTTGAACTTGTCGGTCCATAAGTGTTACCTTTTTGTTTTTGAAGGATAATCTCTTAGAGAATTGAAACATAGGGTTAATGTGAGTAGCACGTGAAATCAATAAGGATATTTTTGAGTTTTTAAAAAATTCTTAAGCTTTCCATCCAAAAAACTGGATGGAGTGATGAACATGGGAGTTAAGGTCAAGTACAGTAACTAAATTGAGAGAAAAAAATTAGTAAAGTGGGCTTAATGAATAATATGTGAAAGTAAAGTGATCAAAATGCTATTTAAGCCAATAAAAATTTGACGTATATATATATTTTTTTAAAATTATAAAACACGTAATTCACAATCTCAAGAAGTTTAGGGTTTAGTAATTTTTGGTACTAGTAAGTACATGTTTAATGATTTCAAGAAAAAAATAAAAATATACGTCAAATTTTCATTTGAAAACTTAATCAGACTATACTTAAGCTTTTGTGAAAATTTTTGGATGGAAAGCTTAAATTTTTTATGAAAACTTGAAAATTTACTCACGCCTTCAAAATTTGAGGTCTCCCTACTTATAAACTAAAAGGTACTTTGAACCAATTTAAAAGATCAAATAAAACAAAAACAAAAAATAAACTCAACCCAGAATTGGGATTTTCAATAAAATTGAATACATGAAGCAAGTGTTATATAATTTCAAATTTATTTAAATTTAAATCAAGTCTCCTCCTGCTGAAATTCAAAAGAGAATGATATCTTTTCGCAAAGGCTCAAGTCTCTTTGAAAGGTTCTTTGAAAAGGCTAGGAACCTTTCAAAGAGATCCCAACTCCAAGTCTAAAAAGGTTTGAACAATCAAACACAAGAAGGAAAAAAAGGCTATCACTCGAGTATCATAGGATTTCCCAGAAAATAAGAGTGTTTCCGGTTTGATTCAAAATATCACATTTTGAATCACACAACTCCATTATATAAACAACTTGATAGAATATTTCTTACTAATCAATTCTGCCTTGTATGATATGCTTGTACGATGCAGTTCCTGCAATTTATCCATTAGATATATATATGAAGCTCTGCTTGGTTGATTGTCTTGACAGGATGGGCATAGGTCGATATTTCAGCCATGAAATAGAAAGTGTTCTCATTGAAACATACCGGTAATTTTCATGGAAAATCATGCTGCCAATTGGTTTACATGATTCTAGATAATTGTAAGTAGTCTTACCCTGTTTTGGCATTAGTATAAAAAAGGTATGGCCCTCATGACGAAAAATCAAAGCTGTTCCTGAACTTAATTCAGCTCGGATTCAGTTCATTCATTATATAAACAACTTGGACTCAAACTCAAACTTAAGGATCATTAGACGAATGAGCCGAGCTTGACCCCAACGGTGAGTTGAGCTAGGTAAAGCTCCGATTAGCTCGTATTTGTAGCTCTGAAAAAAAATAGTACTAACATCTGCAAAATCTCTTAGAATTTAGTATATGTCAGTCAAGTTGTAGAATTTAGATTTAGCAATAGTTTCACTACATTGTTTTTTTTTATAATCATTTTATTATTTTGATATTTTGCCAAAAAAGTATATATTCGTTTCCTAACTTTGTATGGTATTATATGTTATAAGTTTGAACCTTGAAAAGTTCAGCTCATGAGCTCGCGAGCCAAACAAAGGGTTTTTAAGGCTCATTCATTAAGCAAGCTGAATTCAAACATACTAAAACTCGGCTTCATTGGTTTGCAACCATTAGTATATATCATATTCCCGAAAGAGTTTCTATGACTATGAGCAATCAATTAAAATAAGTTTCCGTCATCAGGCTTTGGATGGAGAGGAATGAAGAAATCGTTTTGGATGTTGCTTGTCGAGCCAAGGCGTTCCGGCTACTGCGAATGAATGGCTATGAGTCATACTTGATTGTAGAACTATACCTGAACCTCAGTAGAACTATACCTGAACCTCTGTTCTCAGAGAACTTTTTCATCTTAGAAACCATTAGTTTCTGTTGTGATTTTATATCACACTGACCAGACCGAACCCGTACAAAAATGGAGCTATTGAATTAATAAAAAATACAACCTCCTAACAACTAGCCTATTAATACAAATAGTCTAATCAATGAAACTCCAAGGGACCAATGTGAAGGAATCTTAAAACCTGCACACAAACTGTTAGATTAAATAGTTATAAGAAAAAAAGCTATGGGAAGGAACAAAATAAAAGGAACGAAGAGCTTCGCAATTACACCGTGACCCAAGCATGACTCGCTGTCATCGACCACAAAAGTCTAGGCTACAAGCTCTTCGGCTCAAATCCCTTTCACCGAGCAAAGTCCACCAAAGAGTTCACAGTAAACCCAACAACTATCCACCAAGGTTAGAGTCACAAAATCGGTCGGACAAATTCTTTCCGGCAACACAACGAGGGAGAAGGAAAACAACAGATCAGTCTGCCAAATGAACCACCCGAAGAACAGAGACAAACGGGAAGAGGGCTCTCTCACTCACAAATCATAGATTGAAGGATAAACTTCAATCACAGAAGAAAAAGAAAATAGGATGGCGGCCGCTAAAGCTCACAACTTTTTTGTTGTATTCACTGGTTCCCTTGCAATTGTTTCTAATAGGTTGCCGAAAGGGAGGGAATATATATAATAAATCAATCAATCAATCAAGCTGGATTGATTGACTAAGAAAAGGAAAGGCAATAACCGGATGCACAAGTTACCTATGAAGGAATGGGCCAATCAACAATTTTGGGCTCTCAAAATAGTTAAAAAGCTGCCACCAATTGGGCCTCCAATTTTAATATTCTCCACCTTGGAACAAGTGCTGGTTACAAACATGGACTCACCAAGACATATATTAAGAAATGTATCATCATCGTCTATTCTTGCACTTGATCCAACATAAAGTAAGACTAAAGCAGAGAAAAGATTTCTAACATACAAAGATGCAGAAATCAAATACATAACTAATTCATAAAGTAGAAAGCAGAATAAGTCAAGTCACCATAGATGTGCACAAAGAGCAGGCATGGAATTTTTTCGGGAAATCAAGAGAAAATGGGACAACCTTAATTATCGAGATCACTGGTATCCATCATCAAAATTTTCAAGCAGTTTAGAAAATTTTTAACAAGAAGACACTTGGTGCCCATATCAGCAGGGTTTAAGCTAGTATAAACTTTATCCAACTAAATAACGCATTTACCTAGATCATCACGAATGAAATGAAAACGAACATCAATATGTTTAGTTCTATCATGAAAAACTGGATTTTTACATAGTTGAATACCACTTTGACTATCAGAAAATACTACCACTTTTTCTTTCGAAAAAACGATTTCAGAAATTAAGCATTTTAACCAAAGTGCTTCTTTAATTGATTCGGTTATAGCTATGTATTCAGCCTCGGTTGTGGATAAGGACACATATTGTAATTGAGACTTCCAACTAATGCAAGACCCAAAAAGTGTGAACACATAAGATTTGGTAGACTTCATATGATCTGATCTCTATCATTGGCATAATTCGAATCAACATACCCAACCAATCTAACACCATTTTCAGATTTGGAGAATTTAATACCATAGTTCAAAGAGTGTTTCAAGTATCACAACAACCACTTAACGGCGTGCCAATGGGGCAAACTCGAGTTCGACATATATCTGCTAAGACAACTAATGTCATAAGCTATGTCAGGGCGAGTACTAACCATCAAGTACATAATGGAACCTATGACATTAGAATACGAGATTTTACTCATTTGATTCATTTCAAATTGATTTTTAGGACATTGCTCTTTACTAAGCACAAAGTGGGGAGCAAGGGGAACATCTTTAGAATCGACATCTAACATAGAAAATTTACTAAAAAAAATTTCAACATATGAAATCTGATTTAAGTTAACAATTGATGATTTACGATCTCTAATTATGTTCATGCCAAGAATCTTGTTAGCATTACCCAAATATTTCATGTCAAATCTAGCACTCAAGCAATTTTTAACAACTTCAACCGATTTGGGACATGGGCTAATAAGAAGCATATCATCCACATATATGAGCAAGAAAACAGGCACATTCCTATCATTCTTAAAGTAGAGACAATGATCATACGCACTCCACCTAAATTTTAAATCAAACATGCATTGATCAAAGTTTTTATTCCACGTATGAGGAGACTGTTTCAAGCCATATAAGAATTTTTTAAGTAAACACACATAATCAGGAAATTGATTATCCACATAACCCTCGGGTTGCCGCATATAGATTTTCTCATCTAAATCACAATGCAAAAAAACAGTTTTTATGTCCATTTGTTTCAATTCCCAATCAAATTGACCTACCAAAGCAAGCATAATCCTAACAGTTGTGAACTTAACTAATGGAGAAAAGATTTCAGTGAAGTCTATACCTTCCTTTGGAGTAAAGCTCTGAGCCACTAATCTTGCCATAAATCTCACTGAATCAGATTCATTCTTGACTTTGTAGAGCCACTTACAAGCAACAACAGAACAGTTTTTCGGTTTAGGCACTAAAGTCCAAGTTTGATTAACATGCAAGGAATTCATTTCATCATTCATAACATTAATGCACTCATTACAGTTTGCGGATTTCAAGGTTTGATTATATGTTTTAGGCTTGGTATTATCAATGGATTCAAACACACTAACACAAATGAAGTAAAGTTATCAAAACGAGAGGGTTGCCTAACAATGCATCTAGGTCAATCACGAACAAGTAGATAGTCATGCAATTCATCCATTATAGGCACTTCATTTTGTTCATTTTCAACTTCATTTTGCTCATTAGGTTCAACATTTTCAGGATTAACATTATTATCATGCTCATTTTTAAAATTCAAATTTTCATCAAACTCATGCAAATTTTCAGAATTCTTAATTTCAGGTTGTACACTTGAACAAGCATCATTGGATCCTAAGGGATGCTCCACCATAATGTGAGCTGGGGGAGGGATAGGTTCAATAGGAACATTTAAGCACGGAAATTCGTTTTCATTAAACACAACATCCCTACTTATTATCACTTTAAATCCTGGTTCCTCTTTTAACCATAACCGGTATCCTTTCACACCCTAGGGGTAACCCAAGAAGACACATCTCACAGATCGAGGTTCAAGTTTATCAT
This sequence comes from Codonopsis lanceolata, assembly GCA_013146195.2. Classification (NCBI taxonomy): domain Eukaryota; kingdom Viridiplantae; phylum Streptophyta; class Magnoliopsida; order Asterales; family Campanulaceae; genus Codonopsis; species Codonopsis lanceolata. Next base: position 143,378,059 of record CM028380.1, read on the forward strand.
ATTTCCTATGAGCATAAGCAGCACAACAAAAAATTCTTAAGTTTGAAAAATCAATTTCCCTACCAATAAACACTACTTCCGAACATCTACCATGAAGTGGGACGGAAGGAGACCTAATTATGAGATAGGCGGCAGTTAAGACTGCCTCTCCCCAAAACTTTTTGGAGAGACCCGAGGAGACTAACATGCTCCTAACACGCTCCAATATGGTTCTTTCATTCTCTCGGCAACACCATTTTGTTGCGGATTATAAGGTACAGTCTTGTGCTTCTCAATCCCATTTTCAGCACAAAATTTATGCATTTCAAAGTTGCAAAATTCTAACTCGTTATCAGTCCGAAGTTTCTTGATTTTAAGACCAATTTGGTTTTCAATCAAAGTTTTCCAGTTTTTGAAATTTTCAAACACATCAAATTTGTTTCTCATTAAAAACAACCAAGCTTTCCTTGAAAAATCATCAATAATCGACAAGAAGTAACGACTTCCTCCATGAGTGGGTACAATAGCATGACCCCACACATCAACATGTATATAATCAAGTGCACGTTTTGAAGAAAAAAATTCGGGGTTAGGGGAAGGTGGAAAACTAACACGTTTTTTGTTTGCTCATCACACAAGTTTCACAAAAGGACAAATCAGAAATTTTATCTTTTCCAAAAAATCCATTTTTGTTCAAAATTTGAAGACCCTTACTACTCACGTACCAAGCCTTTTATGCAACAAACTTGTTTTATCTTCTTTAACAAGATTAGCAAAGTTATCATCAAGACAAACAGGCATGGTAGAGCAAACATACAAGTTACGACGTTTTTCAGCCTTAACGACAACTAAAGATCCCTTTAGAATTTTCATCATTCCTTTTCCCCCACTTACCTTTACTATAAGAAAAGATAGTATTTGGGTAGCTCATTTGCTATCCCTAAAAGTCCATTTGACGTCTCTAATAGTATTTAGGACGGCCATAGGGACGGCAAAATGGGGGCTTAAATAATATGGGTGCTAAATGTTTTAGGGACACGACGAGCCGTCCCTAAAGGTTTTTAAGGATGAAATTTTTGCAGACCCTAATACGTTTCAAAACGTTCAAAATAATTGGCGGAAAAACAAAAAGGACGGATTGTTGCCGTCCTAAATGTTTTGGCGCCAACACTTTTGGTTCTAAAATTTTTGTGGGAAAACAAAAAGGACCAATTGTTGGCGTCCTAAATGTTTTGGCGCCAAAAATTTTGGTGGGAAATTACAAAAAATATTTGGTAGGAAAATTATTAAGGTCGACTTCCGCCGTCCTAAAAAATAATTTCTTATATTGATATATGCATTATATTAATGAATTATAAATTTAGCATTTTCATCAATACAACAAACAAAAATTTTAGTAAAAGAAGATATCATTAATAATAAAAAATAATCATTACATCAATCTATTAATAAAGTTGATTGTTTACCAAAAGAATCCATCTACTAGATCATAAGATTAATTAACCAAACTACAAGCAACTTCTTGAAATATAAAAATATCATCCTAACTAGTTTGAACTACAAATTAGATCATAAAAAACAAAAGCAAAGGCTAGCTTGATGATAATTTTTGACCAATGTGCATCGAACGACATCTTGTGATATTCCCAAAAGTAACCTGGAAAAATAAATGAAATAAAACAATCAATTGAAAAATAATCACATAATTTTCATTTTCCAAGGAAATATAAGAAAAATTATTATAAGCTCATTTTCATTTTAAACAGCCACGGGCAATTTTCGGCAAAGAAGACAACATTTTGCGCACACAGAATATTCATAAGTCGAATAATTTGCAACCCAGTCTTTCCAGACCATAAACTCATACTAAGCATACTTGTTCATTACACTTCATGCTACTGCATTCGGGTTAGGCATCTGTGAAAACAATCGGCAAGCATCATCAAGCAGTACTAGCTCAAAACATGCACTTATGAGATTCACAAAAGCAACCTGGTCCAGTACATGTCCCATTTTCAACATATCATCAAACGAGATCACTACCTCATCAATAAAACCAGTTTGGATGTACCCCAAGATCATTCTTTTCCAAGAAACTGTATCAGGGTCCACGGCCCCATCAAACATAAATCAATGTAGTTTACACTTCTCTTATCTCTACTTTCAAGCAAAGAAAATGAAACATCAACGTGATCACGCTTGCCTAGTTTAAATGGTCAAAGTGTCAATGTAATACATGCAATTGAGGAATCACCCAAACATAACATGACAATGAATCCACATTTAGTACTGACAAAACATGATCCTTTTGTTCGTCTTTTTAATGAACCTATCTTAGAGATCCAATAAATGAGGTTCCATCAAAAAAACAATTTATATACTCCATCTCCAGGGATTTCACATAAGAAAAATTAGAGGCACAAATGAATTCGATTCTTATAATAAACTTCAATGGAATGGGAGTTGATGTTGACTCTGTACTACTTGACCTGGTTGCAAGTAAGTTAACTTGAGGCTTGTAAACCCAAGTAGGTTGAAATGTGGTGAAATATGGTGATGGCAGTCAACTCTTGAGAAAGAAAATATAGGTTCTATATTATTATTAATTAAGCATAATATTACACTTGGAAACACCCAGTTTCTTGTAGCCAATCAGGTTTAGCTGGAATACTATGATAATGACATGCATGTCTAAGTATGACAACCTGCTTTCATTAGAGTTTGATAGATTTTATTCATGATGTAACATACTATAGATGGTACTAACTTAAAGATGAGCAAACAAGATCAACTCTTATCTACCAGATGTGATTCTTTGCTATACTCTCACTAGCTCTTGAGCGAATGGCAGTAAGCACTACCATTTTATCAAACAGGTGGAAGCCCCTTTGGAGTTCAATGTACACATTACCTTTCTACCAATTAATCTTTGTACTTCAGTTTTTTGATTAAGTAAAGCAATTTTCTAGTCCTATTGTATAACTTTTTTCGTTGTGGTTCAATTGATTCTTTAGAATCATGGATTTATGCTCTTCTCAACCCCGATACCACAAACAACATCATGCATTCCATGTCATTATATTTTACACAATCTGCTTCATTTCATATAACAGGAGTTTGATAATTCAGTGAAGTTCATGAATAACAAAAAGATTGCATAGTATTTATAAAGAAAATGGAGAAAACATAGAATCCAGTCAGTTATTACTACTTACATAATGAGAGCTTTTAGAAGTCCTTCATAATTGTGATGGTGATGATGAAATGAGAGTAGGTTGTGGTGGTGATGGCTCACGTTCAAAAGCTACTTTGATGCTGCCTCTTTCAATTTGGATAGGTTATTGCTTTGGTATAATAGCATAACTGCTTACTGCCTGAGTCCCTGTACAAGTATGTTTGGGATAATTTCTAATTAGATAATTCCTGCAGGCATCAGTTCAGCATTAGAAACTAAAGAAAACTTCTGCATTTTGTGTTTGTGCGTGCGGGTGATTGGGGTGGAGGGGGTGGGGTGTTATGACCACATTAGAGCAATGCTACTAGGCAATCTGGACTAGCCTTCTCGAAGAAGAAAAAGATGACGACAAACATGCTATTAATAGGTCATGGAACATATAATATAAAAAAATAAAAGTTAACAAGTTATGAACTGAAGCTAGTTTCTCAAATTGCTTTCTTAACTAATTTGTGGATCTTGCTATTGCTTTTAATTTTAATTTTTCCTAATACATGTTTAAGCATTTTTATGTACGTTGCTCAAACTTTTAGACCTAGAAATCCCCTTATCTAATAGATCATTTGGTAACTTGACCTTGTGAAAACAGCTTTTAGTAACATTTCTGATGTACATTAAATTCATCATGGTTTGCAATAAGCGCATACTAATGTCAATCCTTGCACAAACTGCTTCTGCCGACAGAGGAATAGAAATCATAGAAATTAACAATAAATAAATAAATGATACAGATAACTTAAACCAAAAAAAGGGGGAATTCTTTCGGATCCCAGACCCAATCTCTTTGTCCCTTAAAAAACACGAGGAGGCCACCAGATTAGATGAAAGAACTTACTTGCACCAGTGATTTTGGGCTTCAAATAAGGGACATACGTGGATCTCTGACCAAGGGAATGGAGAGAAGTTTCCAGCCGGTGGAGATCGAAGATGCGGTGGAGGAGCTCAAGATCTGGAAGAGGCATGCGATCTGCTCACAAGCGGCTGCTGCCGTTGCTTGGGTTGTGAAAAGAAGAAGGCGTGTTTTACAAATGAGAAGGAAACCCTATTCCAATTAAAATGAGGGATGTATATATATATATATATATATATATATATATATATATATATATATATATATATATATATATATATATATATATATATATATGTATGTAATGCCTCCTTGAATAGAATAGAATAATACAATTTAGATATTGTAAGGGTAAAATAGGTCATGTCTATTTTAGCTCTTGTTTCCCCTTTCATGGTAATATTCATATTAGACAAGTGTTGGCATTTTTGGTATCTATATCTTTAATTAGATTTTGTTTTCCTTGGTCCTTAAGTTTAGGCATTATATTTGGAAACAAAATCTTGTTATAAATCCTCTTTCAACCGGGTATCTAGTCTCCTTCATTATATGGTAATAAAATCTAGGGATATGGTAAGAAGATTTTATTCCTTTTTTTCTAATCCTTGTTCTTGTTGGAGTCGGATTATTTCATGTGTGTAGGAGATCTCGACATTATTTATAGAGGAGGCTTGGACACAGTTGAGGTGTAGAGATTAAGGGAGAAAACCGAAGGCAAAAACTGTGTGCTGAAAACTTTGAAGATTCAGAAGCTGTCTTTCTTTCCAAACGTGCAACAGTTTTGATTGTAGCTTCTGTTGTTATAACATTGGAAGCTACATTGAGTTCTGGATTTGTTTTTTTGTCTTCCTGTTAGGTTTTAGGAAGTTGTTTTGTTTCTTCCCACGTTTATTATACTTGTTTTCTGTGGGGTTTTTGCTCTCCAAGACGTGTTGTCTTGTGAGAGTGTTTTGTTCGGTGATTTCACAATATTTTTGTAAAACAATTAATCATTTTAGTGAAATCTTTTTGGCCATGAGGCTAGATCTACAAGCACAGTTTTGTAGATTGTTTTGGTAAACTTTTGAGTTCTGTTTTTTTGTCTAATTTATTTGTCTTCTGCTGTTTTGATTGTTTTGACCATTGTGACTTCCATTGCAGCTACATCAAAAGCTACATTGGAAACTACCTTGTTTTTTCTTGAGAATCCTAGCTATTGTGTTTTTTCAATTGGTATCAGAGCCTTCTCTTAACATCACTAAGAGTTGATTCTGGTAGTAGCTGTGATGGATTCTCAGTATGAGAATGTTGTTCGTCCTCCTACTTTGACTAATGCAAATTATTCTATTTGGAAAGTCAAGATGCGCATCTTCATCAAATCAATTGATGAAAGAGTGTGGCTTGTTGTTCTGAATGGTTGGAGTCCTCCTAAAACAACTGATTCTGATGGTGATGTTGTAGACACCCCAATTTCGTACCCCTGGTATGTGGCCGACATAAAATATCAAAAGCATTAAAACTTAACAAATGTCAAGTTGCGAGGAGTTAAAAATGCAAAAGGAAGCGAGGATGCGCTTGATGAAGCTGCGAGGGGAAGTGCAAAAAGCGAAAATTGAAAAGGCATGCTTGGTGCCGCACCAAGGCCCCAGTGCCGCACAGAGGTCTCCTGGTGGCACCAAGCCTTTCACTTGTTGCTCTCTCGGATGGAAAATGTACAACTCTTGAAGCTCGCGGTACAACTGGCTGAAGCATGATGAACAAATCCAAGAATGACGGTCGCGTCCCTGCTTCACACTATAAATAGAAGCCTTCGGCTTCTCATTTCAGTTGTTCATTTTCTCCGAGATCAAAGATCGCAACGAAGCTCTGCTTCTGCGTTCTACCGATACTATTAGTACGAGAGGTGCGAGATAGGTGAGTGGAAGCCCCTAGAATCTCCAAACCCCGTCCAAACTCTGACAAAATAAAACCCATAGGTTATAAGTGATCCCTAGCCTAGTTGTTAGGTATCCACCTCACTTCCCCGACCCAAAAATCCCAAAGTAAGCTGTTACTCTGCCCGAGTAACGAGCTGAAAAATCGAAAAACTAAGCCTAGGTTCCGCCCAACCAAAAAGGCAAAAACCTACCCCAATAAGCTGTCATTCTGCCAGAGTTGACAAGCCCAAACTCTCAGAAATAAGCAGTCACTCTGCCCAAATCAAAACAACAACCACACAACAACAACAAAAGACTCCTTCTCCCTGAAGGACAGAGCGAGCACACCGCCGCTCTAAAAGGTAAAACCTTTAAGGGCGCCGTTTATTTTATTTATTTACTTTTCTGTCTTTTATTTAATTTTAAAAGTTGTTATTTAAATCCGGCGCAATGTAGCCAATATAAGCCGTTGTGCTGCCCGGATTAGAATAAGAAATATTATGTAAAAGAGCCGTTATAATGGTCAAATATTCTTAAATATGTCTGTAATTATTGTAAGGAAATGGCTGCGAGTCCGTAAATAATGTAGCCATGGATGTATTTGTTTTAATTTTCTGTCTTTTAATACTGTGCTTATTTGCGAAATAAATATAACAATAAGCATACTTCAGCCAAAAACCATTTTTGAGACTGAAAGGGCGAGCTGGGTGCCTAGCACATTCCCAACTCGTAACTTAGCCTCCGAACTCGTTTTCTTTTTCTTTGGTTTATTTTTCTTTTCTTTGGTTTTGCTTTATTTTCCTAAAAATAAAGATGGTGACTCTAAAACTTTCAGATTCAGTGGGGCCTCGCAACACTTCTTCTTTGCACTTTCCCGTTCTCCCCTAAAAAAGGGAGAAATGGGAATGGAAGGGTGATGTATTCCCATATCCTGGTATCCCCTAAACAAGGGATAACTTGATGTGGGAAACCCAAAGCTCCCATAGTAATCTGAATGAGCCATAAGGCTATTTTTAATAAAATCCATAGTGGGGGCGTCGCAATATCCTTTTTTGCACTTTTCCATTTTCCTCTAAAAAAGGGAAAATGGGAATGAAAGGGTAATGCATTCCCATATCCTGGTATCCCCTAAAAAAGGGATAACTTGATGCGGGAAACCATAAGTTCCCATATTGGATACAAAATCCATTCAAGGCAACCGATGCACATTCCAACGTGCTAACATAGACATCACTCCTCTCGCACTTTTGATTTCGTCTTCTCCTAAACAAGGGAGGGTGGAACGAGAGCAGTGGTGTCCCGCATCCGCATGTACGCGCACCTAGGGGTGTAAATGGTTCGACTTGGTTCGACTTGGAACAAATTATGAGCTGAACCGCATGCCATCGGTTTGAGAAAAATCAAACTGGAGCTAAACCGTTTAAGTCTTGAGCTGAACCGAACCGAACTATGATGGTTCGACTTGGTTCCTCGGTTCCGTGGTTCGGTTTCATGGTTCGGTTTCGCGATTTGGTTTCATTTCGGTCTGAATTTAGAAAGTTCTACTCATTCAAAATTTAAGTAAACCAAGAAAATATTATAAAAACACGCTAAAGAAAATACTAAAAAATTAAATATAATAAAATTATATTCATAAACTCACTTTTAAAAAAATTACACAAACTTTCAAATAAAAGGATTAACATTTTTAATTCTTATAATCAATAAATTGAATCCAATATAATAAAAATACAACGTACATTATATTTAAAACGTTTATGTAAATTCAAAAAATCTAAAGGCAAATTCCTAAATACTAATATTAGCCTTATAGTTTATATAGTATAAAAATATTAATAGTATAAGAGTACTAAAGTATAAAGGTTAGGAATTCAAAAGAATTTGTTGTTTGGCTCGGTGGTTCGACTTGGTGGTTCGGCTCGATGGTTCGACTTGGTGGTTTAGCTCAAAATGGTTTGGTTTGGTTCGGTTTGACTCGACTCGACATGCCAAGCCGCAAACCAAACCAAACCGTTCGACTTCCCAAAATCTCAAACCGAGCTGAACCATATTGCACCCAAAACCGAACCAAACCGCATGATTCGACTTGGTTCGACTCGACTTGGTGGTTTGACGACTCAGATTGACACCCCTACGCGCACCCCTATCCAAGGGCGCGCGGGGCGCGGGAGCACACCCCGGGAACCTCACAGATGTCAAGATCACTAAAGAATCTGATTGGTCTAATGAAGATAGGAATACTGCTTCTTTTAATTCTAAAGCCTTGTCTGCTATATACAAAGCACTAGATGATAACACCTTTAGGGTTATAGCCAACTATGAGTCTGCTAAAGATGTTTGGGAGGCCCTTTAGACTTTGTGTGAAGGACCTGCCAGTGTTCGTGCTTCTAAATTAAGACTTCTCAGCACACATTTTGAAAACTCTACAATGAATGAATCAAAGGATATCATGTCATATTATGGTAGACTTCTTGACATGTCTAACTCTGCTATTGCTTTAGGTGATCCCATCACAAATGAACGTCTTGTTAGCAAGATGATGTGAACTCTGTCTGAAAGGTTTAATGTCAAAATATGTGCTATATAGGAAGCACATGATATTGACAAAATGAGTTTTGAAAGATTGGCTGGTATCCTTCAAAACTTTGAATTGAACCTGAATGATCAAATCAAACAAAAAGGCAAAGGGGCATCATCTTCTACTCCTATTGTGAAAAACATTGCTATGCCTGCTCCTATTGATATCTCTTCCGACTTTGTGAGAACCCAAACCCCATTTCATGTTTGTCATCATTATGACATGTTTATAATATGTCTTTACATATTTGAGACTTCATTTCATTCATATCGAGTTGGCATTGAATTGGTTAAGATCATAACAGAGTATTGGTCTTCCATGGGTTGCATGCCTTGTTGTTGTTGTTTCGGGTGTTCGTATTAACGTGTTAGCACCTTAACAAGTTTCATGAGAGTCTTAATACCTTGCATACAAGATTTACAATGTTCATCTTAGTTGTTTCATGCTTGGTTGGGAGTTTAGAAGCTTCGTTGCTTCGTTTGTGTTTTAGGTTGTACATCATTGCTTGTATTGCCTTCATTTCGTCTCGAGAGAAGTTCGGTTGAGTTCTAGGCCTTGAATACAAGCCATAACCATGTTTAAACTAGCCTTATACATGTTCATAGATTGGTTGCATTTGGAAATAAGATGACCAACTTATTACTTCACAGATTCAGTCCGGTTTTCGGACGAACTTCGGGAAAATTCTGGTACCAATCTACTAAAGAGAATTTTCTAAAAATTTATTATGTTTTACCTACATATGTTAGGATACTCCCTGTAAATTTTGGTGATTTTACAAGGTGTCTAAGTACCTCATTTAGGTCTTGACTTACGGCTGTGCCAGAATTCTATTTTCAGGAAATCAGCTTCGGTACTTGATTTTGTTGTAACTTTATTTTGATGAATATAAGTCCAAATTGAGTAATTTAAAATTATAAAATATATTTTAATGAGTCTACTTTCAGAAAAATCAAAAATCACCTCATTTGGAGTTGTGAGCGATTTATGGTCGATTTTACAAGATCGACTGTCCAGTAACAACAATCTGGAAATTGGCCATGAATAGTGGAAGCGCTAGCATGGGTCCAAAATGATGCGACCGCATTGTGCCAGATTCAGGTTTGTGTCATTTTCTGGTTGATTTTGGTTGTTGACCCAAGTGCCCTTGCCCCTTGGCCGACCTTGGGCACTCAAAGCCACCTTTGTTGACTTGTCTAAGATGCTTTTGAACCCTTAGATCATCTCTTATCAATGGCTTACATGCCATAGCCAATGAGAAGCCTCATAATGCCCTTCACTTGGATTGGGGGCTTTGTAGACAAGTATATAAGCCATCTTTCATCAAAACCAGCCATTGTTGGTCTAAAAGTTCAGAGAATCAGAGCTCACTTCACCATTTTCGTCCAAATCAAGAACACCAACTTGAAGGACCATTTCCCGGAGTTCCGGTGGTCCGATCGGCGAACCGAGACCGCCAAATCGAAGGCCTCGACCTCCTCTACAACAATCCTTGCGTTGATCACTCATTCCTCCATTAATCATAGGACTAAGGTGAGTGACAATTCCCTGAGATTTTCATGTTAAACAAAATAGCATGACCCCTTCATTATAGTTGTTTTAATGTTGATTGTGAACATCTTTTGTGAAGACACAACCTTCAATTCAACATATAAAATGTGAGTATGATTTTATGAAATCTCTATGAAGTTATGATTTTGACATTTATTAAAGCATGAATGTTGTTTGTATTAAGCTTGGGAATAACTCTTGTGAAAGAATTCGGTTCAATTCAAGGTTTAACAAAATCACCGAAACTAGGGTTTGAAACTCGAGATTGTGTTTTAGGCTAGTTCGAGAACATGAACGGCTTAGTTATCAAGTTCTAAATGAACGGAGAACATAGAGAAGGGCAATGTGATACATATAGTATCAATACTCTACTTGGTTGAAGTTTAGTAAAACTCACCGGAGTTGAAATTAGGGAGTTATGAACAATAACGACTCCACAATCAATCCCTATGACGAATATAGTTCGTTAGACTAATGAATTAGCTTACGATACTTTGAGATGGATTGATGTTTATGCCTTGATGTATGTGTGCTTATAAGACTCAATCGAGTTCTTACGCGGTTGTGTGATCGTGTGAAATAAATGCATGATCGAGAGCATGTTATAGAATGATATATCTATTTGACATGATGAATTTAGTGCGTTAGACTAATGAATTAGCTTACGTGACTTTGGGATGGATTGAAGGGCATATTTTATATGTGTGCTTATAAGACTCAATCGAGTTCTTATGTGGTTTGTGTGATCGTGTGAAATAAATGCATGATTGAGAGCATGTTGTAGAATAATGAATCTATTTGACATGTTGAATTTGCTCTTGTCGAATTCTTGTGTGATTCCTTAAGTGAGTAAACAACTACTTGTTGAATAAGTTCGCTCTTGTTGAACTTATCCCTTATTTGAGATTTCATGACCAGTAAACATCTACTTGGCATTGCATGAGTCCAGCTGGCATATTTGATTGAGTCGTTGGTGTGACAATGCATCGCCGTCACGAGTTATGGGGCTCGTGATAGTGATGGATTGTTATACCGGGTTTTTATCACACACGCCTCCACTGTTGGCCACAGTGGGGAAGTAGCACCTTTGCTGTAACCAAGAGAGCACATTGGAAGGTCTAAGTACCAAGGAGAGAGCTTGGTACCCGAAAGAGAACTCCTGCACTCGAGTAGAGAACTCGATACTTTGATACACTAATCACGGGTATCATTGGCACGAATGTTAACGCCTGTATTGCAGAGCTACGTAGCGGCATCGGTTTCATATCATATCCTCCGTATATGTGGTTTACCTTTATAGCACTTATGTGAAACAATGTGCTACCATGGATATGTGTTTTAAGTGTTTATTAAATGAACGCTTTGATTGACTTGATATTAAAAATGATATCTTGATATGTATGCTGCATGATGCCATGACATGCATAATTGTTAACTCACAAAGTCTTTATGACTTACCCCTCCCTTTATCGCTTTTAGATCCGAGCCGTTCAGTACCGCTCGTTGCAGGTGTTCGCTTGTCCGTGATCGCACGCGACGAGGTTGTGGTTTTTAGATGTCCTTATTTTGTTCTCTTTGTAAGGACGTTGGGTATAGCAAGTCATTTAGACTTCGCTTGGGAATTTTGTTTTGTTGTATTTGTGTCTATACTTGGTATTCTATTTTGAGGCCTGCAAGCATGTACGCCGAGCCTTGTATAGAATTAGTATTATGGTTCATCTGCTTTAAAACTTCCGGGCATTACTTTAGCTCTTATTTAAGTATGTTGTTCTCCCAAGCATGTTATAGCCGTTATAGCCGCGAGGTATATTTGCATGAACTGTAGTGTTGGGTTCCGTGTAGTAAAGTCGCCGATGATTTGGTATAATTGTATTAATTGTTATATCGTGTAAAAGTTTTAAAATATTCCGCCTGTGCCGAGTCGCGCTTCATCGAAATGTTGCCACGTCAAGCTTCCAAACCGAGTCTTTGATTGTATTGTTGTCCTATTTGGACGACTTGACTTGTGATTCCATCTCTGGGGGTCGGGTCGCCGCTTGGTATCGAGCTTTATAGGTTAGCTATCGGCCGTGATAGGTTCCATGGCCTAGGTGGGTTGGTTCCCCGTGTGAATCTTGACGCTGAGTGTTTTGTATCATGCCTTATCAGCATTCTTTCGAGAATGAATACGACTTGGAGTACTAAGTTCGCTTGTTCTAGATTGCTGTGAGTGAAGGTTTGTGTCTAGGAGTATTATATTTCTCCTATGCTAATGAGTTGCAGTTATACCAAGAGTGGTTGCGCTCAAGAGCCAAGCCGTTGTTCCTTGTTCCATTTTTAGGAATCGGAAGCTAGGTTGTCGGTCCCAAGAGTGATCGCCGTGTTAATCATTATGGCGAATTGTTGTGATGTGTTTTGAGAGCGGAGTGGTTAAACCTCCCGTGTTACCTATTAGTATTTCATAGATTACTACTGTGTAGATAGTCAGGTAGTAATTAAACCACCGCTCTGTATTACGGGAATTTGAGAACTCTTTCCCGATGTTTGTGTTTGGGTATTTGGGGACTACCTTGATTAAGGAGAAATTTTCATGATATGTTGGAACATTGAGATTGGCCAAGAGGGTGGTCACGTGATGATTGGTTGTCGAATTCGCATACGGATTGACTTATAAGGATTGGCGTATACTAGTTAGTAAGAATATGCTACCTAGTGACGCGTGAAATGTTGTATTGTTTCTGATTAGTCTAATACATTGAAAGTGTGCTAGCCTTGTATAATGTGTTTTATCTACCATTGATGGGAGTTAATGGTATGAATATTTCAAAATCTTGTTTACATACATAGTAAATTAATATACTATGTTGCATGATGTTGATGCCATGCCTATATCTACTTATGATTTGTATTCTTGAGACCGATATAAAGGATGTTTTTATGTGAATCACTTCACTAACACCCCACATCCTTTACCTAAAGCTTTGAAGTCACTTCGAGGGCCCCCGACTTGATTATCAAGAGGTCTTCGCTTCTGAGAATTAGAATGGTATAAATTAGATTTGAAATTGACCAACCAATTACCAAAAAGGTATGGAACAATAAATGGTGTATTGCATAAAGGTGCAAATATGATGCACCGTGATTTTATTGAGAATTTATGTGTATTGCCCGCCGCTCGCCGCTGCCTTATGTGCTTGAGGTGTCTACACCGCTGGGTGATTGTATGCTTGCATCCGAGTTTTTATAGGGGTTGTGATGTACTTGTTTGTGATCGGGTTTTGCATGGTTTGGTAGTATTGCCTATCCTGGATTTTGATGTGATATCGGGAATGGATTGGCCTATGTGGTTTACCATGCTTTAGTAGATTGCCGCCGCAAGAGGGTTACTTTTGCCATGCCCGAATTCGGAGTTTGTGTTTATTGGCGATCATGCTATGAGAGGTATACATGTTATTCTCGCTTTACGGGCTAGAAAACTTCTATCTCGTGTACCGGGTATGTTTTTGCTTTTTGTGCTTGATACTAGCATGTCTTCAAGTTAGTATAGAGGATGTACCGTAGTTAATGAATTTCCTGGATGTCTTTTCTTTTCGATCGATTATGCATTACCTCCCGAATCGAGAGAGTTTGAGTTTCATTGAGTTATAGCCGGTATTTCACCTATCTCTAGAGCACCTTATAGGATGGCTCCTTGAGTTGAGAGAGTTGAAGGAGCAGCGTGCGTGAACCGGCTTGATAGAAGTTTATTAAACCGAGTGTGTCTCCGGGTGCACCGGCGCCTGCTTGTTTGTGAAGAAGAAGGATGGTAGTTTGGCGACATGCATTGACTATCGCCGCTGAACCAAACCAGTTACTATAAAGAATAAGTACCCTTTACCTCACATTGATGATCTCTCTTTGATCGCCTTCCGTCATTGTATTCCAAGTTAGACTTGAGGAGTAGTTCCCCCAATTGAGGGTTCGCGTGAGGTGTCCCGGCACTCGTATGTGTTACGGCCATTATGAGTTTGTTGTGATGCTGCCGCTTTGATGGACAAACGCCGCCCGCTTTTGATGGACTTGATGAATAGAGTATTTCATGAGTGCCTTGATTGCTTTGTAGTGGTGTTCATTGATGATATCCTTTGTACTCAAGTCATGAGAGAGCATCATGAGAGAGGTTCTTACCGGTTGTGTAAGAAACAACTTTTGCTAAATTTAGCAAGTATGCTTTCTGGCCGGAACAAGTTGCTTTTCTTGGGAATGTTGTGTCTAGTGATGGTATCGCCAGGATCCATCAAAAGTCGAGGTCAGTTACTAAATGGAAGACGCCTAGTACTTGACCAAGTCCGTAGTTTTCTGGGCTTGGCGGGTTATTACCGTAGGTTCATTGAGGGATTTTCTAAGATTGCCACTCCTATGACCAATCTTACTCGTAAGAAGTCCGCTTGTTTGGAGTGACAAGTGTGAGGCTAGCTTTCGTGGAGTTCAAAGAGGTTGACTCCTGCTTTTAGCTGCCTTTGGTGGTGAGAACTTCGTGGTTTTTGTGACGTCTTTGGAAGATGCTCGAGATATCCGTGAATGGAGTCCTTCGTAGTGAGCATATGGTTCTTTCTTGCTAGTGTTCGCTACACTAGATTGTTTGTGGATCAAGGAAGCCAAGCTACCGATCCATTTGATGAAGATTATCGATGGATTGGGTGAGAATAATACACCCGAGTTCGATAAATAGTGATGGATCTTGACGCTGCAGTAGGAATTCATGCCTTCTTCTGATGAAGTGTGAAACGCATGGTTCTTGATGAGGCTCATTAAGGCCCAAAGATACGATACATCTGGTAGTACTAAGATGTACCGTGACTTGAAGAGGCGCTGGTGGAATGGTATGAAGAGGGAGATAGCCGAGTATGTTTCGAGATGTTTGACGTGCCAAAGCAAGTTAAGGCCGAGCACCGAGACTCGCCGGCTTACTTCATCCA
>CM028380.1:143393183-143429925 GCA_013146195.2 Codonopsis lanceolata
TTAAGGCCTTTTTAATTTAAAGCACATGATTGGGTTTATAGGGATCCTCAAAACCTCTTGGTTGTTCCACAAAAACTTCTTCTTCAAGAATACCATTTAAAAATCACTCTTCACATCCATTTGTTGAAGAGAGTAATCAGAAAACATCTCACGATGGCAAGAAGCGTTAAGTATATATGGACTCAATGAGCAGCAGGAGCGAAAGGTTTCATCAAAATCACCCCCTCGACACAACCTATGTGCCCTTGAGCCACAATTCTTGCTTCTTATTATCTCTCTCCCACTTCATTTGATTTGTTTTTGAAAATCCATTTAGTTCCATAACATTCACGAAAGAAGGTCTAGGGACAAGGTATCAAACATCATTCTTAGCAAATTGATCAAGCTCTTCTTACATGGCATTGATCCAGCTCTCATCTTTAGGTCTTTATGCACATTCTTAGGTTGATGGTAGACACAAAACATAGGGCATGTATTTCTTCATACTCAAGAGTGGACAAGCAAGCAAGTTTCCTATAGTTTACCTTTTCTTCTTGTTGGCATCCCATCAAATACATTACCTATGACTTGTGAAGTGGGATGCACTTTTTGAATACGCTAGGAATGTCATGGCCATGATCAGTCAAACTAGGCGAATCTCTACTCGTTCGGGACATGTATCGGCATTTGTTAAGTTTGACCAATGTAGCTTCGATGTAGCTACATCCTTCGATTCGAGCTACATTATGAGTCACATCCTGCGAACTTCGAGTTGTAGGTTCGATGCATTGCATTCTGAGGTTCAGCTGATTGCGGATGCGAGGTTAGAAGATTGTGTTGATGAATCATGATCTCCAAAGTCAAGCAAACCTGAAACATCATCCTCAATGGTTTTGTGGCCAAGATCTGTTAGATCATCAAACACAATATTCATAGACTCCATGTAGTTGTCCTAAGATTAAAGACTCTATATGCCGCGACTATTGGTGGAGTACCCCACAACTTGTCACTTTTTGAATCAAATTTAGAAAGATGATCTCTATCATTGAGGAGATAGCACACACACCCAAAAACATAAAATATTTTAATGTAGGTTTCTCTCTAGCAAAATTTCATAAATGGTGCTACTACTAGGTCGAAGACCCCTTTCCTATATGACAAGTTGTGTTCAATGCTGCTTCCAAAATCTTTTAGCCAAATTCGTAGAACTCAACATGACTCTAGCCATCTCTTGAAGTGTCCTATTCTTTCTTTCCGCCACTACATTTTGTTGTGGAGTTTTAGGAGCTGAGAATTCATGGGTTATGCCATTTGAGGCACAATAGTTAGAAAAGGAGAAATTTTCATATTCCGTACCATGATCTGATCTAATGCTAGTAAGTTTTAGATCATACAAGTTCATAACACGGGTGTACCATATTTTAAAAGCCTCAAAGGTTTCAGATTTTTCTCTCAAGAAAACGACCCATGTGTATCTAGAAAAATCATCCACACAGACAAACGTGTACTTTTTCTTTCCTAGACTCTCTACTTCAATAGGACCCATGAGATCTGTGTGAATCATCTCAAGACATCTAGATGAGGAGCACTGAGATAAAGAAAGGTGAGAAGCCTTTGCTTGCTTACCTTTTTTGACATGGTCCACATACCTTTGTGTAGTTCTTTTCCAGACTAGGCAATCCTTTAACTGCATCATGCTTCACAAGCTCATGAAGTTTACGAAAACTCATGTGCCCTAGTTTTTGATGCCATAGATCTGTGATGTCAAGACTAACATTGTGACAGGTTTGAACATTGTTGAACATATAACAATTGTCAGAGGATCTAGTACCTATCAACAAACACTTGTTAGATTGCTCAAAGACTTCACAATTATTTTTATCAAACCTCACCTGTAGGTCATCATCACACAACTGACTTATACTGATCAAGTTGGTCTTGAGGCCTTCCACATGGTAAACATTGGTGAGATTAGGAAGACCATCTACATTCAAGGTTCCTTTGCCAATTATCTTACCTTTGGCTCCTCCTCCTTATGTCACGGATCCACCATTGACACTCACATAGTCCTTTAAATTCTCAATAGAACCTGTCATGTGTCTAGAGCACCCACTATCAAAGTACCATGAACCAGCTATGTGAGACTTTAAAGATGTGAAAGTTACATTACATTGTTCATCATCAAACCACTTAGCACCGGGACATATGTCAAATGGCTCACAGTATTTGGCTCTATTATCCCTGTAACTACCTTTGGGAACCCACATTTTTAAAAAGTTTTTGGCTGATGTTTCTGTGAATGTACCTTCTGATGTAGCTTCGAATGTGACTTCTAATGTTGTTGCATTGGATGCTGCATTGGTTGCTGCATTCGATGATGCATTTGATATCGAACCAAGAAGGCTTGCCTTACCTCTTCCTCACGGACAACCTTCTTAAGAAAACAGAACGGCTGAATATGACCTGGTTTGTGACAAAAGTGACACACAAAATTTTTCATTCTTGTTTTGGGTTTTTCAAAGAAATTTGGATTTTGAAAATTTTTTGTGGGCTGTTTGGGTTCAGAGGTACCTTCTCCTTCTCTAACAAACATATTTGGCATAAAACCAATTCCAGAATTTCCAGAATTCAACATCTCACCCATTTTTTGTTGGTTTGAGTTCCATTTAGCCATGGTTTCATTGGCTTGGATGAGCTCTTCTTTCAATTTTTCAATCTCCACATCTTTCTTGCTCAATAAACATTCCAGTCTTGTGATACACTCCTTCTGTTCTTCATTTACCTTTTTCAACAAGTCATTCGTCTTTGCAAGTAATGTAACTTGATGAGCCCTCTTTTCCCAGTCCTTGTACAGCTCTTTGTAACCTTCCAACAGGTCTGATTCTGACTCTCCTCCGTCATCTGTGACCGAAGAGTTAAAACAGCAATGATCTTCCCTGCTTCTGTCCATTTCAGCTTCTGATGTAGCTTCTGATGTAGCTACATTCGGAGCTACATTGACCAAATTAAGGACCTGCACAATCAGATTCAGAGTCATATATAGCAGTGAGAGTGATAAGATCTCCTGGATCTTCACCATCACTATCACTCAATGTTGCAGAAAAATTTAGACCCTTCTTCCTTAAGGTATTTGCACATTGGTTTGCATAATGGCCGAATCGTTGACACTCCCTACATTGAATGAAATCAATATTCATCCCATTGTAAGAAGGTTTTGAAGTAAATGGATTGGTAAAAAGTTTTTCTGGTGTTTGAAAAGAATTTTTCTTAGAAGCAAATTTACCAGAATCAGGCTTAAAAGAGTTTTTGGAGCTTGATGATGGAGTTCTGTTTTGACTCTTGGCTTTCAGAAAATTTTTAAATTTAGTAGTCAAAAGAGCTATGGAATCTTCTCCAAAATCAGAGTCATCAATATCCTTTTGTAAATCAAGCAAGTCAGAAGAGACATCAACAGCAGTAGGCATAGCAATGTTTTTCACAAGAGGGGTAGAAGATGAAGCACTTTTGCCTTTTTGTTTGATTTGGTCATTTAGGTTTAATTCAAAATTTTGAAGGATACCAGCCAATCTTTCAAAACCCATTTTGTCAATATCATGTGCTTCCTCAATAGCACATATTTTGACATTAAACCTTTCAGGAAAAGTACGCATAATTTTACTAACCAGACGATCATTAGTGATGGGATCACCTAAGGCCAAAGCAGAGTTAGACATGTCAAGAATCCTACCATAGTATGACATGATATCCTCAAATTCATTCATTCTTGTGTTTTCAAACTATATGGTAAGCAATCTTAATTTAGACGCACGGACACTGGAAGGTCCTTCACACAAGGTTTGAAGGGCCTCCCATACATCTTTAGCAGACTCATAATTGGCTATAACCCTAAAGGTGTTAGCATCTAAGGCTTTGTATATGGCAGACAAGGCTTTAGAATTAAAAGAAGCAGTATTCCTATCTTCATTAGACCAATAAGATTCTTTAGTGATCTTAACATCACCATCAGTATCAGTTGTTTTAGGAGGACTCTAACCATTCAGAACATCAAGCCACGCTCTCTCATCAATTGATTTGATGAAGATACGCATCTTGACTTTCCAAATAGAGTAATTTGCATTAGTCAAGGTTAGAGGACGAACAACATTCTCATACTGAGAATCCATCACGGCTACAACCAGAATATCTTCTCTTAGTGATGTCAAGAGGAGGCTCTGATACCAATTGTTAGAACAAATAGCTAGGATTCTCCAAGAATTGCCAATGCAGTTTCCAATGTAGCTTCTAATGAAGCTACAATGGAAGTCACAATGGTCAGAATAAATCAGAACAGTGGAAGACTAATTAATAAAGCAGGAAACAGAACACAAGTGTTACCAAACAATCGACAAGCCTATGCTTGTAGATCTAGCCTCATGGCCAAAAAGATTTCATTTAAAAAGATGAATTGCTTTACAAAATTAATGTGAAATCACCAAACAAAATACTCTCACAAGATAGCAAGTCTTGGAGAGAAAAAATCTCATAGAAAAACAAGTACAACAAACATGGGAAGAAACAAACAACTTTCTAAAAACTAACATGAAGATAAACAGCATCAACGCTCAACGTAGTTCCTAATGTTGTAGCATTGGAAGTTACAATGAAAATCTGTCCAACGTTTGGGACAAAAATAGCTTCTGGAAATCTGATTTTCTACTCTCAACTTTCTGTATCAGCTCTCTCTCAGAATCCACAGTACCCCTTCAGCCGTTCCAAGTCTTCTATTTATATTGTGGTGTAACCCTACACACAAGAGATAAACCAACTCCAAGAAGGACAAGGATTAGAATTGGAATTAAAAGCAACTTCCTTAATTATCAAATCCTCTTACCATATGGAAGAGGACTTCAAGACACGGCTGTTTAGGGAAGATTTGACCATGGATTTGTTACCAAAATAACTCCTTAAATCTAGGTTCAAGAAACCCAAAAATTAATGATTTATTTTTTTACCAAATTTGAAGGATTTTGATACCATAAATATCTAAACTTCAAGGCCAAGAAAGGAGAGACAAAATCACAATAAGCACAGCCTATTTTACCCTTACAAGGACTTTCCCGATGTGCATTCTAATTGTTTCTGGAGCACAGTAGGCACTATAGTAGTAACTCCTTGCTATTGTTAAGAATGATTGCTTGATATGATGATCGATCCCATCCAAGGAGTTCTGAAGCACTAATTGGACGAGTTCATGCATATTCAACTCAACTTGGGCAGATGAGATTTTGCCAGTGTTGTGGCACCCTGACCCTTCGTTAGCTCGGTTTGCATGCCATACTTGCGATTCTTATTTTGTGGGATGTTGATTGGTTAGTGAGATTGTCTAGATGTGTATGAGAGACCACATTAAGACCAAAACACTATTAAGAGATGCCCTATAGTTGTTGACTTGCTAAAGTCACAAGTCGTGACTCGACGATAGTCGGAATGCGACGCAATTGAGAGTTTGTTTGCATTTTGCGTCCGTGACCTCGGTTTGGTCCTAGACCTTTATATGATGGTTTATTAACATGTTTAGATGTATTAGACTTCAAGTTGGAGGTGTTCCTTAAGTCTATCGATGATTTGGAAGCTTTGAAGATAGCGTTCGTCTCTATCGCGTAGTTTGGGGATCGAGTCGCGTAATCGCCCCACCTTTGGAGTTCTTATTTCCCTAGTTGTTGTTAAACTTTCTAGAGGTATTCAAGCTTCTTCATTATCCCTTAGACTTGCCTTAAAAGTCTCCTTCCATTGCTTGTTCATCAATTGCTAGTTCATTCGTCGTTCCGGTTGCACGATGTTGCACCTCTTCCCGGTTTCGCTCCGAGTTGTTTCGGGAGTTATTTTGGGGATTATTTGTGAGTGTTCTAAGGGATTTCTAGACCTACTTTGGATGAGGTTTGAACCTTGTTAGGTTTGGTTAAGTGTTTGGGGGTCTTTTCGGTTGAATTTTGAGCCATTTCGGGTCTGCCGGGCTCGCCCTCGCAAGGTGGAATGGCCTTGCCCCCGCAAGGTCAATGGAAGAAGTCACCTAGAGAGGCTGGAGAGCTTGCGATTGCAAGCTATAGGGGACCTTGCGACCGTAAGGTGCCCCGATCCTGTTTTGCCCTGTTTTGTGATTTGACGAGAAATGCCTATCCTACCCTCATTAAACCCCCTCTAAACCCTTTCTAACCTCCCATACTTAGCCCTAAACATGTCCTAACATTAGTTGGAAGTTAATTAAGGTTATATTAGTGAATGATTAATCCTAATCTCTACTAATTGTACCAAGGAATTCCCTATTTTGCCCTCTTGGTTTGTGGAGGTATAAAAGCCAAATCCCTTTGCAATTTTCAGAAAATCCTCTTCATTTCTTCTCTTCTTCCATACGTATTAGAGAGAGAAAGGGTCTTGGATATTTTTGAGCCCTAGCTTCATTCTTTCTTCGATCCATGACGATCCAACCGTCTGATTGCCTTCAAACTTCGGAATCTTGAAGCCCTCGACGAGTAGAACAAGTTCACCGATCGGATTTGCGTTCTTTGGAGTTTTCATCCGAGCTAGGTAAGTTACTTTCTTTTGATTTTGGTTCATTGGCCCTAAGGAAAACAACCTATGTGCTATTTGTGGGCAATGAACACTTGATATGCTATGTGTACCCATTTTGGGGATTTTTGGAGATATGAACTTGTTAATAACATGAATAGGATGATTTGAATGTTATTATGTGTTGTAAGAAATGGGTTATCCCTTTGTTAAGGTTTTTATGAATTTTGGGGCTTGGGAATCAAGCCTGAATTATTTTGGAATTTCTTATAAATTGAAGAGGATGATAATGTTGGCATTTATGGAAATGTGTAAATAATGAAACTTCATAGTAAGACTCAACGGAGTCATTATAAGTTCAATAATGTGTTAGGGAACTTGGGTTGAAATCCTACGATTTTTGGGTTTCGTTTGATTATGATTGTGGTGCACTTAGTTTCTAAACTTCAAGTGAGATTATGTTTACGATGAGTTCTTGGATTTTTAGGCTTGGGAATCAAGCCCGAATGAATTTTAGTGTTTTGTTATATATTTGAATGGAGTGTAAATTGGGGATTTATGATATATATAAATAATGAAATGTAGTTCTAAGACTCAACGGAGTCGTTACAAGTTCAATAACATGCTAATAACCGTTGGGATGAATTCCTACGATGTTCAGGTTTTGGTTGGTTATGATGGTGAGCACCCGAGCATCTCGATTTGTGTCCAATTCAGACACCTACGTTATAGAGAATTATTAGGGGAATTATTTAGAGCGCACTCGGGAGAGCACGGTACGTTAAAGACCAACCTATGGTCTCGAGTATGGTTGAAAATTAATTATTGAGTGAGTTCTCACTTTTGGGGAAAATTGATCGGTTACACATGAACATTCTTGTGGGTTATGACTACGGTGTAGTCTTTGGTTTGATTTCAAGTAGAGGTCCATTATAGACCTCATAATATGATTTTTGGTGGGTTTATATTATTCTTAATTTAATTGGTGACTTGAGATCTTTTAAGATTAATTGGCTGTGAGCAATCTATTTGACTTGACTTGATTTATGGTAGAGAATAATAACCTATTTGGTCGGATGAGTTCGCTCTTGTCGAATTCATTCCTTATTTGTTTATATTGAGTAAATACATACTTGAGCATTTGGTCGGACGGGTTCGCTCTTGTCGAATCCGATCCTTATTTGGTCTTGACGACTAAATATCTACTTGTGCATTGCATTGAGTCCAGCTGGCATTATTTGGTATGATATTTATGTCAGGGTGGGACGATACATCGCCTATACGAATCGTCAGATTCGTATTTGCTATGGATCGCCGTACCTGGGACCTCACACACCCCTCCAATGTTGGCCGCAATGGGGAAGTAGCCCCTTTTCCGTAACAATACGTGCGTCACAGGCTGCTATTAGCCGGCGGAGTTCGGTATATCGATGCGAAGACACGAGCATCGTAGTCACGATATTGGGTAACAGTGTTTTTCTTGCAGGAGCTACGTAGCGGCCGGGCCCATAACATATCCTATTATGATGTTTATTTCTCGCACTTATGTGAATAACGTGCTAAGTGCAAATTTGTGATCATTGAGGGTTAGACCCATGTTGTGATCATTTGAGGGTTGGACCCATGGTTTTATTATTGAGGACTGGGCCCATATTCTGGTTGTACATGATTATTGTTGGTATACTATTAAGATGCCATGATTTTGTACATGCTTATGCATTATGCCATGCCACGTCATGCTATGCCATACAACTGCATTTAGTAACTTACTGGGTCATTATGACTCACTCCGTGTGTTTGTTTTCCTTAGTGTGTGCAGTGAGCTCGTTAGTGCGCGTTGCAGCTACGCGTGTATGTTTGATAACATGTGGTCTTCCGGGCAATAGTTTGGAGTTATAATAATTATTATTATTGTATTTATTATCTTGTGAGACACGGATGTAAAGTTATGTAAACTTTACTTGGGTAGTTATGTTAGTATTTTATTTCGTATTATTTTGGGAGCCGACTTGTTTGGTCGAGCTGTTGTATTTATTTAGAAGTTATTTTGTCGTCTTCCTGAGCAAGGTTTTAGCTCGCGTATTCTAGTATTGTGTTATGGTTATTTCTATCTCCGTCAACTTTAGTCGTGATATTTTGGTTTAGTTGTCTAGTATTTAATCTCTTATTCTTTTAGTTGACTTGTCCCTCCGACATGTTATAGCCGTCGAGTGGTTATTTATCAGGTTGGTATTTTGTTGATTCGCCGGCCTTAGGTTTGCCGATGGTTTGTTGCCCGTGCGCAATGTTGTGTCACGCGCGTCGTAGATTTGTCGAGAGATAGTTATCTCTCAGCCTTGTATTCCTTGGTTTTTAATTATAGGCTTTGGTCCCACTTATGATTCGCTTCCGCAGGTGTTGATTTTTATTATTTCGTATCGCCGTTATGGCCTTATATTCCTGTTTTGAGCTTGTTAGCTCAACTCTTGACTCGTACCATTATACTTAGTGGGTGCTTGTCTGTGTTTTAGCTTGTCTTGGTGGAACGACCTTGGGATTCCGGATTGGAGTCCGGGTCGGGCTGCCACAAGTGTTGATACCATGGGCCTAAATATAGCAAATTGTAGCAGAAAATAGCAAAAGGAAAATGACTATTAGCTTTATACTAAAAATGCATAGGAAACATATATTAATGAAAGTAAAAGACTAGGAGATTAATGCTGTTTATAGTGGCAAGGTGTTGGCATTCAAGCATGATCTAAAAAATTTAACCTGATTGTTGTTGTATTCACTAAGTTGGTTGCAAACTTCGTTGGTGAGTTTCAAAAGGCTCTTGTACTATGGTTGCGATAGTATTGGCTCTGTGAGTAAACGCCCACTGGATAGGCATAATGTGTTCCCTAGGAGCTCCGCGTCTTCGCGCATAAGGACTTCTTTCTTAAATTTAGTGA
Organism: Codonopsis lanceolata; assembly: GCA_013146195.2. Lineage (NCBI taxonomy): Eukaryota > Viridiplantae > Streptophyta > Magnoliopsida > Asterales > Campanulaceae > Codonopsis > Codonopsis lanceolata. The sequence continues at coordinate 143,402,639 of CM028380.1, forward strand.
ACCACATCTACCACTACATTAAAAAATAATAAATAAGAAACAACCAAAATAATTTATGTAGTTATGAGTGTCAGGGAAAATATGATGAATAGCTGTAATCTCTCTTACTATAAAAGTCAAGGATGTTTCTTACAATTTAACTGATAGACAAAAGTGCCCCTAAATTTGACACAAGTGTCCCTAAACCTAATAAACCATACACAATTAATACAAGGTCAAATAAGTCAATTTATCACATTTTATTAAGGCCAAATAAGTAAATCTATGTTATGCTTTGGACAAAAAACCCTCTCAATGTTATGAACTGCAAACATAGAATGAAGGCTACATTTGTAATTCAGCCACAAAAACAAAGCGGCAAAGCCACTGTGTACGAGGTAACCGAGTAGAAGCAGGGAATGCCCCCATCGTTTCGTATACCCAATTACTTGACCTCAGCTTGCCGGTTACTATGGAGTCTCCGTTTTCCATTCTTCGTAGAATCAAATCCGCTTCCCTTGTTCTTTATTTTCAAGATTTATACAGAATCATACTCAATTTGCTTCCCTTCTTCTTCATTTTCAAGACTTAATTCAGAGATGGTGGAGCAGAGGCAACCGAGTAGAAGCAGGGAATGACATCCAAGTTGCGAGGTAAGATTAGCTTGATTTTAATTGAAGCAGTCCTCTCCATACTTTGAACCTACTCTGTTTCTCTTCAGCTAGATGTTTGATGAAATGCCTCAATGACTTGAGTCTCCATACTTACAACCTGAATATGTGAATTGATTTAACCCCCTATTGTATAGCCTATGTTAGAACCTTATTATGTGAATTGAGTACATTACGTATTTAGTTTTCTCAACCTAGGTGCATGTTTTCGAGGAGGTTCACCTTAAATCTTATTCCTCAATGAATTTTCAGAATGCCTTGCCTAGAGAATTCTGCGGAGCGCACCCCATGAATGCCTTTGAAGACACTCCTATTAGCAGTAACAAACTTCACGAACAAGTTTTTGGAAAATAAAATATGTCGCATTCCAAAATTCAGACCAAAAATTTTCATTTTGGTAGACGAAGGAGTACCTGCATATACCAATCCAGGATTCCTATGATCGCGACCTACAAATTTAGATGTTTCCAGTAAATGTATAGCAACTTTGAGAATTGTATAACCTCCCTCCCACCCCCATTCCCCCTTCAAGAGAAATACATTGAATTAAGACGAGCAAATAAAAGACAGGTAATGGATATAAATCTCTGTTAATTATTTTGAAGTTACAATCTATTTTTTCGACAAAGAAAAGAACCTCATCTACCCATCTCTTCTTTGAACATAAGATGACATTATTAGACTCGGGTTATTTTGTATCGTTAAGACAGTTTTTAGGTGTTTTAGTCTCCACTAAGGCTCACATGAAGTCATTAGCAGAAACGTTAAAAGAAGTCACAGTTTACGAATTGGGACAAGGGATGTGCTAAACAGAAATGATTCATTTCACTCCGAACTAAGGGCATCTAACACAGGTTAGAGGGTCAAATGGATGTTTGCCTGATCTTCCTTGCTTTTAATTAACAGAGATTTCGTTTCATAATGAAAAAAATACTTTAGTAAAGTAGGTTTTCAGTTTTTAAAGAAATTAACATGTGATTAATTATGACCATCGTTTCCCAATAAAGATGATATATGAGTAAGGACTTCCTCACCTGCAAACATTGAGAAGACACGGTATGCAGGCATAGAGATGAAGCTTCCAACCACAAATGCTAGAACTTCAGACAAACTGGCTAATGTTATGGAAGGACCAACCTCAACAAGTGCATTACTAACTCGAGTTTCCAAAGGCAACTCCAGTGGTTGCCTTTTCACAGCATGTACCAATATACACATATTATCCACACCAACCTATAATGGAAACAGATCAAGCAGGAAATAAATTAAAATATTATCAAAACCGAAGAATAGTAAGACACAAAGTTTAGTTTATAAAATACAAATTTAATTCATTTACCAAAAAATATGCCAATCGACATAGTGAATTTCTTTTCTTTTGATACTTCATTTGCATAATCATACGAGAAAACGTAAAAGCCACCACATCGACTTAAGTACTTAACCAATATTTCCCTTGATCTACTAGACTGACTACTATACGGCCATGTCAAGAACCTTCTTCAAGGCAATTTCCTTCTTTCTTTTCCAATTTTCTACAACTTATCAGCACTTTAGGTTTACTTTATTCAAGTTTGCAACTAACATTACATATAGCTTAACAGAAAACTTCACTTTTTTGCCTTGTAATTCTTGTAAATGATTGTTATTGGCCTACAACATATTATATGCTATAGAAATTCAACCTATGCTATGAATCTAATGCTAAAACACTTTGCTAATGAAAGCCCACTGCCAAAATCACCCTATGTGAAGGTAAATTGAATAATAAAGAAATTTCATATATCGATACCCCTAATTTAGGGTTGGTCTATTTTACTTATTTGCAGCATACTTTCTGCAGAGGCTGTTTCCAGTTTTATATGCAGCGTTTAATATCTAAAATTCTGATAATGGAAGTAGAAAGGCAACCACGAAATCAAGTAGCAGGCTCGAAACATTACCTTCGCAGCTTACAGAGCTCGGTTTGCATTCCCATCCGTAGAAAGTGTATCTACATCTCCAATGTACTATTCTTTCAATGCAGGAGCCATACATTTCCTTATGATTGGTGGCTACTCTTCTTACAATAAATCATATGACATCATCATTGAACCTTCTTCCCTTCATCTTCATCTCTGCTCCATTTATATTTGAATTCAAATTCGTAAATTCTGAGTAATCTAATACCCCTTTAACCATGGAGAGGGCTTTCTCAGCTTTATCCTGTGACAACTTTTTCCTCGTCACGAGGCCTCGGACATTTGCAGCCATGATATATTGGCGGTCGAGAATGTTATCGATCTGAAAAATCAGGGAGCACAGCAGAAACAACTACTTAGCATGCCATTATTGTGGCCCCCAGCCTGCTGGTAATGTAGCTTCGTAACTTTGTTAAAATGTTACACTATTACCTCAAACTGAAATTCTCGACAACATATGTATTAGCTACCTTCTATTAATTTTATCCCTTTCAGAAGAGACCAAACTTTTCGATGCCAACATCCCTATGCTGCTATTTTGCATAGTTCGAGAGGCAGCAAGTAGACCACCCAAAATACACTTATCAGGCTCCATAGGCATTGTCTTAATAAAGAAAACAACATCTCAGTTTTATCATGTGACAACTTTTTCCTCATCACGAGGCCTCGGACATTTGCTGCCATGATATATTGATGGTCAGAATGTTATCAAATACAGAAAAATCAGGGAGCACAGCAGAAACAACTACTTAGCATGCCATTATTGTGGCCTCCAGCCTGCTGGTAATGTAGCTTCGTAACTTTGTTAAAATATTACACTATGACCTCAAACGGAAATTCTCGACACCTCCTTCATGTAGACTCCTATGCACACATATATGATTACTTTTGTTTATTAGTCAAATGCAGCTGACACAAACTCCTCTTTGATACAAAATTTTATTACTGATAAATTGTAAATCTTATCTGAAGGTTATATTACTTAGTTGAGGGCCCAAACTTTGCACTGGACTGTAGTCCTTTAAATGTAATAAGCTATACATATTTTGTGTCCTGCAGATCTATTTATACTAAGAAAAGTTTGAGCTTTTTTATCTTTGGTGTCTCATTAAATAGTATATTAACAACTCCTACTTGAATTAACAACTCCTACTTGGACTTAATTCAGTGTTGGGTTCATGGACAATATCATTCTGTTCTATTCAATTTTTTTTTCATTTATCGACAAGGCTGTGGTTTATAACCTATTATGCTTCTTGTCAGGTATGAAGGGCAGCGTGACATGCTCTACAATCAGACGTTCAACCTTGACCAAGTTGCATTTGCTGCTGAGGGAATTAAAGATGCTCAGCAAACAGTATGTTCTAGGGAGCTTTTTAACCTATTTTGGTTTTCAAATCTCACTTATATCTACTTCTACATCTTTTTTCATTTGTCAATCTTGAATGTTCTTTTTTATATCCTTATTGGGACTGGAAGTTATATTATGATTCCTATGATATGGTGTGTGATTTGTCTCTTCACGTGACGTATAAGGTTTGAGTCTTTGATGTTCTTAAGTTCAAATATATATATATATATATATATATATATATATATATATATATATATATATCTGTAGCTCGATTGTGCAAATGGAATTCAGACTTTACGGTGCATGGTTGGAGCATCGCATTTATCAGGGAAATAATAAAATAATTTTGGGTTTTCCCCCCTATGTTGTCCATGAAGATACTACACAAATTTCATACATGACAAGAGATGCAATTTTTGTCTGTACTCTGTTCGTTGTCTGTGAAGCTTGCCATCTCTGTACATAGCAACTCTATGCTTGGAGGGGCCATGTCTTCGATGGGGCCTTCGATTGACTAAGCTAAACAGGTTTGCAAACTGTGTCCATTTAACTGGATTTAGCGTGTACATGAGAGTTGGTTGCTTTACGAGTTTTCGTTATTCACCGTAAAATTTGCTTTTGTTGGTAGCGTCCAAGGCACGTAAGGTGGAGCTTGTTCGGTTCTCTGATTGGAGGTGGCTGCCTACCTCCCTGAGGTAGGGCACAACCCATTTATTAATAGGAAAGGATTTTTCATTAAATATATGCTTGATCCACCACTACAGTTATACGCTGCACCGTTTTTTTTTTTTTTTTGTCAGATGGGTGTCCACAAAGTGATTTGGACAATCAGATTCGATTGCTTATGACTTTATGTGTGCCTAATTCTTTTGTTGCATCTTTTCTAGATGACAGCTTTGAAATCAACAAACAAAGAGTTGAAAGGGATGATGAAGACTGTGAGCATATCAGACATAGATGTACGCTTATATTTGAAAATTGTGTCTTACTGCGATCTGATTGGGAAACTTCTGTCATGTGCGATAATTGCTTTTTTTATCTGCAGAACCTGCAAGATGAAATGATGGACTTGATGGATGTAAGCATTGAATTTCAAGAGTCTCTCGTTAGAAGCTACATCGTGCCTAATGACATTGACGAGGAAGAACTCATGGGCGGTAAGCTCAAGTTTCTTCTCAATCCTTGTAATAGGCAATGGGTGCATGCGTGATAGAATTGATTTTCCCTACATTCCATGCTCACTTTGTGGAGGACTAAGAGTGTCATGGCTTTATCCTAATATTTGGACTCTAAATAGGAATTTTGGCCACCAAAGATTCCATTTCTTTCTGAAACGGCAAAGATTCTTTCTTACGGCAAAATGGCCACCGTTTTGACCTTTTAACCCTGATGCTTTTGTCAGCAATTTCGTATAGTTTACCATATGACCCATTTACCTCTTCACATGATGGCGACCAAATACAAATTTGTCCCTAAAGTATTCTTCAAATACTAAATACCTACCTTATGCAAGTTCGGTTTGATCAAATATTACCCACCCAAATCAAACGCAACTTGGCTTCTTCTCTCGCCTTGGTCTGCTTTTGGGGTTCGAAAACATAGGCATCCTTGAAACTTTTTTCTTACAATTAATCTGCGTTATCTCCACCTACTTGTCTGGTTAATTCATCTTCATCAATGCTCCATTTATATTTTAATTCAAATTCTCTCTAACTTGCTTCACTACTTTGCTCGCAAATTGACGATTTCTGGTTATATGTAACAGCTGATCAATTCCAGTGGTTGGAGAGAGACCTTGCTAAAGTCGACAGGAAAGTGACTCCATGGCTGGTAGCTACTTGGCATCCACCATGGTACAACAGGTGATATGTGGGGTCCATATAGATATGCTACTTATGATGGGTGTACTTCATTTTTAACCATCGTCAATGACTATTGTAGATCAATATGGACTTTCCTGTTAAAATCTAAGTCTCAAGTGTGTCAAGTTCTTCAAGTCTTTCTTAACATGGTGAAAAACCAATTTGGTACTTCTGTTAAAGCAGATATGGTTTATACAACAAGAGAAGAAGCTTGGATAAGTGGTCAACTGAAGGAGCAGAAGGTGGTCAAGAAGCTCAGAATCAGGTAATGTTTAGACAAACTTTGAAAGGTCATTTGCATGTACCTAAACAACAAAACCATCACCAAAGCCTTGAAGAAACTGCCCTAAAAGGACAAAAAAACAGGTAGGTAGCGTAGGTAGATGTTGGCCAAAATCCATCAAAATGAGACACTAACACTTTATTTCTCATCTACATCCTTTTTTGTAGTGTTTTTGAGAGTTTTTGCATTTATTTGTTGGCAGTTTTGAAAAAAACGATTCTTAATAGACCAGAAAATTCTTTTTTTCAGCCAACAGAACTTATGAATCCAGTTGTATCCCTAACCTCATAAATTATGAGTTTAAGCAGAAATCAAAGTCATGGAATTTGATAAGATCATCTTTTTTGGGGCTTTTCCTTTTGAGAATGGAAAATTTTAAAGATCACTAGCTTCGACTTCAGCATCTGCAGGTTGATGAAGTACTCATCTATTTGCTTAGACTTCTCTTCATTAAGGTTTTGCATTGTGTAATCTGTAGTTTATTTTGTATGCAGAAGGTAGAAGAAGTCATACTGCAAAAGCAATTTAAATATTTCCCTCATGTTAGTAGCCAAGGTATAGTCATGAAATTCATGGGTACGTTCATTTACTTCTGCAAGAGTAGTTGTACTAAATTGACATTTCTTCTTAATTAAGATATGAAGGATGGGTTCTTTGATAAAGTGGAGACTGAACTTCAAGGTCAGCAGAACACTTACTATGTGGGTGGACTTCTCACATTTGAGCTTACAAAGAGAAATTCAACCTATGATATGAATCTAATGCTCAACCACTTTGCCAATGAAAGCCCACTGCCAAAATCAACCCTATGTGAAGGTAAATTGAATGATTAGGAAATTTCATATATCGATACCCCTGATTTAGGGTTGCTCCATTTTACTTATTTGAAGTATACTTTCTGAGAGGTTTTCAGTTTATCAAATTCTTTGGGATTGATGTCCACAACACTTGGATGAGTTTCTAGGAGTTGCGTTTCCTCATTTATGTAGCCTTGATCGTTATTTGAGACACCAGCGAACTCATGAAATCACTCAATGAAGAAGGAGAAGAAGATTGCAAAAATAAATGAACTTACCCATGAACACACTAATTTTTTGGTTAAGAATTCTAAAGGCGTGCACACAGATGACAATACTGATTATTCTGAACAAAGTGCAGCCAAGTGCAGGAATTGGGTACTGGGAAAGGGAGGAGTTTATTCGTTTGTCAGGTTGCCTTGGTTGTAATTGAAGAGGTTAGAGATGGTTAACCCGTGAGTAAAGAAGTAGTTGAACAGATTCAGACTCGAGTTACAGAAGAACATGGTGTCACTGTTGCTTCTGTTAAGCTGATAAAGCATCGAACAATAGCTCAAACAACTTATTATCCACACCCATTCATCTCAAGATATTGGTTCTGAAGAATTGTCCAACGGATTATTCTTGAATTCTTTGAAAATGCATTACTAGAACTTTTCTTGAATTACTTAAATTACTTGATAGCAACCACGTAAAAGACTTCAAGAATAATCGATTGATTGAGATTGTATAGAATACTATATTGAAATGTAAAGCATTATTATCAATTGAAATGTAAGCTATAACTAATTGATAAATATTGAGATTTACTCTTGAGTTTCCAGCTAACACCTTCCTATTTATTGGATACAGTCAATGAGACTACCTTAGTACACTATATAAAACCTAAGAAGAGAACCATAATTGTAACAAGTGTTCCCATAAACTTTTTAATACTTACCAACTTGATATATCTTATTAAAAATACAAAGCATCACATTCACACCTTTTTATAGACTTTTCTTATTAATTTTTTTTTAATAGGCAAAACAAAATTAATTATTAAATTAAATCTCCAAAATTATAATAACAATAATTATATTATTATATTAATTATATTAATAATAATAACAACAACAACAATAATAATCATATTAATCATATTTATTTATAAAATTGATGGTACTTTTATCTTTACAAGCTTAAAATAATAATAATAATAATAATAATAATAATAATAATAATAACAATAATAATAATAACAATAATAATAATAATAATAATAATAATAATAAGAATAATAATACTAACAATAATAATAATAACAACAATAACAATAACAATAACAATAACAACAACAACAACAACAACAACAACAACAACAACAACAACAACAACAACAACAACAACAACAACAACAACAATAATAATATTAATAATAATAACAATACTAATAATAATAATGCCAGAGATCCCTTAGTATAAGTTAGAATTCCATTAATCACATTTATTTATCAAATCAATGGTACTTTTATCTTGACAAGCTTAAATACAGAAAATATGTAATAAATACGTAAATTTTGTACCACAAATAGCCACAAATAATTACAAAGATCGTATAAACTAATAAAATGACAATATATATAATTATGTAGATATATAATTCAATTCAACCAAAATAAAAAATATGCACACTGTTTGACAAACCGATGACCTGATTCCGTCCAGATCAAATACTCATGAAGAAATAATTTTTTCTGAGCGGCATCTAAATTAAAAATTAAGAGCTATGAAAAATTCTCACTCATTTCTGTTAATCCCGAGTATAGCTACGGGCAAATATTTTGTAAGAATCAACACATTAACCACCCAAAAGATGGTTTTAAATTTGAATATCAAATTTAAGGTGTCCATGTTCACCAACATCAAAGTTAAAGTTCTATTTGATTCCTCAACCACAATATAACTTACTCTTTTATAATTGTTTATGGCTCATTAATTAATTATTAATTAATTAATAAAATAAAAATAGAAGTAGTGGTGCCAACCGTTTCATACCATTAACGACAGAGAGCTTGTGGCGGGAGAGACACTTGGGAAAAATAACGGCGATAAGGGGAGAAAGTATATATGGCTCACAAAACTCTTTTACTCACAAAACTCACTTAAATTTCGATCGACTACTGCAAAAGACAAGCCGGAGCAGAAGACAAAGCAACGCCAGAGCAGAGGCAACGCATTGGAATTTCAAGGTAAACTTAACCTAATTTTCTCTCAACAAAATCGATTGACATGTGACCCTTTTACTTGAGTGATCTATTTAATTTGCATCCAGCTCCAAGTAGACTCCTTCTTGATTGCATTCCTTTCAATTCTGTCTCTTAACCTCTTAACATCTGACCACATCCTTGTTTTGGCATAAATGTTTCATAGCATCATGTAGTTCCCTGCATTGTTTGAATTTTTGGCTTGATTGTTTATGTTAGAAATTATAGGTTGAACCTCATACCTTCTTTGACTATAAGCGTTGCAATAATCTATGAAAGAAGAGTCATTTTTTGTGTGGATATGGAATAAAGAGTAGGCAAATACAAGTTCCTACAGACTTAAAAGCAATAAGAGTACAATGGAATTATCATTTTTACAATCTGTATCTCTGTTCATTTATTGAATAATTGAGTTATGTCTACAAAAAATGTCTTACATCAATTGACTTCAAATCCTTCTCTTTTCTTTCTGAAATTATCATTTTACAAAAATTGAATATGGATTTTTCACATTTTAAATTCGGAGACAGAAACTGCTTCTTGGTGTTGCTAGCATAAAAAGTAACAAAAACCCGATGTTTTGATTTATGGGTTTTTTTTTATTTTTATTTCCTTCTGTTTACTTTCTCTCACAAAAACCTTTATTCCCGCCACCCTCTCAGACGCCATTAAAGTCAACTTTGAAATCTCTGAGTTTGTCTCTTCTCTTAGAATTTTGTGAGTTGTGTGTTTTAAATTGATTTCAAACAAGTAAGATTTTCACATTACTCTCCAGTTCACTGATGCATGATTTAGAATTTTTACACCGTGCATCGATGCTGATGTATAGCTTGTTTTCAATATTTTTTCAGGATAATAAAAAGTTCCCATTCATCATATTTAGCTTATTTAATGCACCACATAGGCAAATACTATTTCCATCATACGAGTGCCTTACAATTAGCGAGTTTATCAATTGAAGGGAAAGGGGCACTGACTTGGGAATTGGATTTTAAATATGATTTTTATTCCTACATTTTGCTAATGCAACTTCCTTAGTTATTTAAAGCTATCATATGACAATGCTCACAATTCTTTCATATGGTTTCGTCATATTTCTTTCAATTACTATTACTATGTCCGCTATGTTTCTTTACAATGATTTATTGGCATTCATAATGCAGAACAAACAACACGACAATGTGTCGACAGACAGCTATTCAAGTAAGGCACCTCCAAATAAATCAAAAGTCATTCACTACACGATTAAGAGCTTTGCGAGTTGGATTCGAAACAACATGTGGACCAATCCTCTCTTTCAAAATCCGAAAGCTCATAATGATTGATGACGAAGTAAGTGTTAAATTAATCAAAAGTATGATTTATTTTTATTTACTTTTAATATCTCAAAAATGCAAGATTATGTATACACACTCCACCCACCCAATATTAAATATCTTCATTGTACTAAATGTGAGATAATACATTGCAGGGTGTTCAAATTGGTATCATAATTTTCAACGAAGACATCAATCACTTTGCCAAAACTTTTGAAGCCAACAAAACATATCAAATCTCCAACGGTGATGTCAAAAAAATCAATCCAATGTTTCCGAATGTACATCCTGAGAAGGAAATCGTGCTTAAAAAATATTCAAATGTCCAAGTTGCATACCAAGCTATCGCCGACAACATTAGTTATAATTTCAACAAACCGATCATATTGGTCTAACTTATAATAAAAAAAAACCTTGTATATCATTACTTGGTAATCATAGAGAAAAGTATGCAGGTACCAACCAATAATTATCAGTCTTTGGGAAGATTTAGCGACAAATGAAGACAATGAATTGCAAGAAATCGTCACTCAATATCCAATTATTGCCATCACAAGAATGACAGCAACGAAATATCTAGGTAATAATTCAATAATAGAAATGTTAATGCCCATCGAATCTCATTTCATAAATTATTATTATTAATTTTGCAGGTGAACTACAATTGCAAACAACAGCTGCATCAATTCTACAGATAGCACCAAAAGGCACGAAGATGGAGAATTTACACGAAAGGTATATTCAAAAAAATTACAAAATTACAAAATGAAAAATATTAATTTTTTTATTTCACAAAAACACAGGTTGAACACAATCGATGATACATTAGAAATATCAAGAAAATCAATGAGACAAAGGATCAAAGGCGCAATAGAAATGACACTTCAAGGAATAATTCAAAACACCCAGAATTTATCAGAGGTAAATTGAATATGCAAATATTATTTCTTAAAATAAAATCTATTTTACTTGATGCAACACTATCACAAACAAAAAAAGATGTTTTTCATTCATATACTAGATTTATTTGAGATAAACAATTAAGCAATGTATTTATTTGACTCAATCTTAATATACACAAAATTAAAATTAAATCTGCAGAATAAATATTGTTGTGTGAAAGGAATAATTGATAGAGTAGAGAATAAGCCAACTATTTGGTACGACGCATGCAAGAAATGTGCAACTTCCATTATGAAGAATGGAGGAACCCCAAAGTGCAACAAGTGTGATGAAGAAGACGTTGAAATTGTGCAAAGGTAACAATCAAATTATTCCTCCAAACATTTTAATAATAATTCTTACAATGTTATTTAACAAAAAATGTTTCATTTTTGCCAGATATAGAGTCACATTAAATGTGGTGGAAGGTGACCAAAGTGCAATGATAACACTGTTTGAAGAGGCTGCAACTATATTTGTTGGATGCTTAATCCAAGAAAATATATCATCATTAGAGGAGGTAAAAATGTACAATTTAATAGATAATTTAAATTTAATTCATAGACTAAATTATCTACGACTAATACAGGGAGAACATGCATCCAAACATTACCGAAGATTGAGCACACTGGTTTCAACGGAAGTCCGATTCCTTATCAATCTAAACCATAAGACAAGAGTTGACGACGGAAAACTCATAGTCGTAGGTGAAGCAATTGAAAAGATCAACCCTATAGAAGAGAGGAACACCAATAATGCAAAATCAAAGTCAACCAAGCGCGGACTACCAAAGAATTTAACACAAAGCGGAAAAAAAACAACAAAGAAGGAGGACACCAAACAAGTTTGCGAGGTGAAGATTTCAAGCGACACAGAAGCAAGTGAAAAGATCAGCCCAATAGAAGAGAGGAGCACTAACAATGCAAAACCAAAATCAACCAAGCGCAGACTACCAAAAAATTTAACACAAGTCGGAAAAGCCTCGACACCTAATGAAGGGAATGGAAAAAAAAAATAACTCAACAGAAAAGGGAGAGGGAAAAAATACAACGAAGCAGGAGGAGAACAATGAAGTTTGTGAGGTGGAGATTTCAAGCGATGATGAAGAAACCCTCACAATGTGGAAGAAAAAACAATCAAAAATCCAACTAAACAACAAAAAGACAAACTTTTCGGTAGGCATTAAAATTAAAAAAAGAAAAGAACTAATATGAACATGGAATTATATTCATACCTTACATTCATATGCATTTGATCATTAGACAATCTTTTTTTATTTAAAATGTTTACTTTTTCAGGATTTGAATAACTATTCATAGCTTGCATTCATACACATTTCATCATTGGAAATTTTTCTTTAATTTAATATGCTTACTTTCTCTGAAGTTGAATATATGTAATTAACTTCTCTTTCCCTTAACTTAATGAAATAAACATTACACAACCAATGCAATACACTTGTGTTTTTAACAAGACAACACGTGCAACGCACGTGCCTTTTACTAGTAGAATTAGAAGGAAAGAGAAGTAAATAGAGAGCCCAAGTGTGTGGATGGGCTTCAAGCAAAGAAATCTGTTTACTATATTTGAGGTTCCAACATAAAACAACTTGTTACTAGGTGGAGTACGTCTTCAAGTCATAATTTTGTTAGTAAAATCACTAGTGTTCTAACAATGAAAAGACTCACCACATTTCGCAAAAGGGGATAGATTTCTATGGTGTGCTCTTCTAGAGTGTCCACTGAGATTTGCTGGAGTGTTTCAACCAAAATCGCTTCAAGTCGTTGTTCTTCTGTCTCATGGCTGTAAATGCAAATTCACCATCTTTATGATTAAGTTCTCTTCAATCGTTGCTTGATCATGTTTCTAACGGTAATAATCATGAAACTAATGGATAATAAAGTTGTCTAATTATATTACCCCTGTATGTGGTTCATGTTGGTGGTATCATTTTGAAATTGAAGAATAGATATTGCTTTCCTCTGCTTGCAGTCAGAAAACTTTATGCTACTATAAAATGATGTGACCTTCTCAACCAAGATTGCATATTTGACCCATGCAGTTCGCTCTATTGACCTCGAAGGCTCATATATATTTGCTGCCGCCAAAAAATAAGCAAAGAGAACGTTTTCTGTACTAATCCCAAACTTTCCAATACCGCTCTCAGTGTACCAGCGACATATAAATTTTAACAAAGAAATGCAAGTGATATTCTATACATAACATATATACGCACATAGCTAAGAATATATATATTGCTAGGAGAATAACTGAGGTTATGATCTTTTCCCGGGGATTGGGTAGTGGGGGTTGTTGGCGACGACTTACTTGTGAATATTGTTACATTCTAATAGGTGCTGGGCTTGGCACTTGTTGAAATCTAGTTTTGCTAGCTCAATATAGGCATCATTGTTCACTTCAAACATCCTAACGAGGAATTGTCACAAAGAGCAAAACCAACTTAACTCTGCTACAATATTCTCCTCAAGGAACCATCTTTCAATATTTAAGACGTATAAATTTCAATAGTTGTAAAAATAATATGAGGTCTGTTGAATTCTAAGCTAAGGCACACAAGATTGTAGAAGATCTATACAATTTATTAGGATACTAAACACTTATATAACCCTTTTATAACAAACTGGATAAGATAGATAACCCACGAATAACAACCCATAAATCGTGGAGGATTAAGAATGAAAAATTCCACCTACAACTAAGTCCCTAGCCTTCAGGACTTTATTAACAAACAACAAATCAAATGGAAAAGTCCTTATCCCAACATATCCTCCCCTAAACCTGAATATGGATTCAGTTTAAATTAGGGATCTTGCAAACTCCCAGTAGTTCCCGCGGCTTCACAAATGCATCCAACTTGAGTGGCTTAGTCATTATGTCTGCCACTTATCAACTGAACCACAATGCACCAGTTTCACCTTGTCATCGTGGTTGAGATTACGTAAGAAATGGAACCGGACCTCGATATGTTTACTCCGCCCATGGAAGACAGGATTTCTTGAAAGCATGATAGTAGAATTAATTCACAAAAGATTGTAACACCTGTGCCTTGAGTCTGACTAAGTTTATTAAGAATTCTTCTTAACCAGATACCTTGAGTAGCACAATAATCTGGTGCAATATACTCTGCTTCTGTAGTTGACAGTGTAACCACTGGTTGCTTCTTAGAACTCTAGGCTATGGCTCAGCCACTCAAAGAGAATACGTAACCAGACGTGCTCTTATGATCCTCCGCATCACCTGCATAATAGCTGTCTTTGTAGGCTAGCAGCTCCGTATCACCTTTTCGTTTATAAAATACCCCAAACTCTATTGTTCCCTTCACATACTGCAACACTCTTTTCACCATTTGCATATGAAGCTGTGTGGGATCAGCCATAAATATGCTTGCTAGACACACTACATACATCAAATCTAATCTTGTCACTGTTAAATACATCAAGCAACCAACCATCTGTTTATACTCTGTTGTATTAACCCTCACTCCATCTCTATCTTTCGTAGGCCTTGCTCCTGGAACAATTGGATTGTTCACCGGATTACAATTCCCCATACCGAACCTCTCAAGTATTTCTCTAGCAAACTTCCTTTGAGAAATATAAATCCCTTCACTGGATTGCAAAACTTCTACTCCTAGAAAGTACCTCAACTTACCTAGATCACTCATATCGAACTCACACTTCATTGACTCCTTAAACTGAACCATCATTTTCTCACAATTTCCAGTAACAACAAGATCATCTACATACAAACTAACAATTAAAAATTTACCTCCTTCAATTTTAAGGAACAGTGCATGTTCAAAGTCATCCATTATTTTTTTGAAGTTTATTTGGCAACAATGGAAAACTAACGGTTGTATGCATAAAAGGTGGTGTTTGGATAACAAAGCAATGAATGCAATGGTTCTAGTTCCTAGGCTCTAGTTTCAAGGAGTTATATGTATTTAAATTTGTATTATTTAATTATATGATTCATTAAATGTTTGTTATAAATAGGGGTTACTATTTTAGGGATGCAAATTTTGGCGGGAAATTACTATTTTTAGACTACCTAGGCTTTATATATATATAGATTTAGTTTTGAAGGCCCATTTGACCCCAATCTTCTTCATTCCTGTAGGCAGGCTTGTGAGCTGCCATGTTTGATTCTTTTCTATTGCCTCAATCTCATCCTTCATTTCAATTCTCCACTTGGAGTGCCTCACAGCTTCATCAAAACTAACTGGATCTTCACCATCCATGAACACAGCCAAGTTTCTTATTTCATCTTCCACATCTGAAAGACCTTTTCCACTTACGTAATCTCCACTTCGCATCAAAATCGAACGTAATATGTTTCGTTCTCCATCCAGAATCAGCTCTTGTTCTTCAATTCAGGTAGATGAGGATGTATTGCTTGAACTACTGCTTAAACTCGAGTCTTCAATTAGAGCTGGTTCATTCTCTTCCTCGGACATCAATTCATCTTCTAAGGCAATATGCTCATTTTCTTCACCCTCTACTTCTTATTCATCTTCCCAAAGCAGTACATCAAGTTTTTCTTCTTTTGCGCTCCTTCCCCAATCCCAGTTTACTTCTTCTTCAAAAACCACGTCTGTGTTAATTACTATCTTTTTGGTGATGGGATTGTACATACGATAGGCCTTTGAATCTTCACTTATACCAAAGAACACACACTTCTGACTCTTATAATCCAATTTGATTCTTTTTGCATTTGGAATGTGTACGTGTCCAATGCAACCAAAAATATTGAAATGATCTACTCTTGGCTTGATTCCGCTCTAGTTTTCCTCCGGTGTGACTCCTTGAACTGCAACAGTGGGACTTCTATTCAGCACATACATGACCCAATTAACTGCTTCCGGCCAGAAAATCTTTGGGATGCCTTTATCTGAAAGTATACTTCTCACAAGATTCATAATTGTTCTCTTTCGTCGTTCTGCAACCCTGTTTTGTTGGGGTGTATATGCTGCAGTGAACTGCCTTTTAATTCCATTCTCATTGGAGAACTCATTGAATTCATGTGAAGTGAACTCTCCACCCCGATCAGTTCGCAGACGACAAACTGGTAAACTGGCTTCATTTTCCACAAGTTTCTTGAAACACTTAAACATGGAAAAGGTTTCTGATTTTTCTTTTAGGAAATAAATCCACATTTTGCGACTAAAATCATCGATGAAACTGAGGAGATACCTTTTTGCACTATGGGAAGTAGGTGAGATTGGACAACACAAGTCTGCATGTACCAACTCTAGATGTCGAGAAGCTCTCCAACTACTTTTCTTTGACATTGGTTCCCTGCTTTGTTTTTCAACTAGACAATCAGAGCACACTTTTGTTGAGGGTTGGAACTGAGGCAATCCTTTCACCATCTTCGCATATTGTAATGTCCGTAGCCCTTTGTAACTCAAATGGACATACCTCCGGTTCCATAAGTAATCAAGTTCCTGTGAGGTTACTTGCAAACAATTTGTAAAGACAGTAGAAGCTAGGACATAAAACATCCTATTTGCTGACATGTGAGTGGATATAATAAGACCATTTACTGGATGATAAACTCGACATTCTCCATTCTGAATTAAAATTGCTACACCCTTCTCTTGTAATTGACCAACACTAAGTAAATTACTACGCAACTCAGGAATATAGAACACATCACTTATTACCTGTATTTTTCCTTGCACTTCTAATTTGATGTCTCCTTTGCCACACACTTCCATTCTTGTGTCGTTTCCTAGGTTTAGTGAGTGTGAAAATCCCCCGTCCATCCTGTAAACCCACTTTTTGCTGCATGTCATGTGGTTGCTACATCCACTATCAAAGAACCAGACGTCCTCTCTTTGAATTGTTTTCTTCAACATACGCCATCTATAGCAACTCCTCTTCTTCTAGCTCCGTGTAATGAGTTGCATTTTCCCATTTAGGACACTCATACCGAAAGTGTCCCAATTGATGGCACTTATAGAATTCGATGATTGCTTTGTTGAAGATTCTATCCCTGCCTCTTCCTCTTGCAGCTCCATTGCCTCTCACTGCTCTACGACCTCTTCCTCTTCCACTTGTTCTCTCTTGATCATATGCAATCTTCAGAGCATAGTCTTCTCCTCCTCTTCTTTGTAATAATTTCTGCTCGTGAACAAGTAGAGAACTTTGGAGTCATCAACGGTAAGCTTGTCAATGTCCGTTGTTTCCTCGATAGAGCACACCACATAGTTGAAATTCTCTATGAGAGTTCGCATTATCTTTTCGACAATGTTACCATATGTCACATCTTCTCCACAATTTCTCATGTCATTGGCCACCACCATGACTCTTGCAACGTAGTCTGTGACAATCTCTCCCACCTTCATCTCCAATAGCTCAAAGTTTCTCTAGAGTCTCTGAAGTTGGGCACGCTGTACCCTAGCGTTTCCTTTATATTTAGCCTTCATTGAATCCCACAGTTGTTTGGAAGTCTGTTTCTGAGTGATGGTTTTAAGAATAGACTTCTCAATAGCTTGGAAAATATAGTTCTTGGCCTTTAAATCCTTCAACTTCATCTCATCTAGTGTTTTCTATTATGCTGTTGATAGAATATCTTCTCTCTCTGGCTCTTGGTATCCTATTTCGACCACACTCCAGTACTCCTTCGATCTCAAGAGATTCTCCATAAGAAGACTCCAATGATCATAATCCCCATCAAATATGGGAATGATGTGCAAAATTGTTTGCTTCGGTTGCCATGTCTCTCATACTATGAGGCCCTTTTGTGGCTCTAATACCACAATGTTGAATTCTAAGCTAAGGCACACAAGATTGGAGAAGAGATATACATTTTTAGGATATTGAACACTTATATAACCCGTTTACAACAAACTGGATAAGATAGATAACCCATGAATAACAACCCATAAATCGTGGAGGATTAAGAATGAATAATTCAACCTACAACTAAGTCCCTAGCATTCAGGACTTTATTAACAAACAATAAATCAAATGGAAAAGACCTTATCCCAACAAGGTCCAACCACAATAAAAATCGTGTGGCATTATTGGGTTCATATTAGGGCTAGCGATGGGGTGGGTTGGGTCGAAACGAGTAACAGATCGAAATGGGTTTGGTCGAAACGGGTCTGTTCGAAATGTGTACCTGGTTAGAACGGGTTGACCCATTTCGGCTCACAATTTTTCGTCAAAAAACTTACATTTAGATATATATATATATATATAAAATAACAAGACAGAATGGGTAACGGGTTTGACCCGCTTTAACCCGACCCAAATCGACCCGTTAATTTTTTTTTGGGTCGAAATAAGTCATTTCGACCCAACAAAAATAACTAGTCAGGTTGAGTCGGATAATTTTCAAGTCGGGTTTAGTTGGTTAACGGGTTTTTTGTTGTAATTATCAGGTCTAGTTCATATCAATAGTTGACAAGTTCAAGTGAGAGGCATTATTGGGTTCTAAATTTATGTAAATATTTTATCGAGGTCACTAAAAAACTCAAAAGACAACTCTTTTGCATGGAATGTAGAGGGAGCAAATTGTTTTCGAAAGAATATATAATAGCCTTACCACACACCCCCCCCCCACACACACACAATTTCTCAAGCTTGGTTTTTTTATCTAAGTCGTCAAAAACTGAGTTTGAGTTTGGTAGTTTATTAAACAAAATAGTTAAAGACCTTATTAAGCAATCCTTCAAGGCTTTTACTGAGTGCCAAACAACAAAACTTAACAACATAATAAACATAATTTATTGAAATCAACACTTAGTTGAAGTTTGAGTTGAGAACTAATTACAGGGCAAGCTTCGATTTTCTCTTGGCAATGATTTCTCTCAAGGCAGGAGAATCGCCAGGAATTTCAATGCCCATCTTTTGGGCTCGTTCGATTAGAGATGGGAAAACAACTTCAAAGCCGATAATCATATGCTCATAGTTCTCCATTTCAAGTTTATTAATGTTTTCCTTCATAAATGATATCCCTAATTCAACATCATGAGTTAATGTTAGTGATCATTCATGTTTTTGTAATAGTCAATTACTCTTTTTTCTTCTTCATCTGCACAGAAACTTTAACATATAGCGCATCGGTAAACATAAACTTGATTGTAACTTTTTTGAATTTATCATGATGGATATCCCATGACTTAAGAGCAATTAAGCAAGCTAAGGTGTTGAGGAGTCTATCGTACATGGAAAAATAGTCTGCATCACCCCATGAACCATCATGGAGTTGGTTATTGGCAATCCACTCAAGGCAAGTTAGAAACTGAGGAGTCCCCCGTCCATGAAGATCTTCCACAAGTGCCACCCACGCTGTGTCATATGCTGATATGCTTATTCGTCCATCGTCCATGGTACTTAACAATGTTTTGATGTATCGGACTTGTTCCTCAATCTTATGTAAAGTTGAAACTGTTGGTAATTGGGCTTGCGGCCCGATTATTTAGTCCCGCCCACATGGAAATAATATTTATATTATTTATTGGTTAATTAGAATCCTAATCCAAGTGGGTTTAGGATTGACTTAACCTACAAGAAATAGGTTTCTTGTAATAATATAAATAGGGCAACTAAGGGGATAAAACCCTAATTACTTGCACGCCTAAAAGTGGCGCCTCCTCTCTCTCCCTAAATTCAATCTCACCAAAATACTCTCTCTAGCCTAACCATCAAGAGGCTTGGATTTGCGGTGTGAACCAGTATTGATATCCGTGTTCCGTGATATCAATCCGACGAGAGAGACTTGCAGGTTTGTGGATATTGGCATACGAAGATCGTAGCTCAAGCGTAATTCTTCCGTTGCGTACAAGGCTCCAGTTCGCATAAAGGTAATTCGTGATTACTGTTATGTTAGCGAACTTATTTGATATATATATGATATATCCTTCATTGGTATCAGAGCCATATTGCTTTATTGCTCGTATTGTTATGCCATGAATCGCATGCTCTTGTTTTTGGTTTGTTTAAAAGTTTTACCCGATAACGAAACAAATGGGTTTTATTATTTTATGTGTAAAACTTTGAAATTTTCGAGAAAATTTTATATGTCTGAGTTCCCTACGACGAGGCGAACAACATACTAAATTCTCGTTGAATTCCGTTGGGTATTTTTCAAAATATCGCAAACCCAAGTTTTGTTGAAAATAGATTTTTCTGAAACTTTGCGTGCTGATTCGACCTGTTTATGTTCTGTAAAATCGTGATTTTAAGGACTGTACTTGTAGTACTCCGTGAGGGCTTTCCACCGACATATTATATGCTTAATTTGGACTTAAAATGAACGTTTTATGGCCTCGCAAAGTTAGCCCTTCGCGAATCGATTTTTAGGGTTAAAAATTCGACCTAAAACGAACCCCACTCTCGGCCTCGATACACGTGCCATTTTGGGCACTCCTTTTGAGGTAAAAAGTACACCAATGGGAAGTACTTGATGAGACGAGTCCAACGCCACCCGCCAAGTCATCTGACCACCGAAGGCGGGCGTGGCTCGCACTCCTGGCGAGGCGCGCGAGGAGCGGCGTGAGGCGCATACACCGATCGTCAACGGTCAACGCCGACCGATGACATGGCTGCCACATCATCGCCACGCCACCGCCACGCCATCGGGGGACCCACTTCCGTAAAATCCTATGTGATGACGCCATCATGACACGCCGCCGCCACGTGGCCGCCACGCCGCCCCTAAAGCCCGCCACCGCCCGCCGGCTGTAAGGAAGCCCACACGCGCAGTGGCGCGCTGGGCGGCGGCTATCGGTAACTCCGATGAACAAACGGCCGCCGCTCGCTTTTGGCCGCTCGAGTCCAATGGTGGTCTCGCTTTTGATCAATTCACCTTAAATATTTGTTTTTGATTTTTCAAGGTGTAAAAACCTTTTTCGATTTTTAAAAATTACAAAATAATATTTGGGCTGTTTTGTCATTCTCGGACTGTTTAGGGCTGTTTGGGACTGTTTCCGAATTTTTAAAATTCTTTGTGAATTTTAAGCTATTTTTAAGTCATTTTTAGCATATTTAATTGTCGCTTTGGGCTCTAAAATTGCGATTGGGACTATACGAGACCCAATAAATTTATTTTCAAGAGTGAAAATATTTATGTACATGATATGTACTTGATGGATCTGTTCTATCATATTTCTTTTGTTTAAATTATCAATTTATGAATATTTTCATGTTGTGCATGCTTTGGTTGTGATTACGAGCCTCGCGAATTTTCCCTCCTTACGTGTATGATGTGATTATATTTAGTAATTGATTTTTTCAAAACAAAAGTGAATTAAAATATATATATGCTTATGTCTTATTTTTGCAACAAATTGTAGTGAAATGGCTTCTCGTAATGTAATCGCCGACCTTAATAAGGGTGAGAAATTAGATGGCTCAAACTATGGTGTTTGGCAAAGGAAAATCACGCACTTGCTAAACGAGCAAGAGGTTCTCGACAACCTTGATACCGTGATGGTAGAACCGTAGATGGGTAACTTGACCATCGCCCAAAGACGCTTTAAAATGCAGAATTCCTTGATCGAAAAAGAAAGATCGATGTGCACGCTTTACTATGCCGAGTAGCATGCATAATGATCCGATTGGCGAAGTTTGAAGACCGCCTCGATCGCTAAACATATGTGGGACCAAATTAAGCGCATTTATGGGAATACTTCGCTACAAAGTTAAGGACTTTGACCTACAAGTTTGAAAGCTATAAGATTGACTAAAACGAAACATTCTTGAACAACTACGTGAGATGTCCTAATGATTCGTGATCTTAAAGCCGCTCTTTATCTCGATGAACAAGAAGTTCAAGCGGTGATTCGCTCACCGCCTCGATTCTTGGAGTGGTTTGAGGCGCATCTTGACTCATACGCACTCCATTCGACTTTGCGATGTATCTCACCATGTTGAGCTTGAGGCCGAGTGTCATGAAGCGAATCGCGATAAGTGTCCGCGACTCGTGATCTTGCTCTTGTTTCCTTGAGGGTCCGCAAGCCACACGGGCAACGCAAGAAACAAGCTAAAGGCAAGAAGACTCGAATTTGGGCCCTAAAAGTGACAAGATTGCTAAACGCCGTAGAGGCAAAAAGAATATTGCTAAGCGTATGCTACAACCGTGGTGCCTGGGTCATTTTGCTCTGACTTGTCCCGAGCCCAAGAAGGTATCACTTAATCCTATCTCCATGCAAAGTTTTGTTTGCTCTCATGTTTTATTGGTCCGACTCTCTCCCCGTGTGGATTGTAGACTCGGGCTCCACAAAACATGTGACGAGGGATCGAGAAGGATTTGTAGATTATCGAAAAGTTCCTGCTGGTACAAGAAGAATTTTCATGGGAAACAGTTCGTCTGTTGAAGTCAAAGGAGTTGGCTCATACCAACTTCAATTGCGGAGGGGCCGACATTGACTCTTCATGAAGTTCTTTATGCACTGAATTCGACATAATCTACTATCAAGAGTACAATTGCTAGACATGGATATTCTTTTAATTTTAGTAATGATCACTTGGATATTTGTTTTGGTGATGAGGTTTTGGGACATGGTTCTTTGTCAGATAATTTCTTTAAATTAGATTTGTTGGATTCCCATAATTCTTCTCTTAATTCTTCTTCTTGCATGGTTTATGATGATTCTAATTCTGAGTTATGGCATGCTAGACTTGGACATATAGGAAAAGATAGGATGACTAGATTGGCTAGAGAAGGCCTATCGGTCTCTCTCACCAAGTCAACCTACCCTTGTGTGAATCTTGTTTGGCAGAAAAGCTTGCCGAAAGCCTTTGGTAAGGCAAAAAGAGCCACACATCCATTAGAGTTAGTCCATTCGCACATTTGACCAATGAATGTTAAGGCACGCCATGGAGCTTCCTATTTTCTCACTTTTATCGATGACTATACACGCTATGGTTATGTTTACCTTATTTTCACCGCGATGAAGCTCTCAAGTGTTTTGAGCGCCGCAGAGGTTGAGAATCAAAAGGATAAAAGCTTAAAAACTTTTAGAACTGACCGTGGCCGTGAATATTTATCTGATCAATTTAAAGAATTGTGTGAGAAAAAGGGAATACGCCGACAGTTGACAATTCCTAGAACTCCGCAACAAAACGGTGTTGCAGAACGAAGGAATCGAACATTGTTGGAAATGGTTAGGTCGATGATGGCACAGGCCAACCTCCCAATTTCGCTTTTGGGGATGCGCTAATGACCGCCGCCACATACTTAACCGAGTGCCTTCTAAGTCGGCTCCCACAACCCCTTATGAACTTTGGAAAGGTGAGAAGCCTAAATTGGGGCATCTTCATCCTTGGGTTGTGCAAGTGTTATGTCCATAGTACTTCCAATAAGTTTGGAAAACTAGGCCCTAGAGGAAACAAGTGTGTTTTCATAAGGTATTCAGATACCTCAAAGGGTTATGTTATGTACGGTGGAAAACCTAACGAAGGAATGACTGAATCGTAGTCGCAAGAATGTTGATTTCATTGAGAATGATTTCCACGTATAGGTGAAGTTAGGAAAGACTTTGAACTTTTTGAGATGGAAGAAGAACACATGACATCTTTTGGCGAAGGTGGGGAATTGCCTCAACCTAATCCTATGGTACAACATGAGGTTGAACCTATGGAAGTCGCCAATGAGAGTCAAGGTGATCTTCATCCGAGTGGGAGTACGGATTCTAGTGGGAGTCCGATACTAGAACGAAGAAGTAAACGTGGAAATATACCTCGTCGTCGATTCGCGATCGAAGAGGAATCTTTCCTAACTACTTCTTTCAATTCTAGTGAGCCTACATCGCTCAAAGAAGCTCTTTCTTTACCTACAAACAAAGAATGGATGACCGCAATGGAAGATGAAATTTCCTCTATGAAAAAGAATCGTTTGGGAGTTAGTTGATCTTCTCGCAAGGTCGCAAGACTATTGGAAACAAATGGGTTTTCAAAGTCAAGCGAAAGGCAGATGGATCAATTGACAAATATAAGGCACGCCTTGTGGCGAAAGGCTTTACCCAAAGAGAGGGTTTAGACTATGAGGAGACATTCTCCCCTGTGGTGAGATTTTCCTCTGCTCGCCTAATCCTAGCGATAGTAGCACACATGGATCTAGAACTTTATCGATGGATGTTAAAACCGCATTTCTCAATGGAGAACTAGATGAAGAGATCTATATGACTCAACCGTAGGGTTTTGAAGTCAAGGGACAAGAGCGCAAAGTGTGCCGACTCAAACGCTCCATTTATGGTCTCAAACAATCATCTAGACAAGGGTACATTCGCTTTCACCAAGCGATAACCTCAATTGGCTTTGTGATGATTGAGGAAGACCACCGCGTGTATGTTAAACGATCCAAGAAAAAGATCTTGATTCTGCCATTATATGTTGATGACATCCTACTAGCCGGGAATGATATGGAGATGATAAATGCCACTAAAGAGTGGTCGTCAAGGCTGATATGACGACTTGGGTGAAGCAAGCTATGTGCTTGAGTAAAGTCATTAGAGATCGCTCGAAAAGATTTCTTGGTTTGTCTCAAGAGACTTACATTAAGAAAGTTATCGAACGATTTGGCATGACTAACTCAAAACCCGTTGTCACTCCAATGGAAAAGGGATGTGTCCTTAGTACAAACCAATGCCCTAAGAATGAAGAAGAGAAGAAGAGAATGTCTACGACTCCATATGCAAATGCGGTAGGAAGCTTGATGTATGCTATGGTGTGTACTTACCGACCTATGCTTTGCGCTTGGGATGTTGAGTCGATTCCAAAGTAATCCCGACCTCAACACCGGATGGCAAGTGAAGAGGGTTCTCATTACATTTGGTGGGAACCACAAATTTAACCCTATGTTACCAAGGTGGTGATTTGAGCTTGAAAGGTTTCACCGACGCGATTGGGCCGAGATGTAGATGGTTATAAATCTACTTCGGCTACGCTTTCCTCCTTGGTGGTGGAGCTATCTCTTGAGTAGCAAGCTTACGCACTAGCACCGCCTCTATCTACGATGGAGTCGAGTACATGGCTTGCTCAGCCGCGGTTCAAGAAGCTGTGTGGTTGAGGAGTTTTCTTCAACATCTTGATGTTACGACGCATGTGGATCGTCCTGTAGTCATTGCTTGTGATAGCATGGCAGCTTTAGGTTACACTAAAGATCCCAAGTACCATGGGAAGACGAAACACATTAACATCAAATATCATTTCACTAGAGACATGGTTGCAGAAAAGAAAGTTGTTCTAGAATATATTCCTACTAGAAGCATGTTAGTCGAACCCTATGACTAAACCTCTAGCTAGAGAGATCTTTCAGATCACATGTTGGGTCTAGGGCTTCAGAGGATTTGACTTTTATTCTCGAGAACACTTATGTTGACATTTGATTATTATTCATTATCGTTTGAATAAATTGCAGCTTCATTTTATTCCTTTTATATGTTAATTGGATATTTTGATATGAAATTGTGTGGCATATATATTTTGATTAAAAGATGTCGTGGATATTGAATTGGCCCTCTCACACGGTAATTCACCTTGTCGCCAGGTGGGCGAGCAAGTTGAGATAGTAAAAGTCTTTGGTACCTACAAAGGGGGGTACGCAAATGACATTACATTTATCGCCTTGGCATACGGCCAAGATGAGACCTTTTATAAGGTCGACTTTATATCCCAAGGAAAAGTCCGAATGTGAGATCTTAAAAGAGAGTCACTAGAAGAGTGACTGCTTTTAAGTACTCAAGTTAGACGCCAGAAGGGCGGCTAGACTAAGGTTCGTATGACGCTTGAGCATGACATGCCTGCCTCAGGTGGGAGTTCCGCCATAGCATACACTTCATACCGTATGTGACTATAATGCGACTTAAGAAAGTGATTGAATGATCCCTGCTTCATCATCGTGTGAGTTCTAGTGATCAAATCCGCATCACAATTATACCCTATGTGACTTAGAACTATATCATGAACTTGGACGTTGATGATGCTACTTTGGCATGCCGACCAACGGCTATGCACATACAAGCCCTACTTTAGCATTGCTGGAAAGCAGTAACCAAGAGTGATTAATATGAGTGTCTAAGGAAGATAGTATGATATGCATCTTTATTTTTGTGTTTCAATGCCATGGCGATCATATTGAACATACGGTTCAAAAGGTTGATCTTGATACACAAACATATTGAGTTTTAAGCACCGCTCTTGAGGGATTGAGGATGCTTAAATTGATGTATATATACGGTCTGGGGTATAGACGAAGTTTTGTTTTCTAACGAGGACGTTCTATGCCGGTCGATGGTGATTTGGTATAGCGCCCACCCTTTATCTTTCTCGCCATGTCGCACGCTCACTTCAAAGATGAAGAGGCGTTGTTTAACGGGTTTTGATGATACGATGTGGTTAGAGAGGTGAGTCCATGTGTACGAGTGGGAGATGTTGGTAATTGGGCTTCATGCCCGATTATTTAGTCCCGCCCACATGGAAATAATATTTATATTATTTATTGGTTAATTAGAATCCTAATCCAAGTGGGTTTAGGATTGACTTAACCTACAAGAAATAGGTTTCTTGTAATAATATAAATAGGGCAACTAAAGGGATAAAACCCCACTACTTGCACGCCTAGAAGTGGCGTTCTTCCTCTCTCTCCCTAAATTCTATCTCACCAAAATACTCTCTAGCCTAACCATCAAGAGGCTTGGATTTATGCGGTGGAACCAAGATTGATATCCGTGTTCCGTGATATCAATCCGACGAGAGACTTGCGTGTTTGTGGATATTGGCATACGAAGATCGTAGCTCAAGCGTAATTCTTCCGCTGCAGACAAGGCTCCAGCGCATAAAGGTAATTCGTGATTACCGTTATGTTAGCGAACTTGTTTGATATATATATGATATATCCTTC
>CM028380.1:143430025-143462588 GCA_013146195.2 Codonopsis lanceolata
GCATATACCAATCCAGATTCCTATGATTGCGACCTACAAATTTAGATGTTTCAAGTAAATGTATAGCAACTTTGAGAATTGTATAACCTCCCTCCCACCCCCATTCCCCCTTGAGAGAAATACATTGAATTAAGGCGAGTAAATAAAAACCGAGGTAATGGGTATAAAAGCGGATGGACATAAATCTACGTTAATTATTTTGAAGTTACAATCTATTTTTTTCGACAAAGAAAAGAACCTCATCTATCCATCTCTTCTTTGAACATAAGATGACATTATTAGACTCGGGTTATTTTGTATCGTTAAGCAGTTTTTGGGTGTTTTTAGTCTCCACTAAGGCTCACATGAAGTCATTAGCGAAACGTTAAAGAAGTCACGGTTACGAGTGGGACAAGGGATGTGCTAAGCGAAATGATTCATTTCACTCGAACTAAGGGCATCTAACACGAGGTTAGAGGGTCAAATGGATGTTTGCGATCTTCCTTGCTTTTAATTAACGAGAGATTTCCTTTCATAATGAAAAAATTACTTTAGTAAAGTAGGTTTTCGTTCTTAAAGAAATTAGCATGTGATTAATTATGACCATCGTTTCCCAATAAAGATGCTATATGAGGTAAGGACTTCCTCACCTGCAAACATTGAGAAGACACGGTATCTGAGGCATAGTGATCGGACGTCAAAATCTGAACCAACAAAATCTGTCCCAGCTTTTTCGGATCAGCTCTTGGCGAATTAACCTCACCAAAACAGCCCAAGAAAACTCCGAAACCCCTCGAAAAATCTGCTCAAAAGTTAATAGAGTTTCCTTACAATTTAGACCCCAAACCCTAACCTTAATACAGATTTTAAACAAGTTATAATCTGCCCCAAACAACTAATCGAATACTCTTACCCACAATACTTCCCTTAGCCAGCCCTAGAAAGAATTCCCATAGCCACGCCTTTGGAAACACACGAGCTGCCCCAAAACCGTGCACACAATCCTTCGAAACACACCCAAAGCTGTCACGAGATTCAGCCCACGTTTATTGTTCAAGCTGCCTTAATCTGCCGGAATACTCAAGCAAACTACTCCCAAATCTGTCCACTTTCCTTGGCTGAATTCCCCAAGGACTTTAAAAGCAGTCCACGCCTTAACTTGATCAAGGCTGCCACGAACCAACAAGAAAATAAAAAGGATAGATTACGGGTTCACGGCTAGGCTTCACTCACCTAACGTAAAGAATCGACGATTCAATCTCTCTAGGCTTCACTCACCTTGAAGAAGAAGAAACCGATTTTTAAAGAAGAACAAGCCGTGTTCTTGGGTGTTTTATTCAACGTCAAAATCTGACTTCTTTTGATTACCAAGATGCCTTATAAAGGCTACAAAGTGAACCCTAATCTATTAATGAAAACCCTAACTAATTATGAAATAAATAAACTAAATAAATAAAAGAAACTAAAACTAAAAGCCCAAAAAATACAAAAACAGGATTTTAATTATACCTACACTAAGTGATTCCTTTTTTTTTTTTGGATTGTAGAATTCGGCCTCTTGTTTAGTTCCTTGCAGCCGTGAGTTGTCCTAGCCCTTTTGTATGGGCTGCCTTCCATGCGATTAACCACACTCTTTCCTTTATCCACAATGCCGCCCACTTGATGCCACACCTTGCGGACCAGCCGGCTTGGTTCGGCCCATGCAATCTTCCACCAACCGTGCCACCTTCCAAGTGTAGCCGTGCTCTTCCCATGCATCCTTCCTTGTCCCGTGTCCAACCTTCAAGCCCCACGTCCACGACCCTAACCCCCATGCAAGGTTTACGATTTCTTGGCCCCTTAACCCCTTTGTCACACTTGTTTTAACTTCAATCCTTGGCTGCCATGTCTCTTTTCCCCCATACGAATACATCCCCTCATGGTCCTCTAGGTGCACATTGTCTTGCCCCCATGCTCCGCATCACATAGAGATGAAGCTTCCAACCGCAAATGCTAGAACTTGGCTAATGTTATGGAAGGACCAACCTCAACAAGTGCATTACTAACTCGAGTTTCCAAAGGCAACTCCAGTGGTTGCCTTTTCACAGCATGTACCAATATACACATATTATCCACACCAACCTATAATGGAAACAGATCAAGCAGGAAATAAATTAAAATATTATCAAAACAGAAGAATAGTAAGACACAAAGTTTAGTTTATAAAATACAAATTTAATTCATTTACCAAAAAATATGCCAATCGACATAGTGAATTTCTTTTCTTTTGATACTTCATTTGCATAATCATACGAGCGTAAAAGCCACCACATCGACTTAAGTACTTAACCAATATTTCCCTTGATCTACTAGACTGACTACTATACGGCCATGTCAAGAACCTTCTTCAAGGCAATTTCCTTCTTTCTTTTCCAATTTTCTACAACTTATCAGCACTTTAGGTTTCTTTATTCAAGTTTGCAACTAACATTACATATAGCTTAACAGAAAACTTCACTTTTTTGCCTTGTAATTCTTGCAAATGATTGTAATTGGCTACAACATATTATATGCTATAGAAATTCAACCTATGCTATGAATCTAATGCTAAAGCACTTTGCCAATGAAAGCCCACTTTGCCAAAATCACCCTATGTGAAGGTAAATTGAATAATATGGAAATTTCATATATCGATACCCACGATTTAGGGTTGGTCTATTTTACTTATTTGCAAAGATACTTTCTGAGAGAGAGAAGTTTCAGCTTTTATATGCAGTGTTTAATATCTAAAGTTCCAATAATGGAAGTAGAAAGGCAACCACGAAATCGAGTAGCAGGCTCGAAACATTACCTTCGCAAATTACGAGAGCTCGGTTTGCATTCCCATCCGTAGAAAGTGTATCTACATCTCCAATGTACTATTCTTTCAATGCAGAGCCATACATTTCCTTATGATTGGTGGCTACTCTTCTTACAATAAATCATATGACATCATCATTGAACCTTCTTCCCTTCATCTTCATCTCTGCTCCATTTATATTTGAATTCAAATTGTAAATTCTGAGTAATCTAATACCTCTTTAACCATGGAGAGGGCTTTCAAACTTTATCTGTGACAACTTTTTTTCCTCGTCACGAGGCCTCGGACATTTGCAGCCATGATATATTGACAAATGAATGTTATCGATACGAAAAATCGGGGAGCACAACTACTAAACATGCCATTATTGTGGCTCCCCAAACTGGGTAATGTAACTGTAACTTTGTTAAAATGCTACACTATTACCTCAAACCGAAATTCTCGACAACATATGTATTAGCTACCTTCTATTAATTTTATCCCTTTCAAGAGACCAAACTTTCCGATGCCAACATCCCTATGCTGCTATTTTGCATAGTTCGAGAGGCAGCAAGTAGACCACCCAAAATACACTTATCAGGCTCAGGCTCCATAGGCATTGTCTTAATAAAGCGAACAACATCTCAGTTTTATCATGTGACAACTTTTTCCTCATCACGAGGCCTCGGACATTTGCTGCCATGATATATTGACTCGAGAATGTTATCGATACGAGAAAAATCGGGAGCACGCGATAGAACGGCTACTTAGCATGCCATTATTGTGGCCTCCGGCCTGGCCGGTAATGTAGCTTCGTAACTTTGTTAAAATATTACACTATGACCTCAAACTGAAATTCTCGACACCTCCTTCATGTAGACTCCTATGCACACATATATGATTACTTTTGTTTATTAGTCAAATGCAAATTGACACAAACTCCTCTTTGATACAAAATTTTATTCTTGATAAATTGTAAATCTTATCTGAAGGTTATATTACTTAGTTGAGGGCCCAAACTTTGCACTGGACTGTAGTCCTTTAAATGTAATAAGCTATACATATTTTGTGTCCTGCAGATCTATTTATACTAAGAAAAGTTTGAGCTTTTTTATCTTTGGTGTCTCATTAAATAGTATATTAACAACTCCTACTTGAATTAACAACTCCTACTTGGACTTAATTCAGTGTTGGGTTCATGGACAATATCATTCAGTTCTATTCATTTTTTTTCATTTATCGACAAGGTCGTGGTTTATAACCTATTATGCTTCTTGTCGTATGAAGGGCGTGACATGCTCTACAATCAGACGTTCAACCTTGACCAAGTTGCATTTGTTGCTGAGGGAATTAAAGATGCTCAACAAACAGTATGTTCTAGGGAGCTTTTTAACCTGTTTTGGTTCTCAAATCTCACTTATATCTACTTCTACATCTTTTTTCATTTGTCAATCTTGAATGTTCTTTTTTATATCCTTATTGGGACTGGAAGTTATATTATGATTCCTATGATATGGTGTGTGATTTGTCTCTTCACGTGACGTATAAGGTTTGAGTCTTTGATGTTCTTAAGTTCAAATATATATATATATATATATATCTGTAGCTCGATTGTGCAAATGGAATTCAGACTTTACGGTGCATGGTTGGAGCATCGCATTTATCAGGGAAATAATAAAATAATTTTGGGTTTTCCCCCTATGTTGTCCATGAAGATACTACACAAATTTCATACATGACAAGAGATGCAATTTTTGTCCTGTACTCCTGTTCGTTGTCTGTGAAGCTTGCTATCTCCTGTACATAGCAACTCTATGCTTGGAGGGGCCATGTCTTCAGTGGGGCCTTCATTGACTAAGCTAAACAGTTTGCAAACCCGTGTCCATTTAATGGATTTAGGCATGTGTACATGAGAGTTGGTTGCTTTCTGAGTTTTCGTTATTCACCGTAAAATTTGCTTTTGTTGGTAGCGTCCAAGGCATGTAAGGTGGAGCTTGTTCGGTTCTCTGATTGGAGGTGGCTGCCTACCTCCCTGAGGTAGGGCACAACCCATTTATTAATAGGAAAGGATTTTTCATTAAATATATGCTTGATCCACCACTACAGTTATATGCTGCACCCTTTTTTTTTGTGTGTCAAATGGGTGTCCACAAAGTGATTTGGACAATCAGATTCGATTGCTTATGACTTTATGTGTGCCTAATTCTTTTGTTGCATCTTTTCTAGATGACAGCTTTGAAATCAGCAAACAAAGAGTTGAAAGGGATGATGAAGACTGTGAGCATATCAGACATAGATGTACGCTTATATTTGAAAATTGTGTCTTCTTGCGATCCGATTGGGAAACTTACGTTATGTGCGATAATTGCTTTATTTATCTGCGAGAACCCGCAAGATGAAATGATGGACTTGATGGATGTAAGCACCGAAATTCAAGAGTCTCTCAGATAAGCTACGGCGTGCTCGATGACATTGACGAGGAAGAACTCATGGGCGGTAAGCTCAAGTTTCTTCTCAATCCTTGTAATAGGCAATGGGTCTGTCGTGATAGAATTGATTTTCCCTACATTCCATGCTCACTTTGTGGAGGACTAAGAGTGTCATGGCTTTATCCTAATATTTGGACTCTAAATAGGAATTTTGGCCACCAAAGATTCCATTTCTTTCTGAAACGGCAAAGATTATTTCTTACGGCAAAATGGCCACCGTTTTGACCTTTTAACCCTGATGCTTTTGTCCGCAGCAATTTCGTATAGTTTACCATATGACCTATTTACCTCTTCACATGATGGCGACCAAATACAAATTTGTCCCTAAAGTATTCTTCAAATACTAAATACCTACCTTATGCACAAGTTCCAGTTTGATCAAATATTACCCACCCAAATCAAACGCAACTTGGCTTCTTCTCTCGCTTGGTCTGCTTTTGTTGGGTTCGAAAACATAGGCCACTTGAAACTTTTTTCTTTCAATTAATATGTGTTATCTCCACCTACTTGGCTGGTTAATTCATCTTCATCAATGCTCCATTTATATTTTAATTCAAATTCTCTCTAACTTGCTTCACTACTTTGCTCGCAAATTGACGATTTTCGGTTATATGTAACGGTGATCAATTCCGTGGTTGGAGATAGACCTTGCTAAAGTCAACAGAAAGTGACTCCATGGTGGTAGGCTTGGCATCCACCATGGTACAACAGTGATATGTGGGGTCCATATAGATATGCTACTTATGATGGGTGTACTTCATTTTTAACCATCGTCAATGACTATTGTAGATCAATATGGACTTTCCTGTTAAAATCTAAGTCTCAAGTGTGTCAAGTTCTTCAAGTCTTTTTAACATGGTGAAAAACCAATTTGGTACTTCATTAAAGCGATATGGTTTATACAACAAGAGAAGAAGCTTGGATAAGTGGTCAATTGAAGGAGCGAGTGGTCAAGAAGCTCGAGAATCGTAATGTTTAGACAAACTTTGAAAGGTCATTTGCATGTACCTAAACAACAAAACCATCACCAAAGCCTTGAAGAAACTGCCCTAAAAGGACAAAAAAACAGGTAGGTAGCGTAGGTAGCTGTTGGCCAAAATCCATCAAAATGAGGCACTAACACTTTATTTCTCATCTTCATCCTTTTTTTGTAGTGTTTTTGAGAGTTTTTGCATTTATTTGTTGGCAGTTTTGAAAAAAAAATGATTCTTCATAGACCAGAAAATTCTTTTTTTCAGCCAACAGAACTTATGAATCCAGTTGTATCCCTAACCTCGTAAATTATGAGTTCAAGCAGAAATCAAAGTCATGGAATTTGATAAGATCATCTTTTCTGGGGCTTTTCCTTTTGAAAATGGAAAATTTTAAAGATCACCAGCTTCGACTACAACATCTGCAGGTTGATGAAGTACTCATCTATTTGCTTAGACTTCTCTTCATTAAGGTTTTGCATTGTGTAATCTGTAGTTTATTTTGTATGCAGAAGCTAGAAAAAGTCATACTGCAAAAGCAATTTAAATATTTCCCTCATGTTAGTAGCCAAGGTATAGTCATGAAATTCATGGGTACGTTCATGACATTTCTTCTTAATTAAGATATGAAGGATGGGTTCTTTGATAAAGTGGAGACTGAACTTCAAGATCAGCAGAACACTTACTATGTGGGTGGACTTCTCACATTTGAGCTTACAAAGAGAAATTCAACCTATGATATGAATCTAATGCTCAACCACTTTGCCAATGAAAGCCCACTACCAAAATCAACCCTATGTGAAGGTAAATTGAAGGGATAAGTGTACCATTAGTCCCTGAACTTTGGCCGAAGCCATCATTAGTCCCCAAACTTCAAAAAGTTTCACCACTGACCTAAGTAGGTCTTTTTTGCTCATAGAAGGTCCCTAGCCCTACGCCGTTAGTTTATTTCCGTTAAGTGAACATGTGCCACTCACATGTACAAACTAAGGGGGTTATGTATAACTTAATCAAAGTAAGGGGTAAAGTGAATATAAGGAGGCATCGTTTGAGTTTGAGCGGCCTAACATGGAGGGAAATGGAGGGAGCTAAACGGGGTTGGATGAAGGTCGGTGATAGAGGCGAGATGGAGGTGGGTGTACACAGGCCTTTCCGAGCGTGAGAGAAAGTTTGTAAGAGGAAAGGGAGATCGGGAGATGGATGGAGGTCGGAGATTGAAATTCAGAAGATGGAGAGTCAAGCGGGGTTGGATGAAGGTCTGCGGTGATAGAGGCAGGTGGGTGTACACGGGCCTTGCCCGCATCGTGAGAGAAATATGGTGGGTGATCAGGGAAATGGATGGAGGCCGGAGATTGAAATGTTGAAGATGGAGATGGCACGGCTGTTGGATGGAGACCTTCCGATTTTGTTGAGGAAGATGTCGGTTGCTATATGGGGTCGGCGTAGTTCTGAGAGAGAAAAGTGGGTGATGCGGCGAATATGAAGCTGGATGGTCGGTGATCGTCGATCCATATGGTTAGCCCTATAGCTTCTTCCTCATTCGTCGTCTCTCTCGCGTTGCGGCGTCTTGAAGGGTCACTTTCCGGTCTACATCGGAGAAGAGATGGAGTAATTTCGGTTCTTAAATCACCCGATCTTCATAAAACTCGTCAATGGAGCGAAGCAAAGGGAGTTTTACATATCCCGCCATGTCCTCGTCGAGCGAGTTCTTGAAGCACAAGAGTCTCGCGACGTTCAAGATCTTCTCGCTCTTTGTCGATGAATTTCACTAGGAAAAAAAAGCGCCGAAGATGTTAATTAGAGTCGTTGTTTTTGTCTTACTTTTTGGATAGTGAGATTAGAGATCTTGATCGTACTATTAGATCGGTCTGTTTGATTGTATATATACTTGGTTGGTTATCAACGAAATCAAGGAGTTAAATTTAGTGTTTAAACATAAAATTGAAACTTAAAATTTGTAATTAATAATTTTTCTAATTAATTAAAAAAATTTAATTAATCTATAATTTTACAATGAATATAATTATTTTAAACAATCAGATTGTCAATTGTCAAAGAGTAATCCCTAATTCCTTAAATGGATCACATTACCCCTATATTTTGATGATGTTATACATTGCCCCCTTATTTGGTGCATGTGAGTGACACATGCTCACTAAACTAACGGCGTTAGGGCTAGGGACCTTCTATGAGCAAAAAAGACCTACTTAGGTCAGTGGTGAAACTTTTTGAAGTTTGGGGACTAATGATGGCTTCGGCCAAAGTTCAGGGACTAATGGTACACTTATCCCTAAATTGAATGACTAGGAAATTTCATATATCGATACCCCTGATTTAGGTTTGCTCCATTTTACTTATTTGAAGTATACTTTCAGAGGTGTTTCGGTTTATCAAATTCTTTGGGATTGATGTCCACAACACTTGGATGAGTTTCTAGCAGTTGCGTTTCCTCATTTATGTAGCCTTGATCGTTATTTGAGACACCAACGAACTCATGAAATCACTCAATGAAGAAGGAGAAGAAGATTGCAAAAATAAATGAACTTACCCATGAACACACTGATTCTTTGGTTAAGAATTCTAAAGGCGCGCACATAAATGACAATAATGATTATTCTGAACAAAGTGCATCCAAGTGCAGGAATTGGGTACTGGGAAAGGGAGGAGTTTATTTGTCTGTCAGGTTGCCTTGGTTGTAATTGAAGAGGTTAGAGATGGTTAACCCGTGAGTAAAGAAGTAGTTGAATAGATTCAGACCCGAGTTGCAGAAGAACATGGTGTCACTTGTTCATTAAGGCGATAAAGCATCGAACAATAGCTCAAACAACTTATTATCCACACCCATTCATCTCAAGATATTGGTTCTGAAGAATTGTTCAGCCCTGGATTATTCTTGAATTCTCTGAAAGCTGCATTACTAGAACTTTTTGCTGAATTACTTAAATTACTTGATAGCAACCCTGTAAAAAGACTTCAAGAATAATCTAATTGACGCAGAGATTGTATAGGAATACTATATTGAAATGTAAAGCATTATTATCAACTGAAATGTAAGCTATAACTAATTGATAAATATTGAGATTTATTCTTGAGTTTCCAGCTAACACCTTCCTATTTATTGGATACAGTCAATGAGACTACCTTAGTACACTATATAAAACCTAAGAAGAGAACCATAATTGTAACAAGTGTTCCCATAAACTTTTTAATACTTATTACCAACTTGATATATATTATTAAAAATACAAAGCATCACATTCACACCTTTTTATAGACTTTTCTTATTAATTTTTTTTAATAGGCAAAACAAAATTAACTATTAAATTAAATCTCCAAAATTAATAATAATAATAATAACAAAAATTATATTATTATATTAATTATATTAATAACAACAACAACAACAACAACAACAACAATAATAATAATAATAGTAATAATAATAATAATAATAATACTAATAATACTAATAATAATAATAATAATAATAATAATAATAATAATAATAATAATAATAGCTCATTCTTGCACACCAGAGATCCCTCAGTATATGTTAGAATTGCATTAATCATATTTATTTATAAAATTGATGGTACTTTTATCTTTACTAGCTTAAAACAACAACAACAACAACAACAACAACAATAATAATAATAATAATAACAACAATAATAATAATAATGCCAGAGATCCCTTAGTATAAGTTAGAATTGCATTAATCACATTTATTTATCAAATCAATGGTACTTTTATCTTGACAAGCTTAAATATAGAAAAAATGTAATAAATACGTAAATTTTGTACCACAAATAGCCACAAATAATTACAAAGATCGTATAAACTAATAAAATGACAATATATATAATTATGTAGATATATAATTCAATTCAACAAAAATAAAAAAAATATGCATAATGTTTGACAAACCGATGACCTGATTCCGTCCAGATCAAATACTCATGAAGCAATAAATTTTTCTGAGCGGCATCTAAATTAAAAATTAAGAGCTATGAAAAATTCTCATTCATTTCCGTTAATCCCGAGTATAGCTACGGACAAATATTTTGTAAGAATCAACACATTAACCACCCAAAAGATGGTTTTAAATTTGAATATCAAATTTATGGTGTCCATGTTCACCAACATCAAAGTTAAAGTTCTATTTGATTCCTCAACCACAATATAACTTACTCTTTTATAATTGTTTGTGGCTCATTAATTAATTATTAATTATTAATTAATTAACAAAATAAAAATAGAAGTAGTGGTGCCAACCGTTTCATACCATTAACGATAGAGAGCTTGTGGCGGGAGAGACACTTGGGAAAAATAACGGTGACAAGGGGAGAAAGTATATATGGCTCACAAAACTCTTTTACTCACAAAACTCACTCAAATTTCGATCGACTACTGCAAAAGACAAGCCGGAGCAGAAGACAAAGCAACGCCAGAGCAGAGGCAACGCATTGGAATTTCAAGGGACACTTAACCTAATTTTCTCTCAACAAAATCGATTGACATGTGACCCTTTTACTTGAGTGATCTATTTAATTTGCATCCAGCTCCAAGCAGACTCCTTCTTGATTGCATTCCTTTCAATTCTGTCTCTTAACCTCTTAACATCTGACCACATCCCTGCTTTGGCATAAATGTTTCATAGCATCATGTAGTTCCCTACATTGTTTGAATTTTTGGCTTGATTGTTTATGTTAGAAATTATAGGTTGAACCTCAGACCTTCTTTGACTATAAGAGTTGCAATAATCTATGAAAGAAGAGTCATTTTTTGTGTGGATATGGAATAAAGAGTAGGCAAATACAAGTTCCTACAGACTTAAAAGCAATAAGAGTACAATGAAGTTGATTAGGATGATTTATTGTTCACTTAAGGGTAGAAGGACCCAGGCAGACAAAACAAATAAATAAAAATGCATCTGAATCCAAAATGTCATTAGAAAATTTTTTGTATTGCTTTCACTCAAATTAGAGGTAGAAAGCAGTTCAAACCTTTAATTACGATTTCATAGGTAAGTAGTAAAATGCACGAGGTAGTACCCCATCACTACCCAACATCAGAACCACAGAAGACATTGTCGGCCTATCACCTGGACCTGTTGAACACATAATAAACCCACTTGGATGATTGATCTTATCACCTCAAATGAGTCCAAGTCGTCTATAGATATTGATGCATCAACCAATTCCATGGATCTACCTTCATTGTGGAGAATCCATGCCTGAACATTAGGAAACACCCACTTAGCCAGAGTTGTCATTTTGTTATTCCAATTCCAAATACAGGACTTGGAATAGAGTTGTCAAACATAGCCTAAAAAAGACGGTTGCTATACAATATCTGTAAATAAACTTACATGTCCAAGAAGGTTATTGTTGTGGTCGAGATGAAAGAATCCGATGTTTTTCATCCCAATCACAATCTAAAGCACCAATACATCGAAGCTAAAAACATCCAATTTTACAGAGAAAATCCCATCTCCTGCATACTCCGGAGACATGTAGCAACTGCATGCAACAGAATATCAATCAGAATTTAATTACAACTGATGGAAATCAAATGAACTGAATGGAACATCGTATAATGATTCTTACTATGTCCCAGCCACTCTCTTTGTATTTGCCTTGTTCTCATTTCCTTAAAAGCTTCTTGCCAAGCCAAAGTTTGATATCTTCGGGTTCATTTCAAAGTCTAGCAAAATATTTCCAGCCTTGAGGTCTCGATGGACAATCCTAAGTCGAGAATCTAAGACCTCGTGCTATCCCATAAATAATGTGAATACGCTTTGACTAATCAAGCAACATACTCTTGCTTTCATCTGCAAAATCAAGCACAACAATTAGTTTGGCTGGATGCTTGAGCTAACATAACTATGTATAGCCTTTATTCATCTTATACAAACTGTGTTCACTGCTACTCTATCATCTTACATGAACTTTTCATGCGTGAAAATGATTATGATCTTCTACAGACAGTAGCCGACTACCCCTACAACGTTGATCCTATGTAAAGATCTCTCAATTTGCAGAAAAACAGATCAATTATGTTATGTTTATTTACATATTTTCCCTTTGCTCATATACTTGGAAAACTGACCAGGTCGCAACCCTCTGTTTGATATAAAGGTTATAAATTGCACATTTCTCTTAGCATATTCATAGATTTTCAAAATCATTCACATATTTCATGTGGTTAGTGGTGAGTAGTGACTCCCAACAACATCAAAATGGTTACTTTGAACTGAACCTAGATTCTGGATTAAGTAGGTTACTTTGCACTTTGGCCATGAATCCTGATCAGATACCTACATATATGAAGTGGTTAAATCAGACAAAAATCTCACTTGGGATGAGTCACTGTCCTTTTCATGGTAAGACAATTCCTACCAGCCATTGTAATTGACTATGTATGATCCTAATCACTGCCTTGGCTGCGTTGCTTTTGGATTTAAGTTATATTTTTGTTGGTTTCCTGTGCTTTTCACATTAGAATCTGTAATACTGATAAGATTTCAACCTGACCATCTATTGGGTATTGGGTCTCACTAAAGTGCAGTTCACTTTCCCCTTCTGCTATTTACACAAACCACCACAGTTTGAAATTTTCCCTTATCTGCCACTATGGCGCCAATTGAGAGAACTCGGCACAAGCTCTGTGTCTGCTATTTACACGAAGCCTTTATGTCTTCAATTTGAAATTATCATTTTTACAATCTGTATCTCTGTTCATTTATTGAATAATTGAGTTCCGTCTACAAAAAATGTCTTACATCAATTGACTTCAAATCCTTCTCTTTTCTTTATGAAATTATCATTTTACAAAAATTGAATATGGATTTTTCACATTTTAAATTCGGAGACAGAAACTGCTTCTTGGTGTTGCTAGCATAAAAAGTAACAAAAACCCGATGTTTTGATTTATGGGGTTTTTTTGATTTCCTTCTGTTTGCTTTCTCTCACAAAAACCTTTATACCCGCCACCCTCTTAGACGCCATTAAAGTCAACTTTGAAATCTCTGAGTTTGTCTCTTCTCTTAGAATTTTGTGAGTTGTGTGTTTTAAATTGATTTCAAACAAGTAAGATTTTCACATTACTCTTCAGTTCACTGATGCATGATTTAGAATTTTTACACCGTGCATCGATGTTGATGTATAGCTTGTTTTCAATATTTTTTCAGGATAATAAAAAGTTCTCATTCATCATATTTAGCTTATTTAATGCACCACATAGGCAAATACTATTTCCATCATACGAGTGCCTTACAATTAGCGAGTTTATCAATTGAAGGGAAAGGGGCACTGACTTGGGAATTGGATTTTAAATATGATTTTTATTCCTACATTTTGCTAATACAACTTCCTTAGTTATTTAAAGCTATCATATGACAATGCTCACAATTCTTTCATATGGTTTCATCATATTTCTTTCAATTACTATTACTATGTCCGCTATGTTTCTTTACAATGATTTATTGGCATTCATAATGCAGAACAAACAACACGACAATATGTCGACCCACACAACTATTCAAGTAAGGCACCTCCAAATAAATCAAAAGTCATTCACTACACGATTATGAGCTTTGCGAGTTGGATTAGAAACAACATGTGGACCAACCCTCTCTTTCAAAATCCGAAAGCTCATAATGATTGACGACGAAGTAAGTGTTAAATTAATCAAAAGTATGATTTATTTTTATTTACTTTTAATATCTCAAAAATGCA
The DNA here is from genome assembly GCA_013146195.2 of Codonopsis lanceolata. Classification (NCBI taxonomy): domain Eukaryota; kingdom Viridiplantae; phylum Streptophyta; class Magnoliopsida; order Asterales; family Campanulaceae; genus Codonopsis; species Codonopsis lanceolata. The sequence continues at coordinate 143,444,022 of CM028380.1, forward strand.
AGATTATGTATACACACTTCACCCACCCAATATTAAATATCTTCATTGTACTAAATGTGAGATAATACATTGCAAGGTGTTCAAATTGGTATCATAATTTTCAACGAAGACATCAATCACTTTGCCAAAACTTTTGAAGCCAACAAAACATATCAAATCTCCAACGGTGATGTCAAAAAAATCAATCCAATGTTTCCGAATGTACATCCTGAGAAGGAAATCGTGCTTAAAAATATTCAAATGTCCAAGTTGCATACCAAGCTATCGCCGACAACATTAGTTATAATTTCAAGGACATCAAAGCCATTCAAGATCACCCTCATTGGGATGATGGCATGGGTAATTAAATTGACTTCCCCATAACAACTTTTCACTTATAAACATATTGTACAACAATATCTCATTGTTGTTTTATAATTGCAGATTTTTGCGGTATTGTCACCAAAGTGAAAGATTCCCGAACCATTGAGACCTCAAGAGGAGCACAGAAAGCTTTAAGGGAAATAACAACAATAAACAATGAGTAAGAACACTACACAAAAAAACAACGTACTCATTACCTTCTTATGTTCTTTTCCAAAAAATTTAAAAACTGTTGTTTTATATATAAACAAATCGAAAAAAGTATGAAATTCATTCAACAAACCGATCATATTGGTCTAACTTATAATAAAACAAAACCTTGTATATCATTACTTGGTAATCATAGAGAAAAGTATGCAGGTACCAACCAATAATTATCAGTCTTTGGGAAGATTTAGCGACAAATGAAGGCAATGAATTGCAAGAAATCGTCACTCAATATCCAATCATTGCCATCACAAGAGTGACAACAACGAAATATCTAGGTAATAATTCAATAATAGAAATGTTAATGCCCATCGAATCTCATTTCATAAATTATTATTATTAATCTTGCAGGTGAACTACAATTGCAAACAACAGTTGCATCAATTCTACAGATAGCACCAAAAGGCACGAAGATGGAGAATTTACACGAAAGGTATATTCAAAAAAAATTACAAAATTACAAAATGAAAAATATTAATTTTTTATTTTACAAAAACACAGGTTGAACACAATCGATGATACATTAGAAATATCAAGAAAATCAATGAGACAAAGGATCAAAGGCGCAATAGAAATGACACTTCAAGGAATAATTCAAAACACCCATAATTTATCAGAGGTAAATTGAATATGCAAATATTATTTCTTAAAATAAAATCTATTTTACTTGATGCAACACTATCACAAACAAAAAAGATGCTTTTCATTCATATACTAGATTTATTTGATATAAACAATTAAGCAATGTATTTATTTGACTCAATCTTAATATACACAAAATTAAAATTAAATCTGCAGAATAAATATTGTTGTGTGAAAGGAATAATTGATAGAGTAGAGAATAAGCCAACTATTTGGTACGACGCATGCAAGAAATGTGCAACTTCCATTATGAAGAATGGAGGAACCCCAAAGTGCAACAAGTGTGATGAAGAAGACGTTGAAATTGTGCAAAGGTAACAATCAAATTATTCCTCCAAACATTTTAATAATAATTCTTACAATGTTATTAACAAAAAATGTTTCATTATTGCCAGATATAGAGTCACATTAAATGTGGTGGAAGGTGACCAAAGTGCAATGATAACACTGTTTGAAGAGGCCGTAACTATATTTGTTGGATGCTCAATCCAAGAATATATATCATCATTAGAGGAGGTAAAAATGTACAATTTAATAGATAATTTAAATTTAATTCATAGACTAAATTATCTACGACTAATACAGGGAGAACATGCATCCAAATATTACCGAAGATTGAGCACAAAGGTTTCAATGGAAGTCCGATTCCTTATCACTCTAAACCATAAGACAAGAGTTGACGACGGAAAACTCATAGTCGTAGCTGAAGCAATTGAAAAAGATCAACCCTATAGAAGAGAGGAACACCAATAATGCAAAACCAAAGTCAACCAAGCGCGGACTACCAAAGAATTTAACACAAAGCGGAAAAAAAACAACAAAGAAGGAGGACACCAAACAAGTTTGCGAGGTGGAGATTTCAAGCGACACAGAAGCAAGTCAAAAGATCAGCCCTATAGAAGAGAGGAGCACCAACAATGCAAAACCAAAATCAACCAAGCGCAGACTACCAAAAAATTTAACACAAGCCGAAAAGCATCGACACCTAATGAAGGGAATGGAAAAAAGACAAAAATTAACTCAACATAAAAGGGAGAGGGAAAAAATACAACGAAGCAGGAGGAGAACAATGAAGTTTGCGAGGTGGAGATTTCAAGCGATGATGAAGAAACCCTCACAATGTGGAAGAAAAAACAATCAAAAATCCAACTAAACAACAAAAAGACAAACTTTTCGGTAGGCATTAAAATCAAAAAAGAAAAGAACTAATATGAACATGAAATTATATTCATACCTTACATTCATATGCATTTGATCATTAGACAATCTTTTTTTATTTAAAATGTTTACTTTTTCAGGATTTGAATAACTATTCATAGCTTGCATTCATATACATTTCATCATTGGAAATTTTTCTTTAATTTAATATGATTACTTTCTCTGAATTTGAATATATGTAATTAACTTCTCTTGCCCTTAACTTAATGAAATAAACATTACACAACCAATGCAATACACTTGTGTTTTTAACAAGACAACACGCGCAACGCACGTGCCTTTTACTAGTTTATCTAAAACGCTCTTTTACGTTGGACTTCCAAACTCTCAAATGTTTATGTTATGTTTACTATCAATAAGAGATATAACTCACCATTGATTAATATGATTAAAAGAACATATTACGCGTGGTTAAATACCAAAAAAATATGTAAATTGTAAGTTCCTATACATATTTTAATGACTTCTTTTACCTTTAATTTCTATTCATAATAATACCAGATCTTTTTAAAGTGCAATTTTTATTTCATTTCATTGTGTGTGTGTGTGTGCGTGTGTACTTGTGGGGCGCCCCGGGGGAGGGGTGTGTGTTTAAATTCTCAATACATTTCCCATAGTACTTAATTACTTATTCATTTTCCTTATTTCTTGTAAGAGCCACTAACATACGATCTTCATCCTTCCTTTGTTTGTTTGCTATTTTTTTTTTTACTGTCTTCCTTTTTTGGTGAATCTACACCATAGTTTGTAAAATACCGGACATGGTATAGTATATTGAAAAAAAAATACAAATTAAACACGAATATTTTTCAAAGTTACGATGGAATGTTCAACATAGATATAAAACTATATGTGAACATAAATATTCTTGTATTTATTTGTACAGGTATGATTGAAATACACGAGATAAAAAATATGCCATATCCTATATGAATATCTTTATATTTTCGTCATTTTTAAAATTTAAATGTCTAAAATATCTCACATCTATGCACTCTTATTGTATTGCCTATTTAATTACCAAAAAATAAACGTGTTAATAGCCAAATAAAAGCATAATTAAGCACATATTCAGAAAGTATTGTTAATAACACACGATGTTTCTTAGAGTTCATAATTAATAATTTCATGCATGTTTTTTTTATTTTTCAATTTACAAAAGATTAATAGTATAAATCGATTCATGGAAATAATGAAATTAAATCAAACTTTTGCATATACTGGAACTTGATATGTAAAGAGCAACACATTTAAGTTTGTTACATGCACGTATTCTACGGTTCAACTCAAAAGTTGAAGTACTTTCAAATTTAGTTTGACTCGGGCACGATAAGAAATGTAAGTCAATGAAAGAAGTATATATATATATATATATATATATATATATATATATATATATATATATATATATATATATATATATATATATATATATTGAAACCATCCCTTCCTATGAGTGTACCCCTAAAAATGTTAACTTCATATCTTACCCCGACTTCTTATAATCATACCCCCCTCTTCCCTCCTTCCATTCCTCTCTGTGTAACATTCCCCCTCCCCCCCTTCTTCCAACCCAGCACCACCCTGACTCGACTGCCTCGCTCACCGTTCTCCCTCTCCTCTCTTTCTTCTTCCTCCCTCCCACCCACCAACCACCCCATTGCCTCACCCTTCTCCATCTCTCTCCTCCCTCCCCATCCCCACGCCTCCCTCCCTCCCTCACCTGCCACCACTTCTTATTGCTCCTTCCTACCTGCCTCCTATAACAAAAAAAATGATTTCGAAAATAACAAAAAAAAAAAAAAGATTTCTCAATCTTCCCAAAATCATAGTGGTAAAATAACAAAAAAAAAAGATTTGATTTTGAATGTTCGGCTAACCAGAGGGAGAGAGATGGAGAGGGCGAGAGAAGAGAGGCAGTAAGGGGGAGGAGGAAGAATAGTGAGAGGGAGAGGGAGAACGGTGAGTGAGGCAGTGGGGGAGTGGGGGTGGTGGGTTGGAACAAGAAGGGGGGAAGGGGATTGTTACATAGAGATGGATGGAAGGAGGGAAAGAGGGGGGGGGGTATGGTTATAAGAAGTAAGAGTAAGATAGGAAGCTAACATTTTTAGGAGGTATTCTCATAGGAAAGGGGGGTCTGAATAGCGCCATATATATATATATATATATATATATATATATATATATATAAGTTAGGGTAGTCTAAAAAAGGTAAAATACCGCCAAAATGTACTTGTCAAAAAGGAAAGTCATCTTTAATAAGTATTACTATAGAATAGCTAGCATGCATTGAGAGCACAAATCTCATTAATTGACTACACAACTCTCAAATAAACCTAGCTATGGAAATTTATAGATTTATAAAAATATTTTGAAAAGCTATTGTACTAAAAAAATAAAGTAAATTAGAATTACTCACGATTTATTACAATATATTGACATAACTGATAAAGTGTCCGGAAAGATGATAAATATCTGAAATATTTATCCATTTCATCACGTCTGAAATTTTTATAACCAAAAAAATTTAACTTTATTTTCTTAGTTTTTGAAAATATATAAAAAAGTTTTTAAATATACAAGTCTCTAATTTAAAAATCAGATTTTTTTTTAGTAGGTTGTTCCCTTCATCGTGTTTTTTCTTTATTTTTTAGTTTGTCTTCGTTTTATTTGAGTGTAATTTAATTAAAAGAGATCTATACCTATGCGTTTAACGCACAAGTGTAAAACTAGTTAAAATGAATAAGGACTATGGCGTGAAAAAAATAAAACATACCCCTTTTTTAATCCATTGGTATGTTTCTCATTTTCCATAGTATTTATTTATTTATTTTTGATAAGTAAAGAATATATATAAATAACGGGCGTCAAAACAGGTGACGCTGCCTTTGTACACTAGAAGTATACAAACTACTCAGCTCTAAAACTATTCACAAAATCCACAAAATAATGCCTGAGAGATTGATCTGTCACAGAACACCAAAAAAACAATGTGCACAAAAGACAATCTCTCAATTGATCCAACGAAACCTCACTATTATCGAAAATTCTCATGTTCCTCTCTTTCCAAATAGTCCACCAAACACCCGCCGGAATAGTACCCCAAAGCATATTGCTCCTCCTACGATTGGAACGAGACCAACTCAAAAGCATCCCCCGAACAGAACTGGGCATTACCCATGAGATCCCAAAAAGCCCCAGAACAGTATACCATAAAGAGCGAGCCACCAGACTGTGACAGCCCGACCCGGACCCCAATGCGAGATCCCGAGCCGGACCGTCCAAATAGTCAACATCACAAGCATGCGCAAGTAGGATTATAAAATTCATGTGGCGCACCATCGCATACGAATAACAACTCGGCTACACTTGGCCGGAAAAACAAATTAATATAAACAAGTCATCGGCGACGCATTTGAACCCAACAACTACTCCTACAATTTTAACACATGCTTATAAAAACCTCAACGGCCACAACATGCCGGAGACAACAACAACAATAATACTTTAAACGAGCTTTAGCGGAAGAAACTGTAGTGAACCATTAACATATAAACAGGCTCGACATACAAGTCGGCATACAAAAGATCATAAGTATCTAGTTTACTACAACAACAAAACCCAAAGTCAAGTCTAGATGACTTGCTTCCCAACGTCCTTGCCAAAAACAAAAGACTAACTACTAATCCCAAAAGAACAACCTCAAGCTCGCAAGCAACCAAGCGTGAGTATGGCGAGTCTAGCGTGGACCGTCTCCTCGGCTCTGATCTAAGGAGAACAAAGCAAACAAATAGGGTAAGTCGAAAGACTTAGTAAGTTACCAAATATGCATGTTCATGTTATAGCATGACATTTATCACAGTTATGGTACATAATCACCATATAGCACTTAGCACATTATTCACGTAAGTGCGTAAAATAAATCATACAAGTAGGATATGATATAGTCACGGCCGCTTCGTAGCTCCTGCAATAAACTTTATTATACTGGATCGTGCCACATCGATGCTCGGTGATTACATAGACTTTTATCGAGAACCTACTCGATCTAGATAGCAAGCCAATGCAGCACGTATTGATACGCAGTGGGGCTACTTCCATTGCGCCAACAATGGCCAACAATGGAGTGTGTGTGAGGTCTCAGTGCGGCGATCCATAGCGAGCACGAATCCCATAATTCGTGAAGGCGATGCATCGTCCCACCCTAACTTAATAAACAAACCAAATAATGCCAGCTGGACTCAATTTGATGCACAAGTAGATATTTACTTGACTTAAACCAATTAAGGACCGAATTCGACAAGAGCGAACTCATCCGACAAAGTAGGTTATGAATCTCTACCATAAATCATGTCAAGGCAATTAATTGCTCAAAACTCATCATACATATCAACTTGTTGCAAACAATTAAACCAAGCTCATATTTGAGTAACTCAATCAAACGGTGTTCAAACTTCGTAGGGATTGAAACTAGAGTTCAACATGTTCAATTCTTCCCTAGAGTCGACTGGCTGAAGTCTTTTCTCTAAATTCCCAATTTTGGAGAAATTGAAGCTATGTGCTTCATAACCCAACCTAGGTCATTTCTAAGTTCAACAAGGATGTAAATTCACCAAGGCATTGCAATGTGATTCATATACATCATAGAGTTCAATATTGAGGATAGAACACATAACAACTTCACAACATTTCATGTAGGCATAAATTAGGGCATTCTCATATAGCAACACTTCCATCAATGTATGTAATCCATGTTTCTAACATGTTCAAAGCCTTAAATAAACAAGATGAAAGAGTATTATAAACTTTACTAAGCATAAAATCCTCCTAAACATGCTCCTAGCAAGTTCATGCTTTCAAAACACAAGAAGAGAGCATAGGAAGCATATATGTGTCCTCATTGACCTCAATCATCATAAACTTTGTTTCCTTAGGGTCAATGAGAACTAAAGAGAAGAAGAAGAAGAGTAACTTACTTGTGTTCTTCAGCAAAGAAAGCAAAGAAGGAAACTAATCGGTTGCAAATGATCTACTCTTCAAGTTCTACACTTTTAATGAAGGTGGCTTGAGCAAATGAGTGATGGATCAAGGAAGAAGAAGAAGACAGCTCCAAGAACTCAAGAGAACACCATGGGAGAAGCTAACCACGTTTTTGGAGAGTGTAGAGAAGAATGAAGGTCAACAATCGTTGCGGGCTTTTATTTGCCGAAAACTGAAATGGGACAAGTGTCACTTGGTTTGGTCTCTTTAAAAATCTGATTGTGTGGTTTAAAGATCAACAAAGCTCTCTTAATCCATCCTTATAACTAGTTAGATATGTTAGGACATAAGTGAGGAGGGTTAGGGAGGTTTAAGTGAGGTTTAGAAAAGGTTTGGATAGGGGTTTGGGTGCCAAAAGTCGTCCAACAAAGCAGAAAACAGGGAAAATCCCGTAGGAGCTCCCAAGATTTGAGGCGGCGCCTCACCCAGAGTTGAGCAGCGGCGCCTCAACTTCGAGGCTTGGGTTGATTTTGAATTGCTCTCGCCTTTTGAGGCGGGCTAGTGGTCGAAATCGACATGCCGCCTCGTTTAACCCTTGAACTTGGTCTAAACATGTCCTAAATGGTCCCAAACTTATGGGCAACCATCCTAAGGTCTAACCCAACTCAAAACAAGTCGGAAACACACCCGAAAAACATCCGGATAAAGGTAAAACAAGGCTCAAATCAAGCGACGAATGGTTAACGAATCAAACACCAATCAAACGCCAATCAAACACCAATCAAACTAGGATAACTTGGACATGAAAAAGGATTGTTTCAACATGGTTATGACCTGAATACAAAGCCTAGAACTCAATGAACACTTCGCATGACGAAATAGAAGCAATACGAGAAACGAAGGAAAAGTCGCTAAGGCCAAAACAAGGCAATCGAACCGGCGATTCAACAAACAAGCTTACATGATTCTAAACATGTTAAGAGCTTCATGAATGACTTATGAATGATTCTAAAACATTTATAAACTAAGTAAACATGCTCACAATCATCAAGAAAGCATGAAGGCAAGCATACAATGCACATGCAAGAATCTGGGGTGTTACACAGACAATATAGTAACAAGTGATTAACACTCTCTTCGTCACCTTTGCACATGTAACACCAGTTGACATAAACCATACCCCTTTTGCGGATGTCTTCTCCCGTAAGAATCGCCTCATGACAAGCTTCCCAAACAAAAAATGCAACGCGACTAGGAGCAATACTCCTCCAAATTCCTTCCCAAGGAAAGGGATCCCCCACTCTGCCTGACATAGCACAAAAATAAGATTTAATAGAGAACTTTTTGATGTTCGATGCAACCCACCTTGCCTTATCAATTCTGCTCCCGTCAATCTGAAGCGAATAAAGCGAAGTGAAAAAATTTCCACTAACTTCCATCTCCCAATCTTGAAGATCCCTACGAAACAAGGGATTCCAAACCACTCTACCCTGATCAATATGCAACACCGAACTAACATAGCAGTTTTTGTCCACCGCCAAATTGAAAAACTCAGGATAGACTCTCCATAGTTCTTCTTCCCCACACCACTTGTCTTTCCAAAATCTCACTCTCGAACCATTCCCAACCTCAAAAGAAACAAACCTTTCAAATCGCGCCCACCCTTTACAAATTCCTTTCCAAACTCGACCGATCTAAAAGAACCGGCGACGATTTTAGGAAACCAAAAATGATCACCCTTTCCGTATCTACTGATCACCACCCTCCTCCACGACCCATGTTCTTCCTCCATGTATCGCCAAAACCATTTACCAAGTAAAGCTGAATTGAAGCAACTTAGCTTTTTGATACCTAAGCCTCCCTTCCTGATGTTCAAACAAACCTTATCCCAATTAACTAAATGGATTTTATGCTCCTCCCCTTGACCTTCCCACAAGAAGTCTCTCTCCATCTTTTCCAAAATATTAAGACCGAAACAAAAACCACAAAAGCTTAAAGGAAATATGTGGGTAGACTGGATAAAGTATTTTGAATAAGCGTAAGTCTACCCGCTTTGGACAATAGTTGTTTCTTCCACCCCGTCAACCGCCGACCAAATCTTTCAATCACTGGATTCCACATAGCTCTACTTTTGAACGACACACCAATCGGCAAACCTAGATAAGTCGAAGGTAAATGAGAAACCTTGCATCCAAACACTGAAGCAAGCTGATGAATATTCTCCACCACACACACCGGGATGATTTCACTCTTAGCTATATTAATTCGCAGCCCCGACACCATCTGGAAGAATATGAGCAAGTGAGAAATGGCAACCTCCTCTCATCTATTCCTTCCTAACCCGAAACCACGAATAAATCCTCCTCTCACAGCTTTCTCAATAAAATTGCCCAATGCTTCCATAATAATGATGAAAAGAAAAGGAGCGAGAGGATCTCCTTGCCTCAGCCCCCTCGAACTAGCAAAGAAACCAACAAATTCACCATTAACCATTACCAAGAACCGAGCTGAAGAGATGCAAAACAGAATCCACTTTCTCCATTTAACACCAAACCCCATCCTTTCCATTAAAAACATCAAAAACTCCCAATTGACATGGTCATAAGCCTTCTCGATATCCAGTTTACACATCAACCCGGGACATCCCTTTTGCAACCTTAAATCCACAACCTCATTGGCGATAAGCGGCGCATCTATAATTTGTCTCTCCCCCACAAATGCATGTTGAGAATTCGACACCAACTTCCCAATCACATGACGCAATCTGATTGACAACACTTTAGATAAAATTTTATAAAAACCCCCCTCCAGAATAGGTCTAAAATCTCCCAAATTAGTAGCACCGGCCTTCTTCAAGATAAGAGTGATAAAAGTGGCATTGAAACTCTTATCGAAACACATATTGGCATGAAAGTATTGGAACACATCCATAATGTTATCTTTAAGAATCTCCCAACAAGAAGAGAAGAAGGCTATAGAGAAACCATTAGGACTCATAGCCTTATCACCATTCATATTACGCAAGCCTGCCAAAACCTCCTCTTCCGAGAAAGGGCGTTCTAAAGAACACCTATCCTCCTCCACCAGATTCTTAAAATTAGTGTCTTCCAATTTAGGATGCCATTCCCCACTATCCGAATATAACTTAGAATAAAAATCCACTATGCCATCCTTAATAGTAACTTTTCGAATCTGACTCACATTCTTATGAGCACTCGCCATCTTATGAAAAAATTAAGTATTCTTATCCCCTTCTTTCGGCCATTGCACTCTTGATTTTTTCCTCCAACATACCTCCTCCTTGATAAGCAAAACGTCAAGCTCACTTTTCCAATTCATCAGTGCCTCTTCTTCCGTCTCATCCAAACCTTCTGAACTCACCTTCTCATCCAACAATCTGATCTCTTCCATGACTTTATTAATCTTGATATCAATCCTCCCAAACACCTCCCTATTCCACACTTTCAAATCCAACTTAAGAAGTTTCAATTTCTTAGCAAGAATAAAGTCTGGGCTTCCATTTATCTCAAACGAACACCATCTAGAACGTATCCAGTCCATGAAACCAGGCTCTAAAAGCTACATGTTATCGAATCTAAAAGGAGACTTCCCTTTCCGTATAACCCCACACTCCATCATAAGGGGAATATGGTTCGAGACTACTCTGGTTAAGCAATGCTGCGCCGTATCACTAAATACATCAAACCAATCTACAGTACCCAAAAAATATAACATACCCTTTTTTTTAACAGTTGAAAAAGGTTTATACATTATTTCCTTATCACATATTACATACTCCATTCTTAAATTGTTGTCTTTAGACTTTTTTTAGTCAAATACACTATTATTTAAATGAAATTTGACTTATACAAAAACATGTATTGAAGAAATACCATATAAATATACAAAGATATTTTGGGATTTGCAGTTACTTTTTCAATTACTACAGTGGATGGACTGACTAATGTGAGTGATGTGACTTCAAGGTTGAAATGTAATGGTGAAATTGACGAAAAAATTATAGGGTGACCTTAATGAATAAAAGTTAAAAGAATGGTGATCAACTTGATAAATATGCCTATTTTTTTTCTTATTCTTTTTTGGATAAAGAGTAAAATTTTACAAAGCATTCGAAACAAATCAACATAAGATCTCCTAGTCTAATCGCTAGATTAAGAGCAACGTTTACAACACTACTATCTTGTAGAGTACATAGAGAAATTCACTAATGGATTCATTTTTATGTTTCTTGTGTATACCATAACAATTATATAGGGGATTCATTTACTCCCCTAAGTTATAAGAGTTTGCATTCAAACATTATTATGGTTTATCTTAACAAACATTAGGCTAAATATCCAAACATTGAGCATCGCTAATAATTTTGGGCATTGCTCAAAACATTGGGCATCGTGTATCCATTTAAAGTGATGTCTTCCTTATTTTTGACTTCTTCAATGTATCATGCTTCGACTCAGAATTATACTACTTCACTAATGTTAAGGTTTCGGCAGCTAATATTACAATTTACAAAACTAGACCCATCACCATGTATCAGCAGCAACCAAACAACCTTCTACTTGTGTTAGACCATCAACGTGAGAACACACGCATAGTGCCAAAATCATTAAATTGATTTGATACATTAATTCTGATACAAGTGATGCTGATCCCCATGAAGACGAGGAAGAAATTGACGATGAAGAAGAAGAAAACAATGTTGGAGAAACCTTAGTCGAGCAGCACTGACCGGTAAGGGATGGGATTAGCAAAGTAAAGAGGAATAAACATTCCATAACAGTCTCTGATGCCCAAATCGAAGTCTCCGACGCCCACATTGGAGTAAAGTTTTCTTTGCTCAGAAACAATTGAAATCCTCCATTGCTACATTCCAGTACGACACTTACAGCTTCTTTGAGAGAAGAATTGCTTCTTCTTTTGGCGACGTGAACAATTTTCCTGAGAGCTGCTTCTTCTTTTAGTGAAAGGGTTTGAAAATCATTGATGGATCCTATTACACCCCCAAGAACAATGAGTCAAAACCCCAAGGCGAAGACTCTCACTTCATCTGTCTCAACAAGAAAATAATTGGAATTACAGACGGTGTTGGCGGTTAGGCTAAAATGAATTGATGCAGAAGTAATTTGATTTAACAAGAGAGAGGAAGAAAGCAAGGGAGGAACGAGAGAAATTGAGAATGGTGGGCATTTTAGGAAAAAATTAAACTAAAATAGACTTATGCGGTTGAAAACAAAAAAAAAAAGATACCGTAATGGTTACAATTTTAGAAAAAGATACATGCTCGCAATTATCTCTTTTTAATAATGTGTAGGTTTTTGTGAGATTCGGGGCCCAAAAAATTGGGTATTTTTAGGGAGCCCAAGGACTTGGCCTCACTCTCCTTATGGCGACCGGCCTTATAACTAAGCAACATAATTGTTGAATCGGGATACGTATGTGTACTAGAATTTTGTTTTCATGATACGTATTGGGATACATTATGTGTATCATATACTACACTATGTAGATAGAAATACACAATAACTTTAGATATTCTATCTTAAAATAAGAAATATATATTTAGGAAGTATAAATTATAAGTAGATATAAGTGCACTCATTAAACTTTTGATAAAGTTATAATGATTGGAACCATAATATATTTAAGTTAAGAATTAGAAAGTCGTGTACATAGAAATATCTTTAAGTTATTTAGTGCAAGTTGATATTGTAAAACAACTTAAGAAATTGAGTATTATGTTTGGCTGATCTTTAAGCAATCAAATAAATGTACATAAAAGAAATAAGGAGTAATTTTGAGCCAGTCCACTTCCCAATTATTTTTTCAACGGCTAAAGTCAATTTTTGAAATGTTGTTCCTAAAATGCCCATAATGTCTCATTCAACAGCTTCGGCCAACATTTTGTATTTGAAAATCACCATTAGTGCGCAACGAAAGGGGATCGACCTGGCATACGACAGAGGTGGAGGAAGAAGAAGGTGGAGGAGATGCATTCGAAACTAGTATGCATCGCGATGCATTAATTAGTTGCTTGAATTGATGCATCGCTATGCATAAATTGGATTATAATTTTTATTAAAAATGCAAAGTGACACTTCTAAGGCCAAAAGTGACACATTTTATACTACAAAGTGACACTGTTAATAGTAAAAAGTGACACTCTGCATATATAAATATGAGGGGTGGCGTTGTAGTTTTAAAAAACTAAGGGGTTGCATTTAAATTTATGAATTTTATCTCATTTAACCTGGATATATTCGTTTTACGAATAAGAATCTGTAAGATCGTCTTACAGTTACAGATAAGGATCCGTAAGATCGTCTTACTGGAGACCACCTCAATTATTATTAAGTACCTAAATTGAGATATTTTAGATTGGGTTTAAATATAATAGTGTTTATTTAGATTGTGTTTAATTGTCAACCAATTGGTGAGTTTGACCTACAACCTATTAGGTGTCATTACGGTTTAAATTGCGCTTCGTGTCCTATTGTCTATATCTTTATTTATTTACTAGGTTATTACCCGTGCGATGCACGATTGACTTAGTATTGTTTCTGAAACTTAATTTTATAGATAGAATCTGTAAGCTATTTGAATGAATGAACAACAGCAAGATGTTCACATAATTAATAGATAAATAAAAAGGCGTGAGGTCATATCAAATCATCAAACCAAAAATTCGTGCGAATTTTGTAGATAGAATATGCAAGCTATTTCGTAGTGGTTGTTTGTGGTGTTGGTGAAACACGTTTAATCAAATTTGATGAAATCTATTTTAAATTGACCGAGTTTTGATAAAATAATAAAAATTAAAAAACTTCTACTATGATAATTGAGGAGTCAAAATCAAATGAAACTTTTTTAAATCAAATGTGATAAAATCTATCTGGTACAAACCGATTTTTTCAGTAAAAAATGGTAAATAAAAATTTTAACAAGAAAATTTGGAGTACTAACCAAGTGAAACACGTTATAATCAAATGTGATAAAATCTATCTGGTATTAATCGATTTTGACATCAAAAAATGGTATAAAAAAACTTTTACCATCTATAAAGGAGGCACCGATTTTAAAATCTATTTGATTTTAATTTTTGGCAGAAAAAAAAAATTATATAGATATATTTAGTACCATATGCATGGTTTTAATAGTTTTTTTTTTTTTTACAAAAGTGTTTATAATAAGATGATTTTCTAAACTTGTAATAAATAAACACGTCTATACTATGCATGACTATCCTTTCTTAGGCTCTAGACCAAGTCTACAACCAACACACACTCTAAGCATCCTAACACAACGTTAACGTCTCAATACTCACGTCGAAGCATCATACTTTCCCATGTAACCGTGATTAACTTCTAAATCGCAACATTTAACCTTCTCACAAGTCGAGTGTATCTTACTTGCATAATAACCACTAACAATAATATAGTATAATATTATTCATCACATCAAACATATCTCTATAGAATATACAAACATCATACCAAACCAATAAGTATCATCATATAATTCATGCTTCATATATATACCTATATATATATACATATATTTGCACTATGGCCCTTAATATCGGCCTACAAAACCATAACTCCAAAACACCATCCATTACTTGTCGTCATAACATAAATCCATCACCGATACTCTTTATATATAGTATAGTCCTTTATATATAGACTACGCAAGAATCCACACACAACGTGTGGTTTCCTACCGGCAATTCACAAAACAAGCAATATCACATATCGATCTCACATTGGGGTATTATCCCCGATCAAACAAATAACCAATAATACTCAATACACCATGTAATGTATGTATGAATGCACATGAGCTACCGATTAAAACGCATGCTGATAATAGCGACAATAGTAACACTAGTGTAATATATACATGAGAGAATACCTTTCTAACTCAGGTAGGTCTCAAAACTCTGTAATGACAAACTGTTACTCACACGCGGCCTCAAACTCTAGGCCGACCATCACCATCTCTTTTGGAGCCACTAGATTGTTGACTAGTACTCCCAGAACGACTAACTCTCATCCTCGGGCAATCTTTACGAACATGATCACCGCCACAAGGAAAGTACTTCCCTGATTTACCCCAACATCTATTCTCGGCGTGTCCTACTCTCATACAAAAGTTACATGTCAACTCGTCACCTCGCCGTCTCCGTCTAGAGGTAAAAGAATCAGTCCTAATAGTCTCTGAGGTTTTCTCATGAGTATGATCCTTGATATCGAACTCCATCGCATACGCACAATCCACAGCCCCTTGGTAATCTGTAAGCTGTAATGGAACAAGCTGCCTATGATATTTCATCCTCATGCCTTTCACAAACCTCTCGGTCTTCCTAGCCTCATCTAGTACTAAGTAACTACAGTAACAAGCCAACTCCACAAACTTTGTTGAATATTGAGCCACGGTCATATCTCCTTGTTCTAACGCTAGGAATTTCATTTCCCTTCTTTCTCGAATTTCTGTCGGAATAAACCGTATCATAAAATCTATGACAAAGTTCTCCCACACTCGAGGCACTCCATGCTGTCTTCAGTGATCTCGTAATTCAAGCCACCAATGCTAGGCCACACCATCCAATCTAAACATCGCTAAGGTCACCATCTCTTCTGATGTACAACCTGATATGATTCCTAGACGCGTACTCGCGATGGAGGAATCATAGAGCACGCAGCACGGCAAGCGAAGAACGTCAATGAATTGATGGATTGTGACACCTTGACCCAATGCTACAATCCGTTATTGAACGAGGTACTCCGCGATCCAATTATGAGACGAACACGAACCTTGGTATAATGAAGAACTCCACAATAGGGATGAATATCCTATTGATAATTTCGGGTTTCGATTACTTAGCCTCTCACCAAATAATCACAAGTTCAATGAAGAACAAGGAGGTTTTAAAAAAACACTCAAAAACGATATTAATCAATAATCAGAAAGTTGTCTCAAAACAATAAACCACAACCCTTATTTATATGGGTTGTGAATCCTAATCCTAGAATAAAAGGATAACCTAAAATAAAAGGAAACAACTTACCTAATCTATGTAGGCAACAATTAGGTAAGATACCTATTCTAATTAGGAAACATAAAACAACCAAAATAAGGAAAATCTACCAATCTCGTTTTTCTACAAGGCTCACTTTGTAAAGTGCCTAGAATCTTCCCCTAACCCTAATTTAACATAGGAAAACAACCCCTTAGGGTTTAGGAACCATAAGGACATCATTTTGGTCCATTTTGTGCTTCCAAGTTGATTCTGTGCCTCCTAGGTCGTGACCAACCTTACAGGAACTCGAGCCTCGAACCTTGCACTTTCAACCCTCGAACCTTGATCTCCAAGCTCCAATGTCTCTCCCTTGCTTGTGACAATCTTGGTTCTTGCCGTTTAATCATAGCATTCCTTCCCTCTTGAAAAGGATTTGTCCTCAAATCAAACCTACATCACATAGACACGATTTAGCAACCAAGATATAGTCTCTAAAATTATGCTTACTATATGATTTCATCATGTCACGATTTGCTGAAACTCTCCATGTTTGCAAACCGCTCCATGCAAGTTCATGTATCTCCAATCACCGGATCAAAGACCATTATAGCTTGTCTTTCCATCTGCATACATTTTGGTACTCCATCAAGATTTTCATCTTCACCGTAGAATAAACACAACAAAACGATGTACTACAACAAGAACAACATTGTTAGCACACAATTGGTTATGTATCAATTTACCACAACACGAAATTTGCTTAATATTATGAAAGGACTCATCTTTCGAATATGCAACTCAAAGCCCTCCAATTGGAATTTCTCGATCCACATTCAAACACATCCACACACCTCATCTCCGGTTCAATATCAATCTAACATAGGTGCCCCTTGTTACAATGATGAGCAACACTAAAGCACTATGTAATATAAAGATACCAAAATCATCATGAAACAATGATCTCAATGATAAGTATTCCTCATGCCACGCGATCCTATCAAAATATATGCTCTCATGCATTAAACTATCATACAACAATGCTTTCTCATGGACACCCTCAACACAAGGTTCACAACCTTCCCAAGTATTTGCATGCTTATAAAGAATTGCATCTAACAAAGAAGATAAAGCTTTATGTATATCATGCAATCCATAAATCTTATGAAACATCAACAGCATCATGGGAAACTTCAACAATCTTATGACATGCAACAAAATAATTCATCATAGAAACATCATGCATAATCACAAGTTTAGAACTCACATCTTGGTGAAACTTAGAAATCCCCAATGCAAAATTCAAAATTTTCTTTCCAACTTGCAATGCACAATTCAATCCTACAATATTAACAACCAATGTACCATCCATGAATGGATCCACATACGAATGATTAGGTATATGCAATGTCAAATTTAAGTCATCACCAATATATTCACCATATTTCATCAAATCACTTAGACCATGGTGACTAACAAAATCTTGCAATAGAAACTTTCTACACATGTCAAGTGGTCTAACAATCTTTCTCATGAATACGACATTCACAAGACTAATAAGATTTTTCAAAGCAACACCTCTCTCAATTCGATTTCTCACCAAGGTTATGGTGTACATCATATAATAAATTAATTGGTTTAACAATCTCACCCATGATGAAGTGTCTACAAGACTACTTAACTTTCCAAACTCAACAACTACACTATTGAGCTTATGATCAATATCATGGTGATTAACATATAACAATTCACCACATATCTTATTTTTCAAAGAAAGAGTAAGATCATACCTTTGAAAGTGTAGGATCTACAACAATCTCCTTACCTTGTTGGTATTCAACCTTGAATCTCACAATTTCTTTAGACGGCGTAGGCTTCAACTCATGAACAATTTGCGAATGAGAAACAATGGAATTAGGCAATAACAATTCAACTTTGTTAGTATGAAAATTTGCCTCACTTTCTTTCTTTTTCTCACACTCTTTCTTTTCTCACTTTCTCTAATTTTCCTCTCCTTTTGCCCGGCTATCTCACAACTAACACTAGTCTCATAGGCCGGCCTCTCATTCTTGTTTTCACTCAAGCTCTCCTTTTTTCTTGGCTATCTCACAAAACTCACTTTT
>CM028380.1:143462688-143487504 GCA_013146195.2 Codonopsis lanceolata
ATTATTAATTTCTCTATAAACATGTATAAGTTATTTACTTCCAACCCAATTTTCAGAAGCTCTAACAATATAAATATTAAACCATGGAGTGGAGTGTGCACGTTGTCTTGCACACCTTGATTTCTTACTTGAGAATAACTTAAATTGTACCACCTTAAGTTGAAGGCTTGAAAGAGAAGCTTGAGCTAGACCATCCTTAAGAGCTTGAAACTCTACAATCATGTTAGTACCCTATCTACAATACTTGGAAAAAGAAACAATGAATAAGCTTATATATTGTATAAGCATGCAGTGAATATGATTTGTATTTTAAGCTGAAGCTAAACGTAATTCTGCAAATCATAAGCAACTCGAGCTCCCACACAGGATCGAAAGGACTTCACACGCTAATATTCGAGAAGAGGTAAGCTTCAAAACTAAAATGCTTGTTGGGGTGCCCTCGTTTGATGGGTGTGCACCATTGTTTTGTTGTTGTACGTAAATGCTTTGTTGGGGTGCCCTCACTTGATGGGTGTGCACCATTGTTTTGTTGTTATACGTAAATGCTTTGTTGGGGTGCCCTTGCTTGATGGGTGTGCACCATTGTTTTGTTGTTGAACGTAAATGCTTTGTTGGGGTGCCCTCGTTTGATGGGTGTGCACCATTGTTTTGTTGTTATAAGTAAATGCTTTGTTGGGGTGCCCTTGCTTAATTGGTGTGCACCATTGTTTTGTTGTTGTACATAAATGCTTTGGCTTAAACTATTTGTTAAACTTCATTTTAATAAAAAGTGAGTGAGAAATGAGACTTGTAGCTTTTATAGTGACTCCTTGTAACGCATGAAAGTTTTCATGGCTTTCAACACCACATTTCCTTGGTCCTAGTGGTTCTGGTTTTGTTAATTAAAAAGATTAGCTCTCTTTCTGTTGTTCACAATGATCTTTCCCTCCACAACCCCAAATATAAACTGCACCTTGTTATCAAGTCTCAACAATTATGTTTCAAGATTTTGCAATACAACTCTCTAAAGGAAATAAACATAATGGAACTTAGAGCATTATACGTGTCTTCCAAAATATCAACCCAAATGTTCAGCATATGGCATATTTGAAATTTCTATTAAACCAACTTACCTTCCTTTTCTCATAATAGTCCAACCTCAAGTGAAGAATTCCTCTAGAACTGCACAAAAAGAAATTTGAAGGTCAAGTCAATGAATAAAATGAATTCAGTGAATATTTCTTGTACTTATCCTGTACATACTTTGTTCAGGGGTATCATATTTCTTGATGACACCTCTTTTAAGGACGCGTCACCTGTTTGTTTTGACGATCTGATATATACATTTTCTTACTTATCAAAAAAATAATAATTAGGAATTAGTAACTAATCCTAGTAAATAGGAAACGAAAAAGTAACTCCTAATCTAATATATTTACAAAATAAATTATCTCTTAAAATTATGCATTAAGATCATTATTCAGCTCCTTTCTACACTTTTCTCCATGTATTCTCTGTATGACTCGTTAGACAGACTTTCGTACCTTATCGGCTTATCCTGAATTAGAACTTAGTTTGAGGCATTGGTTGATTGGAAACTACTTATTTTATTTCTTTTTCTATTTTCTACTTTAGTGTTGTCTTCAACCCGCCTCCTTCCTCAGTTCATTTGAACCACCCAAAGAAGCTTTTGCCTAAAAATGATCTCTCCAGATTCAGTTCAACCACAAGTTGTGAAGTTCTCTGATTGGGCCCATCATCTTCTCTCTCAAAATTTTGAAGCATTATCAAGTCAAGTGTACTTTTCCATTGTTACTCTTTTCATTGTGATTTGATGGCATCAAACCATCTCATGGTACTTGAACAGTTCTAGGAACCCTTTCCTTCCACCTCTGTTTTCTTCACAGAACAAGGAGAGTAGCCTGCCTTTCAATCATTATTCCCATGATCACAATCTTTCGGCCGGCTCCATTTGCGGAGGAAGCACACCAATTTACAGATCTACAAGTCTAACTTTGAAGGTGGTTTCATGTTAATTACATGATTTGTATTCGTCCCAATAATTTTGTGTTGGATTCATCCCAAATCTGATTGTGAAACATCCATTGGTCCAGTCCATTTGGTTAACTATTTGTTCAGCTTAGCAGGAATTTGATTTTGTTTGTGTTGTTGGGTTTATTTTAGATGATTTTGCATTTAATTTTATATGTTTAATGCAAGCAACTAGTTATAAAGAGGATAAGAAACAGGTGCATAAGTGGTCTATTGATTCAAAAAGTGGAACTAGGCAAGCCTATAGGCAAGCAGAAAGCTTCTCTTACACAACTCTAATTAATGATTTTCATAAGTATTTATAAGACAATAGAAAATCCCTAAACCTACTATGGCTGTGCAAGATAATTGGAAATATTGTAATACTCTAAAAGATCCAATAATCTTATTATTATGAAACTAATGAAGATCCCCTAAATAACTAAGTTAAACTCAATTTTTTTTGATTCAGTAATAAAAATAATTTAAGAATAAGTACTTCCCTATTCGGTTAATCTACTTGGTGCATTCCCCATCATTTTCCCCAACACTTGCACAAAATCGAGGGAATTTTTAAGTGAGGGATAAGCTACAGTTTCATGTACGAGGAAGTGTCTTCAACTGGAGCTGAATATTCCTTATTGCTTGTCCAGGAGAAAAGTTGTAACAAATGGATAAGAGAGTAGGACTTCTTTGGCACTTTGTTTAATCAGAGATGTTGTCTTAGAATTATGAAGTTAATAGTCTCAACCTGTTGTATATTTGGATTCTCTTATCTTCTGCTATAAGGTTTCCCTGGATCTGCACTTTGGCTTCATGAGGCTTTTCGCTTTGCTCCCATGTCACATAAGTATTGCTTCAACTTGTCATTTAGGGTTGCGGGGAAGTATTGTGATACACGTCTTCAACGAACTAGCAAATACATCTTTCCAAGGTTGACCAAGTAGAACATAGGCAAGGTGTCACACCAAGTATTCCGTGAACAAGTACTCGTGTGAATTGGTACTGAGCTCCTTTCAGTGACAGGGAAAGGATACCTACCTAACCAGTGATGGATATACGATTCTGGTTGAGGTTCAGATATAAGCTTCAAGCTGTCATTGTAATTTGAGAAACCACATTAAGGGATACAACGAGGAAATATAGAAAAACGGTTTGTCTGCCTCTTTTATTTGTGTAGAACCTGTAGGTTGCTAGCAAATAAATATTAGAACTTATACTGCATCTTTTTGCCTTCTTATTCTGTATCTGGCTCAAATTGGCCAGTTGAATTGGTTACTTGGTCGAGTTATGCTGGATAAAATCGCTTGAAAGCTGATCTTGGCTAAAACCATGGGGGCTAAAAAGGAGGTGATTATTACAGCAAAAAACATAACCTCTCCTGATTCGTCAGCCTCTGCTTAAATTAAATTGAACAAGAATTAAACTTCCCTATGATTTGTTGATACCCTTAATTTATAGTGTAGATCTCTTGAGGTATCTCTTTTTTTTTTCTTTTCTTTTGGCGTTATTTTAATTATATAATTTTTGTTGTAGGCTCGGACCAACTCACTGATGGACAACTTGAGCTAGCTATTTCAATCATGGACGACTTGATCTGTCTATTTCAATAGACACCTTTGTATAGGAAAGACACTTTTTTTTAATTGTACTTTTATGTAATTTTGAAACGTATCTATATAATTAGTTTGTGTTATGACTTCATTTCATTTCTATAAAATGTAATTGTTTTTCATTTGATAATTAGCATATATTTGACTCCAATAAATGGTTAGCATTTATAATAATAAAAACTTGAAAAAAATGGTGGCCATCTCATATTAAAACGATATTAAATACAAAAATAATCGGTCACAAATGATATTTGGGAAGGCATCAACCGTGCCAAATACTACGTGGGAGGTCAAACACAACCGTCCCAAATACTATTTGAGAAGGCAAAACAACCGTGCCAATTACATGGGGAGAGTAAACCTAACCGTGCCAAAAACTTTTTGGGAGGGCATGTCAACCGTGCCAAATACTATTTGGGAGGGCAACTGAACAGTCCCCAATACTATTTGGGAGGGCAACCAAAACCGTGCCAATTACTATTTGGGAGGGCAAAACAACCGTGCCAAAAATACTATTTGGGACGGCACCGAACCGTGCCAAATACTATTTGCGACGTTTCATCAAAAACCGTCCCAAATGTGTGTTAAATGGCACCACCCTGCCCAACCTTCACCTTTGCCGTGCCAAATACTTTTTGGGACGGTTTTGGCCCGAGACAAATGTATTTGGCACCCTTGTATTTGGGAGGGATAAAAAACCGTCCCAATGTCGTCCCAAATACCATTTGTGACGGTTTTGACAGTATTTGGGACGGTTTTTGGCCGTCCCAAATACCCAATTTTCTTGTAGTGTCATCTTGTGTTTTTAATATTGTGAGCATGCTAGAAATCATGTTTACCTTTTATTTGGGGTTTATTATGAAAGTATGCATAAGTTTGGGAATTTGGATGTGTGATCTCACTAGGCAATATGAGTATGACTATTTAATTGAAAGTATGTGATTTCTAAAATGTGTATATGATTATGTTGAGTTCTATGGATTTGAATCTTAAGAATCTAGTCCGAATGATTTTTGGGAAAATTGTTATAAATGTGAATGATGCGTTAATTTGGGGATTTATGAAATAGGTATTTAATGATGTGTGATATTAAGACTTAATGGAGTCGTTTTAGGTTTAATATTATGATGGTGAGCCTTAGGTTAAAATCCTACGATGTTCGGGTTCGGTTGGTTTTGATTGTGAGTACCCGAGCATCTTGAATTGTGTCCCATTTGTGAGACCCACGATATAGAGGCTATTTGGGATTTATTTAGGGCGTGCTCGTTAGGGCACGGAGCATTAGAGACCAACCTATGATCTCGTATTACTTTAAGAAATGATTATTTGAATGAGTTCTCTCTTAGGAATTTGGTCGCGTGCACATGAAAGCACTTGCGAGAATATGACTACGGCTTAGTTTTGGTACCCTTGAGATTGGTTTGAGAATGTCGAGTATATATGACAATTGAGACTATGGTTGAGTCCGGTGTACCTTTAAGCAAAGCTTAAATGCTAAGTCTTGATTTATGATTGTTCTTAGACTAAATAATAGTCTTTGGTTTAATCCCGAGTAGAGGGCTATAGTAGACCTCATATTGTGATTTCTTGAGCTTATATGCTACGTTGATTGGGTTGTGACTTGAGGGTTATGAATACCTCAATATGTGGTTCTTGGACTAAACTGATAAGTTAGTTGGGTTTGTTAAGTATGTGCAAATATGTGCATTGTTAAATTGGTTTGTAGAGCTTTATGACCTACTTGATTTGGTAAGTCCGCTCTTGACGGTCTTGGTTCTTGTTTGAGCATGCGAGTAAATATCTACTTGTGCATTGCATGTAAGTCCAGCTGGCAATATTTGAATTGGTTTTTCTGTCAGGGTAGGACGATACATCGCCTATACAAATCGTAAGGTTCGTATTCGCTATGGATCGTCGTACCTGGGACCTCACACACCCTCCACTGTTGGCCCCAGTGGGAAAGTTAGCCCATCTCGTAACCAATAGAGCGAATGGATTATGCTATTGAGTATGAGAAAGGGCTCCTCTTGGCGTAGCCGCTCGGCGTCGATGTATCAATCACTGCATCGTGTCACGAACTAGTATAACACTGTGTATTGCAGGAGCAACACAACGACACTATTTGGGTAACTTCTCTATCCCTTATGTGGCTTACTATAAGCACTTATATGAAAGGATAATGTGCTAAGTGGTTTATGAATTTTATATTACTTGGTGACTTAATACAAGTTTATTATTGGTATGCTATAAAGATGCCATGATTTTATACATGCTTGTGCATTATGCCATGCCACGCCACGCCATGCTATGCCATACATTGCATTTAGTAACTTACTTGGTCATTATGACTCATTTCGTGTGTTTGTTTTCCTTAGTTTTTGCAGTAAGCTCGTTAGTGCGCGTTGCAGCTTCGGGCGCTTGTTGGATAGCAGGTGGTCTTCCAGGCTTTAAACTTGGAGATTTTATTATTATTGTATTTATTATCTTGTGAGACACGGATGTGAAGTTATGTAGACTTTACTTGGGTAGTTATGTTAGTATTCTATTGTCGTTTATTTTGGGAGCCGACTTGTTGGGTCGAGCTATTGTATTTAATTAGAGGTTATTCTGTTGTCTTTCCGAGCAAGGTTTTAGCTCGCAAGTTCTAGTATTATGTTATTGTTATTTCTGTCTCCGACATCTTTAGTCGAGAGACATTGGTTTAGTTGTTAGTATTTAATATCTTATTCGTATAGTTGATTTGTCCCTCCGGCATGTTGTAGCCGTTGAGTGGTCGTTTATCAAGTTGGTATTCTGTTGATTCGCCGGCCTTAGGTTGCCGAGGGTTTGTTGTACGTGCGCAATGTTGCGTCACGCGAGTCGTAGATTTGTCGAGAGATAGTCGTCTCTCAGCCTTGTATACCTTAGTTTATAATTATAAGTTTGGGTTCCACTTATGATTTGCTTCCGCAGATTTCAGTTTTTGGTTATTCCGTATCGCCGTTATGGCTTTACCTTCCTGTTTAGAGTTTGTTGGTTCAACTCTTGACTCGCACCACTACGCTTAGCGGGTGCTTGTCCGTCTTTTAGCTTGTCTTGACGGCACGACCTTGGGATTCCGCATTGGAGTCCGGGTCGGGCTGTCACATATCCCCCTCTCCAACCATATAGAAAAACCTTGGTTACTTTGTAAGGAAAGGGGAAACAAACGCCTATCTCATGTTTCCTGAGCCTTGGCTAGACCAAAATGGGAAGAGACACCCTGGTTGGGAAATCTTCAAAGATGTCAGTCTCGCCACTAGTGAAATGGAACAGATTACCGTGGAGCCCCATAGCCCTGCATATAAAGTTGTCACTGTTGAAAACACTTGGTGTATAGACCAAGACGATTATGCTCTGGCCTGTAGATACCGACTTATGCAGGGGGCAGGTTTTAAAGGAATGATAGATGGAGGTACTAGCTATTAAAATCTCCTGCTTGAGTTTGAGAGAAAAGGGAATGAGATGGTGTGAGATTAAAGTTTTTACTTTTAATACATTTACCCATTAACCAGATAAGGGAAATGATATTTTTGCCCGCACATGGAAGACCACATGCTATTTAATGTGAATATTATAATGTCCATCACGGGTAGGGTTGAAAATGAGAAAAGAAATGTAGCGTGGGTTGCTTTGATTGCGCAGCCATACGCCCGCCCGGATAGGGGTGCACGTACATGGATGCGGGACACCTTGCTCTCATTCCATCCTCTCTTGTATAGGGGAAAACGAAATTAAAAGTGCGAGAGGAGTGCTGTCTAAAATAGCGCGTTGGAATGTGCCTCGGTTGACTTTAGTGAATTTTTGATCCAATATGGGAACTTTGGGTTTCCCGCATCAAGTTATCCCTTACTTAGGGGATACCAGGATATGGGAATGCATCACCCTTTCATTTCCCTTTTCCCTTTTTTAGGGGAAAACAGAAAAGTGCAAAAAAGGAGTGTTGCGGCGCCCCACTGGATTTTATAAAAATATCCTTATGACCTATTTTGGATCACTATGAGAGCTTTGGGTTTTCCGCATCAAGTTATCCCTTGTTTAGGGGATACCAGGATGTGGGAATACATCAACCTTTCATTCAAATTCTCCCTTTTTTAGGGAAAAACGGAAAAGTGCAAGAAAGGAGGCATTGCGAGCCCCTTGGATCCAAAATGTTTAATAGAATCGTCATCTTTATGTTAAGGTAAAAATAAAGAAAAACCAAAAAAAAGAAAAACCAGAGATTATAAAATGGGTTCGGAGGCTAAGTTACGAGTTGGGAAGGTGCTAAGCACCCAACTCGCCCTTTCGGTCTCAAAAGCGGTTTTTGGCTAAAGTATGCTTTTTGTTATATTTATTTAGCAAATAAACAAAGCATTTAAAGACAGGAAATAAAAATCAAATACATCCGCGGCTACATTATTTACGGAATTGCAGCCCTCTCCTTACAATAATCATTGATATATTTAAAAATATTTGGCCATTATAACGGCTCTTTTACATAATATTTTCTAACTAAATCTGGGAAGCACAATGGCTTACATTGTCTACATTGAGTCGGATTTAAAGAGCAACTTTATAAAAATAATGCCCTTAAAGGCTATTACCTTTTAGATTGGGGTGTGCTCGCTCTGTCCTTCTCGGGAGAGGGAGAGACTTTTATTGCTGGCTGCTTCTGTGATTTGGGCAGAATGACGACTTTTTTTGGTAGTTTTGGCTCACTCACTCGGGCGAGAATAACGGCTTCGTTTTGGTGGTTTTGGCCTTTTTGGTTGGGCGGAATAACGGTTTATTTGGAGTTGTTTCAGCCTATTTTTGCCTCTCTTTTTTTTCTTCATTTGCGCACTTTTATTTTATCCATTTTTTTTTCATATATTTTTTTTTGGCAAGGGCTGACCCATGATTCAAAGATGCAAAAACCAATTGGTCATTGAAGTGTCCTGATAATCTATATGCATTCTAACGTTGGCTTATGTAGGGGGTAGGCTGGCCATGGTGTAGGGTAACAGTTCGGAATATACCTATATGTGTCTTGGCGTGTGTGCGGTAACTAAAAAACAAGATTAAAGTATTCTTTTGTTGTTTTTTAGATATATAAACAGAATATAAAAACAGATATGACCTGTCTTGTCATTATTGCAGCGTGGATTTTCTCCGCTTTTTAGTTTGAGCACGAGCAAGCAAGCACATCACATTGAGAAATAGAAAGAAAAGCGGAGAATCTATCTATTCCTATTAATTACAAATTTGGTCATATGTCCCCAAAATAAAATGCGAAATTAATGCAAATATGTAGAAATTTTTGCGAAATAAAAAAATAAACGGAACAAAATAAATATATAGGGCTGAAAATAAAGCAATATTAAAAATAAAGCCCCGGTCCTTTTATTGCACTGTCGGGAATTTTAGTACAAATATATATGACATAAATATATTTTTTTTGAATTTTTTTTGAGATTTTTTAAAAATATTTTTAAATATACATGTAACAGTTATCGGAACGAAACTGCTGCAAGATGGAGGATCATATCCAGAAATATAGACACGGATGTATAGGAACGCAATACTCAAATGCATAAATTAATATAACAAGCAATACTTTAGCCAGAAACAAAGAAAAACGAAATTTTTTTTTTATAAGTCTAGCCTTCCATTTTATTTAAAATAAAACCATCTCTCTCCAGCCCGAGTTGCTTGTGGGTTGCCGGTCCGGCTTAGCCCTTGGATATGGGTGCGCGTACGTGTGGATGCGGGACACCACTGCTCTCATTCCATCCTCCCTCGTATAGGGGAAAACGAAATTAAAAGTGCGAGAGGAGTGCTGTCTAAAATAGCGCGTTGGAATGCCCCTCGGTTGATTTAGTAAATTTTTGATCCAATATGGGAATTTTGGGTTTCCCACATCAAGTTATCCCTTGTTTAGGAGATACCCGGATATGAGAATGCATCACCAAAAATTAAAATTTTAAAATTAATAATCATTAGTGAATTAATTGACAGAATCTCACATAGATTTTTCTTAAAATTTTAGCTTTCCTCTTTCCGTAGAATCAGTACAAACAAATCTATGTTTAAGAATATCATCCAAAATTTATAGAATTTCTTATTTTATGATTTTCATAAACAGATCTCATCTGGGAAACAGACTGACGGTGTAATCAAAATTACCTAATCCGGTGGCCTCAGAAGCAACATTCTCGACGAATCGAAATCCCGAGAGGATTATTTAGGCGTCATCTCAATCAGGCAGATCCGATTGAAAAGAAAGAAAAGAAAGACTAAGGGTAGTGTGTGTGTGTGTTGGGCGGAGATAAGAGTCACGAGGCTTATCTATTATATAAAACCGATCACAAAGCTAATTACCAGATCGGATATGTTTTCCTATTTCGATGGGATATGTTTTCACAGCTATTTACCGGCCGGGATTAAATCTTTTGAAAAAGCTATTTATCGGCGAGATTTGTTTTGAGAAACACATTCAACGATCGGGATTACATTTTATCGAAAACCATTTTTTACACGATCCTTATCTCTCCCACTATCTCTTTCTCTCTCATCCTCCACAGATCCATTTTATCTCTCCCACTATCGTCGGGCTCTGACGTTTTTTGGTCAATTGAACAGCACTCAGGAGGCGTATCGTCGTGCTTTCGAAGCTCTGGAAAGGCTGGCTTGTTGTTTCCATCGGAGAGAGTTACGTGCGTAGTGCGATGATGGCGGAGAGGATGAAGGAAGCGGCGGTCGAGGTTGACGGAGTTCAAAATGGTGGCGGTGAGGTTAAGAAGGTGGTTAAGCCGAAGAAGTTGAAGAAACCTAAGGTTCTTGTTTCGAGGCTCCTGCGAAGATGAATGATTCGATCTCATTTGTTTTCCTAGGCGATATAACGGTGAATTTTCGAAATCTATTCACTTATTTGATTACTTTTAGTTTGATCCGTTATTTTGTTCGAATGAATTTTGTGTATGATTGTAAAATAATTGAATTGTGATTTTGTAGGCGTCCTATGAATCGCAGCAAGATATACAGCTAATGAGGTTCGCCGATTATTTTGGGCGCGCATTTGCATATGTAAATACGTCTCAATTCCCATGGATGAAGACTCTCAAGGAGTCGAAATGCATTTGCAAAGATGGTTGATGTGAGTTTTCCTTCATTTATTTACTTTTTTAGTCATAAAGGTTGTTACCTTTTAACGAGGTTTGATTCTCATGTTCTTTGGAAAAAGAGTAAAGTTAATAAAAGAATCTTT
This sequence comes from Codonopsis lanceolata, assembly GCA_013146195.2. Lineage (NCBI taxonomy): Eukaryota > Viridiplantae > Streptophyta > Magnoliopsida > Asterales > Campanulaceae > Codonopsis > Codonopsis lanceolata. Next base: position 143,473,558 of record CM028380.1, read on the forward strand.
ACTTGGCAATGTGGGTTAATAGAAAGAATCATACTCGGTTAAATGAATTGCTGAATTTCATGGTTTTGGTTCTTCAATTTACTTCTTTCTAAGTTGAATTCTACTCTGAATCCAAAATAGTGTTTCATGGTGGTTGTAAAGAGCTTGATTAGATTCATTTTATGCTCTTTCTTACTACCAATTTTTTGTAGTTCTCTTTCGCCTTGAATGATCAATTATATCAAGTTGTTATTGTTTGATAGTATGATACGAGTAGTCTATTTCGTCCTCATATCTGTTGTCACTAGGAAATCAGATTAAAAATATTTCTCTAGCTCTTCATTTGAACTTCTTCTTTTTCCACTTTCAAAAGATCCCTCTTTCCCATGTGAGAAGAAATCTGAGAACATCGTTGATTGGCTTAACGGCGATCTGTGGAAGCATTGGGTTCCTTTGTGTTGTGGTTATTGGATAGCATTTTTGATGAGCTTGCTATCCATCATAAAAAGTTGTGGCTTCTTGATAATATGGATATTGTTGTGGCTTCTACATAGCAAATTATTCAGAATGGTTTGAAATACTTGATATAGGAAGATATTTGGTTATAAATAAGTAGGTTACTTTGTAGATACTTCTTTACTTGATCTTTGATATGCATTATTCGGTCTTGATTTTTATTCTGAGGGGAAGGTGTAATAGTGGTGAGAAATTGGAAGAATAAGATGGGCATTTGAGAATATTTGAACTCTAAATAGCTTAGCTATTTAGGATTCATGCATAAAAGACATGAGCTTTGCATCAAGTTAAAATCCGTCAATCAATTGTTGGATATGATAGTTCCAACTTTGGGTTTGCTATTGTCATTTATGAAAATTATTTTTGGTTGAAGTGTTCATTGAATAGCTGATTTCTTTAGCATCATTATATTAATTATTAATTAATAAGCAAATAAACTTTTAGACTTATTGATATAATATGATCGGTCGGTTATTAAAAGCTAATTACGGCGAGGATCTGTTTTCAAAGCTATTTACCGGCCATGATTAAATTTTTTGAAAAAGCTATTTCTGGGCCGAGGATTTGTTTTTCTGAAACACACTTTGGGTTTGCTATTGTCGTTTATGAAAATTATTTTTGGTTGAAGTGTTCATTGAATAGCGATTTCTTTAGCATCATTATATTAATTATTAATTAATAAGCAAATAAACTTTTAGACTTATTGATATAATATGATCGGTCGGTTATTAAAAGCTAATTACCGGTCAGGATCTGTTTTCACAAAGCTATTTACCGGCCAGGATTAAATCTTTTGAAAAAGCTATTTCTGGGCCGAGATTTGTTTTACTGAAACACATTCAACGATCGAGGATTACATTTTATCAAAAAACCGTTTTTACGATCCTTATCTCTCCCACTATCTCTTTCTCTCTCACCCTCTAATCTCTCATCCATTATCTCTTTCTCTCTCATCCTCCACAGATCCATTTTATTTTCTGAATCACGTTTTGGAGAAGAGGAAAAGTGGAAAAAAAAAAAACAAAAGGCCTTTCAAGGTGGAGTAGACAAATCCATTTTATTAGGAAAATGAGTATCGGCAAATCGATTTCTTGGTTTTCAAAAATAATCAACAAGAAAAAAAAGGTCAATCACCAACCAAGAAAGTAAATTACCGTTAAAAATTAGAATTAAAGTTAATTACGTCAATAATTGATTTTGTTATTTAAATTAATTGGTAAAAGTTAATTATTGGCCGATTTATTTTTCCCAAAGCAGATTTAATTACTTGGTAAAAGTTAATGTTATTTAAATTAATTAGTTAAAAGTTAATTACGGGTAAAAATCATTATTACATTTTGTTAATTACGAGGTAAAAGTTAATTATGCTCGATAGTTGGTAAAAGTTAATTACACCCGATAACATGTTTTGTTATTTAAATTAATCTCTATTTTTCACCGGTAAAGTTAATTAGGAAACACTATAGTATTCCAATGGATGTAGCTTGATTTTTTGAAATTAAAATATTATGTTAAAAAAAAATATATATTTCTACATGTTATTGATAAAAAAAATATAGTTATTGATAAAAAAACAATATATTTACGCATGCTAATTTTCTTTTTTTGTCTTAAATAACAATATTTGATGATTGATTTTGCTTACAAAAGTAATTTTTACTTTTATTTTACTGTTATGATCATATTATTTTAATTGATTACGAAATGTGTTAATTTTAAATTGGTTATTTTGTAAGTTTGAATTTTCTTTGTTGAACATATTCATAAACACTTTGAGTTGGAATACACTGTATGTCACCTTACAGAAAAATTTTAGACTCTTTTTGAAACATGATTAAAACATATTTTTATTTATTTAAATATTGACACCCTCAATATTTTCCTCCCCCCTATCGCAGCCGTGCCATAGGCACGGCACAAATACTAGTATCGATTAAAATATGAGGATGGATTTTGGCTAATGGCAGCGCTATGAATTTATAGACCCAAATTTAAGGTTTCGACACACTTTGCTATTTAAACCCTTGCTGCCTTTGCTTTGTTTTTTTTTTTTTTTTTTTTTTTTTTTTTGGGGGAAGCATATACACTTTGCTTTTCTAGGGTTAAAAAATGTAAAGATCTAGTTTGGGGATTCAAGAATTATTTTTTCTACCTACGATTCCACCCAAAGTCACCATTTGAAAATTCTAATTAGGATCTACAATTACAATCCAAACCCGTTAACTCATTCAACATGACCCGTTATTTTTAAGCACAAAATAGGTTACCCATTTCGACCCGTTTTTTTGGTTATATAAATGTAGGTTCTTCGATGGAAAATGTGCCCACCTCGGTCCAACTTGTTTCGACTCATATTTTTTTGGTTATAATGGACCTGACGTTTTTTGACCCAACTCACCCAATCGCCAGACCCTAATTCTAATTATTAAGGGATATATTAATGACATTAAGTTAGTTATAATTACAAAAATAGTTAAGCACAAACAATGTACTCACAACATAAATTGAGGGTAAAGATGAAATGATAAAAAATTGTAAACATAATTTTTTGAAAGGACTTTAAAGTGAAACATCCCAAAAAAGTATAGTGGACTATTTGAGGCTACTTAATTACTAAAACACAATGGAGTCTAATTAAATTGGTGGAAATATTTATTGACCTTAATCACTTTTTTTAATAATGAAACATAATTAGCTCCAACATTACAAGGCTAATATTTTGTTTTCATATTCTAGTACAAAAAATTACTCTATTACTCAATATCAGGATAAATGTTTTAATTTTTTATTTTGGGATGTCCAAACTAATGTTCTGAAAACTTTTGTTGTACAAATTTTATACCATTTTTCGTTTCAATTCAGTTGCATTTATTAATTTATGATTTTATTTTTGAAATTACTAAAAATTAGCGTTACATTCTGTGAGGAAAAAGTTGGAGGAAGAAGCTAATTTTCCAAGAGATTTTGAAACTATAAACTTTGGTTCAAATTTCCCGATAAATTTCAATTACAATTAATCATGTATGATTTTAATTTACCCTTAATTAATTACTTTAGTTCGCACCTAACCTAGCTAGACCTCAACGCTCAAACTTATTTTGCCCTTCTCTTCTCTAAACTCTCAATCTCTCCTCGACCACGTCTCCTCTGACGAAATTCGTGGTGGTATCTCCTCAGACGCGAGGCCAGACCATCTCCTTCCCTCTCCACCGAATTGAACATGCATGTACTTAGTTGATAAACTTAATTGATATGCTTAATTAGATGCCTGAAAATGAACTCCCATCATGTGTGAAATTGCTGCAATTGTTAGCAGTCAGATTATTTTTCTTCACCTGCTATTATATTTTTTTAAATTAAAACTCTCCTAATGTTTTTTGTTTCCTCCTTTTTTGTCAATTTCTTGAACCTTTGGTCCAAGGGAATGTTATGATTTTTAGAAGTTTTCTTGAGCCGAAACCCCATCTTTCTATTTTACATTCTTTGTGAATTAATTTTGTGTTGCATGATATGGGTTTAGTGGGAATTTTGAAATTTGAATTGGGTTCTTGTAGGAATTTGAATTTGATTCGGGTTTTGGAGATTGGAATGTTTGGTTGATCCTGAAGTATTGTTATTTGGGTTTTGGAATATCGTGGCTATGACCAAAGCCAACATGGTTTCTCTTCTCAACATCATAAACAAGTTATTAGTAGTTATATGGGTTGCCCTTCAGTTCAGGATTTAGCGATACTATGGGGTTTCGACCTTAATGATTTTGGTGCTAGTAAGAATCTTCCTGATCAGTTTGTTTCCACTTCAATTACATACAAAATGTAGGTGTCGGCCGGTTTAAGCTCTAGGAAGTCAACATTTGAGTCTTGAAGCGGAAGTGGGACCACGAAGTCGATATTTGAAGGTAGGCACTAAGAATTAAACCAAACAATTCTTATGTTGGTACATATTTGCTTGGATTTTGATTGTTCATAAAGCACTTGATACCCAGTTAGAGTAAGACTATCTTATCTGAATACCAAAGCGCTCAGTAGTTCTCAGTTGCTAGATTGCATTGCTTTGATTAATCTGAACCAATGAGTTTTCCATTACTTCTCTTTCACTAGATTGCAATGCATTGTTATATCATTTCATATTGCATTTCTTAATTAATAAAAAGTTAGATTATTTTGTCCTTTTCCATCAACTTTTTTTAAAACTCCTCTGTACATATTGCTTTGGTGTTTTTCCGCATTTTATAGCAAAATCTTTACTGGTGCTTCTTATTTAAACACCCTAGACATCTTGAAATAATCACAAGAATCTTAACACCATAGACACCTTAGTCGTCATCATTTACATCAGAAAGTATTGACCTACTACACTGTTAGAATGCCAAAACTGCTTATCCTGCGTTATTGACTCTGTTTTTATGCATAAATGGGGTTTATTCTGAAACATGGACTTAAGGATTGATCATGTTTGACTTTAGTAAGAAAGGATTTTTGTACACGGTCCACGGTTTGTTGAAGGATTATACATGGGCAGATGTGGAAGTGAAATGAATAAAGGGACTTAATGGAGGTGAGAAAATGAAAAGGAGAGATGGGTTGAGTTTTATGTAGAAGAGGTTTGTTGAAGTTGTAAGCATTGAGTTTGTGGTTGTGGAGAGAGGCATTATGCCATTATCCAGTTTAATGAGTACATTGTAACTCCTTTTGTGCAACCCATGTTAGCTTACTTGGGGAGTTTGGGACATGGGAAGTGGTTATAAAAAGGAATGACTTGAAGATTTCTTTATAGTGAGGTGGAGCTGGCGTTGAAATCCTAAATACTGACAACTAACAAGCACTAGCAGGAAGATGTAATAGGGAATTTAACTTCTAATGCCTTGCTTTGGGAGAAAGGAATGGGTAGATATGAAAAACTGTAGTAGGACAATAGTTCGTGTGGACTGTGGAGTTTGCGTAAACATATTGGCCTCATGATGTTTTTGTGACCGGCCGACAGGCAGGACTCAATCTGAAATCCCAGGTAAATGTCTGAGTCAAGACAAGCTAAAAAGACGGACAAGCACCGCTAAGCGTAGTGGTGCGAGTCGAGAGTTGAACCAACAAACTTGAACCAACAAACTCTGGGAAAGGTAAAAGCCATAACGGCGATGCGGAACAACTAAAAACTAAAATATGCGGAAGCAAATCATAAAAAGTGGAACCCAAGCCTTTAATCCTAACAAAGGCATGAGGCGAGATAACTATCTCTCAAAAATTCTACGACTCGCGTGACGCAACATTGCGCACGGACAACAAACCATCGGCAAACCTAAGGCCGGCGAAGCAACAAGATACCAACCTGATAGACAACCACTCAACGGCTACCACATGCCAGAGGGACAAATCAACTAAACGAATAAGATAATTGTTGATTCTTATGTTAAATTTATATCGTCGAGTACATTACACTAGTTTTATACTTGATGGCTAATCGGTGCGTATCGATTAGCGTGGCAGCTGTGTATAGAACTTTGCCTTGTATAGTTTTTGTAGGACTTTTTCGAGGTTCGGTGGAAGACCCTTTCTCAACTTCATTGGAAGACTGCTCAAAGCTTAAGATCGGTAGACCTCGTGTCAGGTGATGCCGCCTTCGTGTCCTCTCGGATCAAAGCTAGGCTGGATTAATTCAAATTTATTCCCATATATTATTTGAATTAATCCAAGTCATTCCACGACATGTCAAGCCAGAAAGCAACTTTCAAGCAGCTTGAGAATACTTTTCGCCCGAAAGCGATGGCGAGAAAAAGCTACTGCACTACTTCATCTCTTAGATCGACACCAAATCGCCCACTTTTTGAAGATCTCAGAAATGATTATACGCTCTAGATATACGTGAAGACGAAATTCATGGCCCCATGCATTTAATGCATTTATGAATAAATTGTTGAAGTCTTCGTCTTCTCCAACGGATCTTTTGAAGTGCACACGCTTTAAATACGCCATTGAAGCTGGAACAAGAGACAAGCTGTCTGAGAATCAATCGAACACTTAAAGAATTGCTCTGAATCTACACAACTCCAAGTCTTTCGGCTCAGTGCATTCAATAGATCCTCAGCGGATCTAGAAGTCCTCGTCAACAACAAGAAGGCGCTCTTCAACATTTATTGTTTTATTCTTCTTGTTGTTTACTTCCATTATCTATATACTTACGCAATTAAATATCTTGTATTTAAAGATATTTAATTCCCTAGACAAACACAAGTCAATATTTTTGTACACGATCCATTAGGGATATTCTTTGTAATTGATCTAAGTGGAAAACATAGTGCACAATTTAAATCAAGGTTATTGCCTTGGTGGTGGGCGTAGCACTCATTATAGTGTGAACCATCCCAAAATACTTGTGTTATTTCTTTACGTACGTCTATTTATTGAACTGCTTAATTTCATTGTTTATATTATCCATTTAATGAGAACTTAAGTAAGTCTGTAAAAGGTCTAGGTAGTCTTTATCGGCGGACTGGAACAATTTTCTTGAAGGTCTTCCGCTACTTGATTCTTTTCATAGATTGCAAGTAACTTTCAAGGAACTTACTTTAAAAGTTTTAAAGTGTTAATAAGCTATTCAACCCCCTTCTAGCTTATTATTGTGCTCATTAGGACCCACAATTGGTATCGAGCCTTACTCTTCGAAAACAAGTTTTTCCAAGATTAAACTTTGAGAGATGCGACATAATGGCACAAACACACTATATCTTGCCTACATCTAATGCTAACCACGTCCCAATATTGGGCGAAGGTCATTTTGATGTATGGAAGGATAAAGTAATGAGATTCATGAACTCTATTGACAACGAGTTATGGAAATGTGTCTTCTGCAGGTCAACATGTACCAATGAAGGCAAATCTTCTAGCCTCCATCGGCTGGGAACCTGCGAAGTTCCAAGAGAAGAATCGGAATGAATGACGGAGGGCGATAGAAAGGCTGGTAGAACTTGACATGACAAAGCCATTAACATAATCACCCGACTCTCTGAACCAAGCACATACCCAGCCAAGTGATTCGATGTACAAGCTGCTTGAAAGAGATGTGGGAAGCTCTTGTAGAATACTTGGAAGGAGACCAAGACACAAGAGACAACGAGAAAATATACATACATCCAGGGTTTGATTCTTTCAAAAAGGATCTAAGGAAACCTTGAGACAAGCATACGATCGATTCGATGAGGTAATAAATAGTTGCTTTTCTCTTGGTAAAAGCATATGACAAAAGGAAATGAACATGAGGTTTCTAGGCTCTTTAGGTAGCTTATGGCATGTTAAGACCACGGTATGAAAGAATCTAAAAACTTAAGCGAGATGACTCTTCGTAGTCTCTACATAAAGTTTAAAGGTTTATGAACTTGAAGTTAATCAAGCTCTAGAGCAAGACAAGCAGTTCGAGCGTGTCTCTGCCCGACCATGGTCAAGAAGAAATCATTGTTGAAAACAAACCTTCTACTTCTTCGATTGAAAATGATTTTTTATCAGATGAACAATTTGCTATGTTTGTTAAACATTTTCAAAAATTTGCAAAATATGGAAGGAAGAACACTCACCAACAACCTTTCGGAGAAGGTTGGTGAAAGCTCATCTAAGGAAGAGCTTGTGTGTTATAGCGTAGGAAACACAGTCATTTTGCCTCAAAATGTCCTAAGCCAAAATTGAAGCATACAGAAAACCCTCGTTTAGAAAATTTCAAAAACAAAAAGGTATGTTGGTGAAGACATAGAAGATAAACGAGGTTGCTACATGGTTTGAAGCCGATTCGAGAAGAGGAGGAAGGAGAGGATTGTGAGCAAGCTAACATATGTTTAATAGCTCATGATTCATGTCCTACCTATGACTCACGAAAATGAAGTTGTAGTTTCACCAAGTCCTTTGGACAAAAATGAAACCAGGCTTGACGGTGATAGCTTGATGGGAAGAACTTCTCAAGGATAATCAAGATATGCTTGAAGAATTTAATTCCTTTATAGTAGCCTATGTTAAGCGGCTAGGCGTGACTCACAGGCTGAGAAATCTTTGATGGCGGTGAGATTCAAACTCTCAATAGTACAACAAAAGTATCAAAGCGAAGGAAGAAAACAAATTTCTTCATGACAAAATTATTAATACATTGTGCACATCAAAGGACTAGACCTAGAAAAATTGCCTTGCAAAAGACAATTGACTCTGGAATAGTTCAAGGATGCATTTGAAGAAATCCTTACAAGCCAAAAATCTAGCAATGATAAAAGCAGGCATAGGATATTCGGATGTATCTCTTGGGCAATCTCACGTTCAAGAAAGGAGAATCCTCACAGCTACTAATGATATATCTTTCTCTAAGCAGACATTTGGAAATATAGGAAGCAGGGGGCCTTGGTTACTCAAGTGTCCCTTATGTTTACTAAAGCTCGAGAAAGGAAAAGCCAAAATGAATGATTCAAATGAGAAATACGAGAAGGTAGCGGTAGAAAGTGAAGTCTACAGGCAGACTATGCCAAGGCAAAAGTCTGGCGGCGGTAGACTGCTAAACTCTAGGTAACTATCAAGTTTGTCTATGAAGCAGGGCAAGATGCTTTACTGTTGAAGGTAAACAAAGGTATTTTACAGAATCCTCTGAAAAGGTTCTCAACGAGAAAAGCTAAAGCTAAAATGCAGTGGTAACCTACCTAGGAAGAGTCGAAAGAAACCAATTAAGTCTCACGATCAACAATAAGTTGAACAGAAAATGAATGTCAAGAAAAGGAATGATCATAAGCATTCTTCGGTTGAAGACTCTAACAGTTCTCTATGGTCTTTCCATTTATGTCATTCTTGCCATTGCTTAGGCCATCGGCACCGGAGAATGCTGCTAAGGTTCACCCAGATGCGAGAGACCTAGTTCTCTCAAGGTCAAGCGGTATGGGTTGCAAGGTTGCTAATCCTTAGGACCCAAATAAAGGGTACCTTGTTTTGCTTTAACTCTTTTCGAGGAATGCTTCATGGCTATAGAATCGAGGAAAACAAAGACATCGGTACCTAGGCAGTGGGCATTCAAGACACATATTTGAGAGCAGTCTTCTTCTGAATATAGGCTGAAGCAAAAGGACCTGATTATTTCGGAGACAATGCAAGAGGAAAGACAATTGGATATGGCTCAATTACTAGAGGAAGTCTCTCCATCAACAAAGTTTCTCTAGTAAGTGGTTTAAAGCACAATCTTACGAGCATATCACAGTGCAGAGAAAGGACTTCTATGCCAATTCAATTCCAACCGGTGCCTCATCAAAGATAGTGAATCGTGCTCTACAATAGACAAGGAAGCGTCTACGTAATGGTGGACTTAAATCTTCTAGGAGATTCTCAAACACGTGTCTAGTAGCCAACAATGTTAGTGACAGCATTTGGCTATAACAAGCGTCTCGTCACCTCAACTTCAAGCACCTCTTGAGCTCTCAAAAATGGGCTTGTCGAAAGGTCTACCTACGATTGTGCGCGATCATGACAGAAGTTGTAAAGCTTGTCAACTAGGAAAACTTTCCAAGTCTTCCTTCAAAAGAAAACTGTTTTATCAACAAGCAGACCTCTTCAACCTGCATATGGATCTCTTTGGACCATTACTACGGCCGGTATTTCGGGAGACAAGTACACACTTGTAGTAGTTGATGACTACTCTAGATTCACTTGGATTGAAACTATGACATCTAAAGATGAAACATATGATCTAGTCCTTTGCACTTTTTAGAAGACTTCAAACTCAAAAGCTTGAAGACATTTGTGACATAAGATCGGAATGCAGCCCTTGAATTCAAAAACAATGGTGTAGAAAATCTTGCGATGACCATGGGATCGGCCTGACTTCTCTGCCGCCGGTACTCCTCAACAAAATGGTGTAGTGAGCGGAAGAAACGAGAACAACGATTGAAGCGGCTAGAACAATCTTTGTGAAGCTAAACTTAGAAGTATTTCAGCGGCGATCAATCTTGCTTTACCCAAATAGATCACGTGGTAAACAAGTTTCATAATAAAACTCCATATGAAATATGGAGGAAGATCCCAAACATTGGATTTCTTAAAATCTTAATTTTGTAAATGTTTTTCTTTCAATGGAAAAGAGTATAGAGGAAAATTTGATGCAAAAATCGAGACGAAGAAGAAATTTTTAAGGGTATTCCAAACATTCAACATTCGCATTTTCGGTAAATCTAACTTAAAAATCTTAGAATCGTGCATGTTTCTTTTAATGAATATGACTTGTTAGAGCCTAGAATGGCTCGAGCGTTGCTAATGATTCGATAATGATGAGGCAGTACAAATACGGCATCTACTTCAATCCTTATCGAGCAAGCAAGCTGCCGGATCCCCACGTGCTCGGTAACCTTTCATTGGTAGAAGAAACCTCTCCGATACGATAACAACTCATCTGTTGACCTGAACCCATCTCTTGTTTTACCCCAAGCACCTTCTGAGATCTCTCATCCTTCTTGTTCACGAGAAAATGAAAGTTTTGAAGACTCTATTTCTTGAACGATTTTGGTGAATCTCGCTCTCAACCAACTCAGAATTCTTAAGGGAAGAATCCACGGAAGTGATCTTCCTCAAGCTATTATTGAAGCAAGATCATCCCTTTTCTCAAATCATTGGTGATCTCAATCTGAGAGTTAAATGTCGAGAAATAAGGTTAGAAGAAACTTTGTTTGCTTACGCATTTGTATCGGAACTTCGAACCAAAGAAGATTGATGAAGCCATCGAAGATCATAAGCTGGATTGAAGCTATGCAAGAAGAGTTGAACCGGTTTGAAAGATGTAGGTGTGGAGCTTAGTTCAAAGACCGGTGATCATCCGGTCATCGGCACCAAGTGGGTATTCGAAATAAAAGGGATGAAAGATGGAAATGTCACCGAAACAAAGCTAGATTGGTTGCTCAGGGGCTGCCGAGCAGGAAGAAGGAATTGACTTTGATGAAACTTTTGCTCTGATTTAGCTAGACTAGAAGCAATCGGAATCTTTCTAGCTTATGCCTCGTTCATGGACTTCAAAGTGTATTAGATGGATGTTAAGAGTGCCTTTACGAGCGGTGATCTTCAAGCGTATCGTGGAACAACCTCCGAGGATTTGTCATCTCGGACAAAGCTGGACCACGTCTACAGACTCAAGAAAGCTCTCTGACCTGAAGCAAGCTCCTAGAGCTTGGTATGAAACTCTATCCAAGTTCTTAATTGAACAAGGATTCGTGAGAGGAAGAATCGAGCACTACTTTTTTCATTCTCAAGCACAAGGTCATTCTCTTACAGTACAAATCTATGTGGGCGACATCATCTTTGGATCCAACTAACCAAAGCAATGCAAAAGATTCGGCGATGCAAAGCAAGTTCGAGATGAGCATGATGGGTGAACTTACTATTTTTCTAGAATTTGTAGATACAACGGACTTGAGACGGAATCTTCGCCAAATTAAACCAAATAAAAGGATCTTATCAAGAAATTTGGTCTTGATTGACCAAGAATTTGAAACTCCAATGTCTACCGCGCCATCTTGACAAAGATGAAAAAGGAAAGCAAAGAGAACATGACCAAGTATCGAGGAATCATAGGTTCACTTCTTTACCTTCGCTGAAGTAGACTTGACATTATGTTTCTTTGTTTGTGTTTGTGTGCTAGATTCGAGCGAGATCGAGTCCGTTGCTTTGCCCAAGCGTATCATCGGATATGTTTCAAAAACAACAAATCTAGGCATACGGTACTCAAAATCAACAACTTCAATTTAGTTGGATACTCGGATCTGATTATGCAGCTTTAGGTAAGGACATTTCAGAAGCAGGACTCGTCTCATGGTCTTGCAAAAACAGGATCGATGGCAAACTCAACCACGAAGCGGAATATATTCTTTAGCATTGTTGCTCTCAATTGCTATGGATGAAGCGACAACTAGTGGACTAAACATCAAGGCTGGCTGCCCAATTATGTGTGACAAACACGCTATCTCGATCTCCAAAATCGGTGATGCATTCAAGACAAAGCACATCGATATTAGTTATCATTTTCTCAAGATCATGTGGAAAAAGGTAACATCGATCTGAATATGTTCCAAGCGAGCATCAATTGAGACATTCTCACAAAACCCTTTGGATGCCACCGGGTTTGCTTATTTAAGGAGAAATCTTGGTATGATTGATCCCTCTTGTAATTTAAATTTTATGTTAATGTTTCTTTCATGCTCGTAGACCCGATATTAGTCTAATCGGAAGGCGTAAGTTCTCGCTGGGAGACCTAAAGGTTAGTACTCTTACTTAGTCTATTTACGCTAAAGAGGTTTCTAAAGCAATAAAAGGGTTCGGGGCCGAAATTTGGTACTTAGAAAATATCTTAAGTTCCGCTCTTTCAAAAGCGATATTTTCTCGCCTTTAAATAGTCCTCGAACCGTCATTTCCAAACTTCACGAAACCCTTTGAACAGAAACTTTCTCTCTCTCTCTCACGAGTAACTACTTTCGCAAATTCTGGTTCTTCTTCTTGTTTCTTCTTCTCATCTTCAACAATAGTGCGCTTCTCTCTACTCTACTGAAATTTTCTATGCTTTGTTACGCATTTCGAGTATCAACTTAAAATCCTTTGGAATTCTATGATCATTTCGAGTTTATACGATGATTCGCCATTGTTGTTGTTATAATCTGAATACTAACGATCGTTTTTGCTCATTGTTGTTCATTCTTATGAAAACTTCATTATGTTTTCTCGAGTGTAGTTTCTCTAAACATTCTAGGGTTTTCAAGTTTTGCTTCAAAAATTTCAATTTATTTTGAAAAACTTTGAAATTCTACTTGTTTTAGATGTCTAGATGAAAAGCTAAATTTTATTCATTTTTTCTTTCGGGCAAGAACTTCAAAATCTAAAGCGGCGGCGGTGGGAAGGCTTTGACCACGAAAATGTCATTCCTCAGTTCAAATATCAATCTTCGGGATATCCCATCTATCACTGTAGCTCATGACATCATTGTCATTTGTGGACCCAAACTATACATTCACGGCATGTGCATTGACCTTTTGTCAATCAATTCTATAGGCTGCGGAGTCAAAGCTTGCGAGGATATGGGCGCCTGCGGGATTACGCCTCTTACGCCTCAACGACAAAACTTCTGTATCTTCTGGCGAAGAATTTTATCAACGAATGGAGCTCATGCACGGGCGCTCTTCGTGGGTGGATTCGAGGCATCCCATCAAAGGTCACCGCCAAATCTATTTCCACCATAATTGGCGTGCATTACGGAGGAGCTATTTCAGCAACTACGGTGAGGCTTTACATGCACAGGAAGCCATGAGGGAGTAGACACTCTCAGGAGCCTCGAGGAAGATGCTCAGAAACTTGTTCCCTCTTGACGTCTCTTTGCACGGACACCGCTACAGACAAGGGGCTTCTATTCAAGAGTGGAGCACATGACATGTTCTTGGCCAACAGATCAATCGACCAATGCTTTGTATTT
>CM028380.1:143487604-143560590 GCA_013146195.2 Codonopsis lanceolata
TTTATTCGTGATCACAATGGAGATCTTTTTCGAGCCTTTTCCAAGAGATTTGGTTTTGGCTCTAATGTTCTGCGCAGATTTTGGCTCTTCGTGAAGGTTTGGAAATTTTTTTAAGTTGGGTCTTACGAAGTTGAGGTTGAATCGATTCTAAAGTTGTGGTAGATTCTTTAATCCATGGACAGATCCTTGGGCTCATGTTTATGAGCTTAGGGAATGTCGGAATTGCTTGATGGGCATCGGCTACATCATATTTTCTAGAACAGACGCATTGTCGATCGCCTAATTGCCGCATTACCATGACAATCGATTGATGAGTATTATTCCACGCTTAGAGTTACCTAGAGATGTTAAACATGCTCTTCATATGGATTTATATGGCTTCTATAATTTTCGCTGCTCATTTCGATAGATTTTTAGTCTTCTTTGTAATTTTTTTCGAGGTCGCCTTTGTCCCCCTCTTTCTGCCGGGTTCTCCCCTCAAGTGTGTACTTATTTATTTTTGATCTAATAAATTCCCGCAGTGCCGCCCGTCTCCTTAAAAAAAAAAAAAAAAAAAAGAGCCGAACCAGCTTGAAAGATGCAAGGTGTGGAGCTTAGTTCAAAGGCCTGATCATCCACTATCAAGGCACTAAATGGGTTTCAAACAAAAGAGATGAAGATGGAAATGTCACCGTAAACAAAGCTAGACCGGTTGCTCAGGCTACCGACAGTGAAGAAGGAATTGACTTTGATGAAACTTTTGCCCTCGTTGCTAGACTAGAGGCAACCGACTCTTTCTAGCCTATGCATCGCTCATGGACTTCAAAGTGTATCGATGGATGTAAAGAGTGCCTTTCGAATGGTGATCTTCAAGAAATCCAGATATCGTGAACACCTCCGTGATTTGTCAATTCGCATAACCGATCACGCCTACCGATCAAGAAAGCTCTCTACGGCCTCAAGCAAGCTCCTAGAGCTTGGTATGAAACTCTATCCAAGTTCTTAATAGAACAAGGATTCGTGAGAGGAAGGATAGACACTACTTTATTCATTCTCAAGCACAAAGGCCATTCTCTCTCGGTACAAATCTATGTGGACGATATCATCTTTGGATCACCTAACCAAAGCCCTGTAAAAGATTCGAGAAGTCGATGCAAAGCAAGTTCGAGATGAGCATGATGGGTGAACTTACCTACTTTCTAGGACTG
Source organism: Codonopsis lanceolata (assembly GCA_013146195.2). Classification (NCBI taxonomy): domain Eukaryota; kingdom Viridiplantae; phylum Streptophyta; class Magnoliopsida; order Asterales; family Campanulaceae; genus Codonopsis; species Codonopsis lanceolata. The sequence goes on from CM028380.1 coordinate 143,488,792, forward strand.
CAGATACAATGATTCCGATGGAATCTTCATCACCAAACCAAATATGCAAAAGAACTAATCAAGAAGTTCGGTCTTGATTCATCTAAAGGATTCGAAACTCCAATGTCTACCGACTGCCATCTTGACAAAGATGAGAAGGGAAAGCAAGAGAACATCACCAAGTACCGAGGAATCATAGGTTCACTTCTTTACCTTACTGCTAGTAGACCTGACATTATGTTTGCTGTTTGTGTTTGTGCAAGATTTCAGGCAGATCCAAAGGAGTCACATTTGCTTGCTGCCAAACGTATCATCAGATATGTTTCTCGAACAACAAATCTAGGCATCTGGTACTCCAAAAACAAAGATTTCAATCTAGTTGGATACTCAGATGCAGATTATGCAGCTTGCAAAGTGAGCAGAAGAAGCACCAGTGGGACTTGTCAATTCCTTGGAAATAGACTTGTCTCATGGTCATGTAAGAAACAAGGATTAGTTGCAAACTGAACCACAGAAGCTGAATACATTATTGCAAGCAGCTGTTGGTCTCAACTACTATGGATGAAGCAACAACTAGTGGACTACAACATCAAGACTGCAAATTGCCCAATCATGTGTGACAACACATTAGCAATTTCAGTCTCCAAAAATCCAGTGATGCACTCCAAAACAAAGCACATTGATATCCGTTATCACTTCCTCAAAGATCATGTGGAGAAAGGTAACATCAGCTTGGAATATGTTCCAACGGAGCATCAATTGGCTGACATTCTCACAAAACCACTGGATGCCACCAGGTTTGCTTATTTAAGGAGAAATCTTGGTATGATTGATCCTACTGCTTAATCTCAAAGTTTTTGTTAATATTTCTTTCATACCCAGAGACTTAGTTTTAGACTCGATCGAAGACGTAAGTCACCCTTTACCGGAAGACTTAAGGTCAGTATTCTCACTTAGTCTATTCTTGCTAAAGAGGTTTCTAAAGCAATAAAGGGGGTCAAGAATAAAATTGGGTACTTGGAAAATATCTTAAGTTCCCGCTTTTAGCACTAAAATTCACTCGCCTATAAATAGACCTTGAACCGCCTTTTGCAAAATTTTACGAAACCCCTTTGACAAAATATTTCTCTCTCTATTCATACTCTCTCTGTATAACTGCTTTCTGCATTCCCAAATCCTTCGTGTTTCTTCTTCTTATCTTCAACAGCAATGGTATGTTCCTCTCTACTCTCTACTTGAAACTTATTGTTTTCTGTTTCGCATTTCATTTCATAACCTAAAGTTGTTTTGGAATACAAACAATATTTTCGAAGTTTCTACAAGATTCGCCATTGTTGTTCTTAAAAACCTAGAAAACTAACAAATGCTTATGTACTTTCATTGTTTATTCTTATGGAAAACTTCATATACATTTCTGTGTAGACTCTCTAAACATTCTAGGGTTTCAAGTTTTCGTTTCGAAAAATTCCAATTGTTTCAGGAAACCTTGAAATTTCTGCTTGTTTAGTTCTTGAGGAGAAAAGCCCTAATTTTTATTTATATTTCTTTCAGGCAAGAACTTCAAAATCGAAGCGTGAAAGCGGAAAGAAACTGAACCCAGAAACCGACATTCCTCCAAGTACGGATGTCAACCTTCCGGGATATCCAACCTTTCCCGCCTCTCATGACATAATAGTGGCCCCGACCCAAAGTCCGTATATTCCGTGGACGTGCATTGACCTCCCTACTGTGTGCTCTATAGCCTCCGGCGTCAAAGCATGCGATGACATGAACGCCTCTGGCATACTCCCTCTTTTCTGCCTCAACGACAAGAACTACAACATCTTTCTGGCAGAAGAATTTTATCAGAGAATGGAACTCATGAGCCCGAATGCTCTTCGAGGATGGATTAGGGGCCGACCTATTTCCATCACCGCCAAGAAAATTTCCACCATCATCGGCGTACACTTTGGTGGACCTCTTGAAGCAACCATTGCTGAGGCAGTACATGCCTGGGAAGCAATGAGAGGAGTAGACACTTACAGAGAACCTCAAAGGAAAATGCTCAAATTGCTCCTCTCGACGATATCGCTCCAGCCACCTTATTGACAAGGGGCTTCTATTCAAAAGTGGAGCACATGACATGTTCACGGCTCAACAGATCAACCTACCGGCCGTGTTCCTTCAAATTGCCTCAACCGGGGGCCGCTATCTTCAACGAATTGAAGCAAGGGTAGAGAAAGCTAAGAACAACCCCACCTGCAAGCGCCCCTTCGTAAGGCTCATTAATGCCCTTCTTAGAGATGATGCAAATGTCAACTCTTCCTTGAAGGAAGATGAATCGATTGTAGTGGCCAAGGAGAAACAACTCACAGCCTCGTTCTTCAGTAAGTACACTGAGTACGAGAACAAGCGACGGCTGCAGAAAGGTCTACCGCCAGTCACCCTTGATAAAGTTGCTAAGCCTGTACCGATCTTGGTAACTCGCTTCAACATGGAAGCACATGACGCGGCAAACAGAACCTTCAAGAAGGCCTCTGCAAAGTTCGATGATCAAGTGGCCGCGTCCCTCCATCAAAAGGCCAAAGACCTGGCTGATGAGGCAGAGCAGCTGCTAAGAGCCAAGATGGCAGCCAAGGGCAAAGCAAAGAAGACAAGGCCGGAAGAGGCCACTCCAACTGAAGAGGAGCAGGCCAAATGGATACGGAGGGAGATGAAGGAAGGCCAAAAGGACCAGCCTACAGCCAGACCAGCTCCTTCCTCTACCCAAGCCCAAACTTCACAAGCCCAGCCAACCTCTCAAACTCAACAAACCACTTCCTCCCAGCCACCTACCCAAACCAGTCCCTCCCTTTCTCCTGCACCCACTCCCAAACCAAAACGAAGGAAACTTCGTAAAACCTTTGAAGACCAACCACCAGCAGACCCTCTTACCACTACCGATGAAGCCGCTGAGTCTCCTATTCAGCCGCTAAGGAAGAAAAGGAGATCTGCCGGTACCAAGACCTCTACCGCCAGCCAACCCACTACAGCCGACCAAACCACTACCGACGCCCAACCATCTACCAACACTCAACCAACTTCCGCTACTTATAGCCAACCCTCTACCGACACACCCACCCAACAACCCATTCCTCCTGAGTCATCTACTCAGAGGAATTCACCACCTCCGGAGGAGCCTATCCCTCAGGAGGAGCCCGCCAGAACCCCCACTCCCCCTCCTCCTTCACCTTTCAACTACTCACCTGACCCTTCTACCCCTTCCTCACCTCACCAATCCCAACCAACTTCATCAACCACACCACAACCAACTCCCATCCCTCCCACACCTAATAGACTCGCCGCCAAGTTCCTTTTCGAACTTCGTAAGAGCGTGCACCTATTCACCCCTACCCAACAACCTCCTCAACCTTCCCTACGAAAACCAAAATCCCTCTTCTACCCTGCCTCTTCTTTCTGGTTTTCTCCTGACCCTCTTCCCGAATCCTCCCATATCAGTGAAAATTCTGACACTGATATGGAACTGGATTCCCCATCAACCCCACCTCCCCCTCCACCCATAACCATACCTTCCTCCACCAACACCATACCAACCCAGACTCGCCTCTTCCGACTCCATCACTCTCCACTCCAACAGCCGCAAATTTAATGCGGCCCGCCGACTCTACCTCCGCCAAGCACCATTCATATTGGCCGACAACCTCTTCTCATTACCCCAATGATGAAATTTTGTCATGGCCGACGTCATATATGAACGGCTAAGCCGCTATCAAAGATCACTACCGCTATCACGAAATAGCCACTACCGCCCAAGGCCAATGACCGAACCGCCGCTTCTTCTTCGACAATTTCAAGAGGATGTCTCGACTCGCAGATGGGATTACATACTTCACAGATGTCAAGATCAACGTTGAAGCTCAACGAGATGAGTGTGTACGATTCCGCTCCTTCCTTTTCTATGAGCTTTTCCATGCCATCACTCTCCATCTCTGCAATCTGCCGCCTCCTATTCTAGAGCTCAACCGCATTGCTCGTGACTCCGCCACACAACGTTATGAATGTTAATCGTGATCGTGATCCGCCATCACGAGGAGAAGCAAATGAGGTCAATCAACGTAATGCCGATGGAAGAGAACAAATTGCCTTCGTGAAGAACTGACTACTGCCTCGCTTCCACCGCATCCGCTATGATGCGATGACGAATACGAACACGAAATGGAAGAGCTAGAAAGAGAACGAAGGGAAAAGGAAGCCGCAGACAAAGGCAAAGGGAAAAGACCTTGATTAGTTCCTTACACTTGAGGTGCTCTGTCTGCTTGATAGAGACATGTCTTCTACTTCAATATATAAAATTCTCGACATGCTATTATCTATCACATAGTCTGTTTTAGCCCTCAATTGTAGTAATGATGACCAAATATAAATAGGAGGAAATTGTTGATTATTTTGTTAGATTTATATCTATTCAACATTACATTAGTTTTATACTGCTGGCTAATCTGCGTGATCGATTAGCGTGGCAACTGTGTATAGAACTTTGCCAAGTATAGTTTTTATAAGACTTTATAGGTTCAGCGGAAGACCTCTTCACAGCTTCACCGGAAGACCTGCTCAAAGCTTAAGAACGGCAGACCTTGTGTCCACCTGGTCTCTTATGACGTGTCCTCGTCCCAAAGAATGACTCATTAGATTAATTCAAACTTATCCTAATCATTGTTTGAATTAACCTAAGACATTCCCCGACATGTCAAGCCGCCGAAAGCAACTTTCCGAAAGCAGAAGACTTTTCGCCCGAACGTGAAAGCAGGAAAAGCGCATCGCTCTCCTACTGTCTGCAACAACTCTCAGATCTGACACCAAAATCGCCCACTCTTTTGAAGATCTCAGAAATCATTCCCTGCTCTAGATATCTGTTTAGACGAAAATCCTTGATTGACAGCCCCATGCATTTAATGCATTCATAAAAGAGCTGTTGAAGTATTCGTCTTCTCCAATGGATCTTTTGAGATGCACCTGCTATAAATGCTGCCATTGAAGACTGGAGAAATAGAACTGTACAAAAATCAATCGAACACTTAAAGGATTGCTCTGAATCTCCATAACTTGAAGTCTTACAGCTCAGTGCAATCAAAAGATCCTAACCAGATCTAGAAGTCCTCTACAACAACAAGAAGCTGCTCATCAACACCTATTGTTTTATCTTCTTGTTGTTTACATTCATTAACTATACTTCTGCACGAATTAAATATCTTGTATTTACAGATATTTAATTCTATAGACCCCAAACACAAGTCAATATTTTGTACACGATCCATTAGGAATATTCTTGTAATAGAACTAGTGGAAAATATAGTGCACTATTTAAATCAAAGGTTGACTGCCTTGGTGGTGGACGTAGCACTCCTTATAGTGTGGACCATCTCAAAATACTTGTGTTATTTGTTTACTGTTTGTCTTCCAATTGAACTGTTTAATACTTATCCTTATCATTATCCGTTTACAGCAGAACTTAAGTATTTTGTAAAAGGTCTACCGGTAGTCCTTATCGACAGACCTGGAACAACTACCTTGAAGGTCTTCCGCTACTTCTATCTTTTCTATAGATTGCAAGTACCCTTCAAAGAATTTACTTAAAAGTTTCAAGTGTTTAATAAGATATTCAACCCCCCCTTCTAGCTTATTATTGTGCCCATTGGGACCCACAGAATTACCCATCTCTGGTTTAGTCATCACGGTATCTAAGTTCTCAAGATCCTCTTGCTCGTGTAGCAATCACGTGATATTTATTTGCCAAACACTATAGTTTGAGTAAAACAATTTCTTTCCCTTATTAAGGTTAGCGATTCTATTTTTAGAAGTCATTCCACTACAATTTGATGCAAGAAAAAAAACATAAGCATATATATCGATTCACTTTTGCTCCAAAAAATCAATTACTAAATATAATCACATCATACACGTAAGGAGGGAAAATCCGCGAGGCTCGTAATCACAATCAAAGGCATGTACAAAGTAAAAATATTCATAAATTGATAATTTAAACAAAATAAATAAGATAGAACAAATCCATCAAAGCACATAACATGTGAAAAATTATTTTCACTATTGAAAATAAAAATATTGGGTCTCGTATAGTCCAATCACAATTTTAGAGTCCAAAACGACAATTAATCATGCGAAAAATGACTTAAAAATAGTTTAAAATTCAAAAAGAATTTTAAAAAATTATAGAACAGTCCTTAACAGTGTCAAATAGTCACAGAATGAAAAAACAACCTTTGGAAATTATTTTTGAATTTTCAATTAATAAAATTTTTTTATACAATGAAAAAACAAAATAATAATACTTCCAAGTTGAATTGATCAAAACAGAGGATACCATTGGACTCAGAAGGTCCAAATTTGTCCAAACGCGTTGTAGATGTCAAATTCTGGCGACCGTAGCACATCGCACGCACCCCATGCGCTACTGCTGTGATTGGGACTCCATCGACACCACACAAACACTAACGAGATGTTGAGTCAGCCATAGGGCTGACGTGGCAGGTGATGTGGTGCTGACTGTAGTGTTGACGTGGTAGATGACAACGTCATCGATGATGTCATAATTTGTCTTTTAAAAAATATGGGTCCCACTATGCTGACGTGGTAGCCATGTCAGCGGGTAACTGTTTGGCCATTGATCAATCAACAGTCGAATGGTTGACTATTGACCTCACCTTCACGTGCCCAGCCAGAGAGTGGGCTCCACGCGTCGCCTTCTTGAACTCCGATGAGGTCACATACGGTGGCGTTGGACTCGTCTATTCGAGTACTTTCGAGTCGTATACTGGTTGCTCCCAAAGAAGTGCTACAAAAGGCACTTTTCTTGAGGTCGAGTGTGGGGTCGTGGGATGCCTCAATCAAGCCCAGAAAATTTGGTTTCGCAAACGTGATCTGCGAGCCATCTTCTCAAGGCAGTAGAACATTCATTTTAAGTCTAAATTAAGCATACAATATGCCGTTGGAAAGCCCTCACAGATTACTAAAATTATAGACCATAAAACCATGGTTTCATAGAATATAAATAGGTCAAAATAGCATGCAAAGCTTCTAAAAAATCAATTTTCAACAAAACTAGGGTTTGTGATATTTTGAAAATTACCCAACGGATTTCAACGAAAATTTAGTATGTTGTTCACCTCGTCATAGGGAACTCAGACATATAAAATTTTCTTAAAAATAAAATCATTTTTAATGTGAAATAATAAAACCCATTTGGTTCGTTATCGAGTAAAACTTTTAAACAAATACAAAAACAAAAGCATGCAATTCATGGCATAACGAAACGAGCAATCAAGCATATAGGCTCGAATACCAATGAATGTTGTATATACTACAAGTTCGTTATCTACAAGGAATCATGAGCTACCTCATGCGAACTTGAACTTTGACCGATTCAGAAGACTTTCTGCTGGAGCTACGATCTTCGTATGTCACGAACGTTGATCCTGCAAGTCTCTCTCATCAGATTGATATCACGTAGCATGAATATCAACCTCTAGTTCACACCGCAAATCCAAGCCTCTCGGTTGTTAGGCTAGATGGAGTATTTGGTGAGATATAATATGGGAGAGAGAAATGGGCGACCAAACACAAGAAGACGTATTCTCCTTGTAGCCGTGTAATGCAACTTAGGGTTTTATCCCTTTGATTGCCCTATTTATATTATTGTACAATAAAGCTATTTCTTGTAGGTTAAGTTAAGTCAATACCGAATCCCTTCGGATTAGAAAACTAATTAACCTTTAATAATATAACTATGGTCCATGTGAGCGGAAGTAAATAATCAGGCCACGAACCCAATTGCTAACAAAAAGAAAATTGTACAGAGTCAACTACTTTTTAAAAACTGATAGAGGATACTTGTCTTTTAATTGATAGAGTCTATAACAAGTTTAACAACTCTTGAGAAATCACGAGAACTAACTTGGTACTACTTCTTCCATTGTTCACAAGTTCTTTAAAATCCCACGCACTGTTTTGATGGTGTACTCCGTGGTATCATCGCAATTTGTCTAGAATTTGAAATGAGTTCGTATCGTTAAGGACATTCCATTTTCGGATAGGAGTTTATGTCTTGGATTTTCGACTACCCTTTGAAAATGTTTAGGATTAGACCGGCCAACGGCTTAATTGTGTGAGAAGTGGAGCGCGAGTAGGCTACTCATAAAAATCGAGTTTTATCCGGTTTTTCGAGCTATCATGATAGGAAACAATATTAGTATTTCAATTGAATTTAGAACACAATTAGGTCTGACAATTGAGTGGGTTAGTGCGGGTAACAGGTTGTAATGGGTCAAACCCCGTTATTACCGAATATCAAATAGGTAACACGAGTTGGGTCATATACACCTTAACCAATCACATAGTGTAACAACCCAAGCCCAAGAGTCAAGTCCGCTACATGTAGTCCACACAATGGGCCACTAAGCATGCAACACCTTGGATGATATTGGTGCCCAAAGGATGTGTATGTCCACCTTATAAATTACACACAGGTCTCACATCTACCCGGTATGAGATGAGAGCCTTACAATATCCCCCAATTAAATCCTTGAAGAGGCGTCAAGGAAAAACTGTACCCCGCTCGATGTAGGATTCAAGAGGTGGCTCGTACGGGGATCAAGAGGTGGCTTCCACCTCCCGCGGTATAACACTTTGGCTAGCATAACACTTTGTTCTCATATTTACGGTCGATACCGGCTCTGATACTATTTGTAACAACTCAAGCTCAGTCCGCTACGTGTAGCCCACACACTAGTGCCCTAAGCATGCAACACCTTAGTTCCCCAGCCTAGCACAAGCCGACCTCAAAGTCTATGGATGAAGTTGGTGCCCAGAGGTAGTGTGTGACCACCTTATAGACCACATATAAGTCTCACATCTACTCGATGTGGGATGGGGGCGTTACACATTGCATCTACAAAAAAATTAAAAAAGGGGATGCTTAATACAACATCTATGAAATATATACTTAATACAACATTTTTTGTTGTGAAAATACTATTGAACCGCAGTGCAAAAATTAATGTAATAAAATTGATAAATCGCGGTTCAATAGACAATGCACTGCGATTCATTTTTGTAGTGCACCTCATGCTCATTAAGGGAATCGTAGTCTTTTTGACCTCAAAAGTGTCCTTTTCCGATTTGAAAAATAAAACACTGAACTGTAGTGATTAGAAACTTTGAAAAGTTAACCGACCTACAATTTTTCCAAAAATTATTTGAACACAAGGACTACCCTCCCAACCAACAAGGACTGCCCAACCCACAGATCCTCCCCCCAGCCCAGCCCACGCGCTGCCCAGCCACCACCAACCTCTTCTTCTTCAACCCAATTGTGACTAGCCCAACACAGTCCCCAACACCATTTACCCTTAGGAACTGCTATTCTATAGCACCAGTCCATATATATAATTTAGGGAGAAATTCGGGCCGGTCCCTTTCCCAAAGTTTCTAACCCCTCCAGTACCCCGTTCTTTTTTTCCACCGCAAAATACCACTTTTCAAAATATTGTTCCAAAAATGTCATCGTCTTCTTCAATAGCTCCGACAACACACTTTAGATTTGAAAATCACGATTGTGCGCAATGAAACCATAATAGATCTGTGCTGAGTTGAAGGATTTTTCAGTTGGGACGAAGACGAAAAAGGAGAAGGAAGAAGAAGGCTTACGACGGAGGAGATGGAAGAAGAAGGTGGAGGACGTAAACGGGTTACTTATGCTTTTGTATCGTGGTGCAAAAATGAATTATATAATATTTTTGCACATTTTTGCACCGCAGATCAAAGTTTAGTTTTCTAGTCTATTTTTGAACCACTGTTCATAAATTTCATTGCATTAATTTTTACACCGCGGTCAAAGTTTAATTTCCCCAGTATATTTTTGAACCGCAGTTCAATAGTTTAATTTTATAGTCTAATTGCACCGCGGTTCATAAATTTAATCAGATATTTTCGAACCGCGATACGAAAACGTAGCGCATCAGGCTCATTAAAGGTATCGCAGTCATTTCACCCTCAAAAGTGTCATTTTCTGGTTAAAAAAAGCACTGGATTAGAGGAATTATAAACTTTAAAAAGTAGACCGACCCACAAGTTTACCTATAATTTATGTATAATTATTTTTTCAATTAAGCAATGTAACTTAAAAATAATAATTAGATAGATAAAAATATAATATTTACAGATAAAAATTTCGAAATTGAAAGTAAAGATTACTGTAAAATCTGTGTCGATGGTAAAGGTATCATCGTTATCATCCTTCATATTCACGTTTCAAGTCGTTTTGCAGTAAAAATAGGCGAGTTTTGAGAAGATTTGAAGAGTGAATCTTTTTACAATGTATGTCCTATTCATATAAAACTGAAGTAATTTAGATTTGAAGAGGTAATTTAGGATTATAATTTAAGTAGGTGCTTAATTAAATAGTAATTTTCTTTAATTAGTGTAAAAATCAGTAATTATACATAATTATACCCCCAAATAATAATAATAATTTTTTAATTCAAAAAATTGGCTAAGGGCATTTTGGTCCTTTTTTTAGAAATTGCTATATTAAATATTTTATACGTGTTGTATTAAGTACTTACGAATAAAAATATAGTAGAAAATGTTACATTGATACATAACCGTTCAACCAACATATTAATTAGTTACGAGAAGTACCCTTAAAAATAAGGCGAAAATCAAAATAAAACCCTTCCAAGGTTAACCCTTTTGAAATCCTTCACGCATTTAACAACTCTTTCGGTTTGAATAAGAGAGCCCCTAAGGGGGTGGTCCAGTGGTAGGCATGGAACTTCACAAAGTATGAGGTCTTAGGTTCGATCCCTTCCCATTCTCCCCTTAGGAGGAAAAAAAAAGTTTGAATAAGAGGAGCTCCATTTGGTTGAAAATGTCTTATTTGGCACTAAAGTCCACTCTATTTTAATATTTTTTCTTTTATCTAACGAAATTCTAATGATTAAAAGAATAAAATGAATAAAATATTTAAAAGTGAGTTCATATTATAAAGTTTTTATGAGTTTATATACAGTGAAACATATGCTTATAGAGAAAAGATCTTTAAGTTGATGACGTGATATGACGTGGCAAGAAGAATAAATCTTTTAATAGATTTATTATTGTGGATGCCCTAAAGGAGTACAAATTATGTAAGGTAGAAAAAGGTGAGGAATTCACAAAAGTTTATACTCCCGCACAAATTAAGGCAACAAATCAATTAGACAATTGTCTTGTTTGTAAAGTTTCTTTTTCTTTTTGCAGGTCATGCAAACATGAACTTCAAAAGAAACTATATATTACACTTCTGTTGTTCTTTAATTATTGTCCTATTTGACTTGACACACAGATTAAAAAAAATTAATTTTATTATTAATATTAGTACAATATGTCGTTTCTTTTAAAGCCCAAATGCATGCGACTCTTAACTAAAGTAGGAAGAAAAGTATGAATAAAATTGAAACGTGTTTTTTTTTTCCTAAAAAAGAAACTTATAAACATGACAATTATTTTTAGGACAGATGAAAAAGGAATGCACGGGGGACATAGGAGTATCAATGTTAATTGGATTACGTGCACATGCCTATGACACGATGTCAGTATAGACTTGATCAGTGGATGAAGCAAGCATGATGCGAATAAATTAGTATATGCTTGAGATTTTGTAGGGGTCGGATCAATGTATCTTACACGAAAAAAAAATGACATCCCTCAAAACTAAAGAAATAACACATTTTATTGAATCAATTAATAAACTACAAACTAAATATTTGTAAAACAGTAAATCTCGGCCGGACAAAAATAAAAAAATAAATCCATGCTGGATAAAAATAAAATCACTTATCCCAAGTCAATTGAATTAGAGAGAGAGAGAGAGAGAGAGAGAGAGAGAGAGAGAGAGAGAGAGAGAGAGAGAGAGAGAGAGTTACATCCGTAAATTACTATAAAAAAATTAGTTACAACCACATTTTTTACATGTGAGGATATAAGAATTTTATAGCGGTAAGATTGCAGTAAAATTAAACCACAACTTACACTTATCCCAAGTCAATTGAACACGTATTTTTCTATCTATTTTATAAAAGGGAAAATTACTTTTTATACCAACTTACAAATTGGTAGCGACAAATTTAACAACATAATTTCAATAAGACTAATTTAACAAATGTAATAAGTCTTGAAGACAAAAATAACCAATTTTGTTAAGTCTCCATCGAACTTCGTTAATAGATTGATGATGTGGACTGTGTGGGCTTTTATGATTGCTTTAAGGGATTTAAAATATAATATCAAAGTAAATGGTCCTCAATATAATAAAATCATATTTAGTATTTTCCTTCCAATTATTATAAAAAACCTGATCTTCAAAGTCCCGAGTCCAAACCAAGATCATCAAACTTTCAATCCCAAATCTTCAAATTGTCCTAATCAAATCAAGAAGAATCCATGTTTTCAATGTACTAACAATAAAATTGAATCTTTTTCCTTGCAATAATTGAAATTTGTCTTCCAAACCACCAATCTCTGCTTTCCAAATCACAATCCCAACCCACCAATACTACTACTATTCGACTAATTGATTAGTTCATTTTCATTTCATTTATTTGATTGATATAGGAATTTCTAACCCATGAAAATAACTAGAGTGATTACCCCCACAAATTCAATCGCACCGCAATTGTTTGTCTCAAGGATACCTAAATTGGGTTCAACTCTGAAATGAGTACCCAATTTCGCACCCCTGATTTGTAACATGACATAAAATATCAAGAACTGTTAAAAGGACTAACGAATGTCAGGTTACAGGGTTTAAAATGTTAAAAATGTAAAAGAAAAAACAGGATGCATAAACAGTGAAATGCAGGGGGCAAAGTGTCAAAAAGAGGAAAGAAAAGCCCCCTGGCGCCACCCACGCTCCTACATGGCGCGGCGCCCACCCCCTCCATGGGTGGTGCCCAATAGTGCTCAATGCACTGTAGCTTTTTGCCTCCGGTACAATCTCTCAAGCACGCGGTACAAGTCGATGAAGCACAGAAGAGGAAACTTAATGACGAAGGAGTCCCTCCTCCAGCCTATAAATAAAGCTGTCCGGCTTCAGGAATCAGAACAAAAAAATTTCACACACTGCACACACCGCTTACGCTTTACGCAGAGAGTGATCGTCCTGAGAGATATCCCTCATCTAAGACTCAAACCTCCGTCAAATTCCTCAAAACACAAAACCAACCGGTCAAAGTGAACCTTAGCCTCCCCGCTAGGATTCCACCCTATTTCACCGGTCCAAAAATCCCAAAAAGAGCAGTTGCCCTATCTGAATCCAGACGTCAAATCAAAAAAAACAAGCGCTTGTTGCTCGCTCGATTTCCCACAGCTAGCAAACAACAAAGAAAGTAAGCAGCTGTTCGCCTGCTTCCTGAGACTATAAAGCAACTTTCGGGGCGCTTACTCGCCTCGATCTCCACAACAAAGAAAAGACTCCTCTCCTGGCGACGTAGCGAGCACACCCCACGCTCTTAAAGGTAAGCCTTTAAGAGGTTTAATTAAAAAAGTGCTATTTTCAGTCGGCCCAATGTAATAAATATAAGCAGTTATGCTACCCGGATTTCTATAGAAAATATCATTAAAAAGAGCTATTATTATGACCAAATATTTGTAATTCCTGAAAAGAGACTGCTGCAAATTTGTATTAATATATGTATAGATATGTATATTTAAATGTTTTATTTTAGCTGCTAAATAAATATAATAAAAGCATATTCAGCCAAAAAACTTGTTTTTGAGACCAAAAGGGCGAGTTGGATGCCTAACACCTTCCCACCTCGTAACTTAGCCTCCGAACCCTTTACAAAATCTGGTTATTTTTGGTTTTTCTTTATTTCTTCTTAAAATAAAGATGGTGACTATGTTACAACATTTTGGATACATAGTGAGGTAAGACGTATTCCCACGCGCTTTTTGCAACATCCTTTTTGCACTTTTAATTTCGTTTTCCCCTAAACAAGGGAAAGATGGAATGAAAATGGCGTTGTATTTTTTGAATCTCATTTTCCCCTAAATAAGGGAGGATGAGATACAGAAAAACCCAAAAGCACTCATAGTGGACCAAAGCACTGACAATGAACGAGGCGTATTCAACGCGCTTTTGACAACACTCTTTTTGCACTTTTAATTTCATTTTCCCCTAAATAAGGGAAGACAAAATGAAAAGAGTGATGTCTTCCCCGAGCCGCGTGTTCCTCTAAAAAAGGGAGCACGCGATCCAGGGGGAATTTCCCGGGGCACTCACAGTGGTGACTCCGCTGGGGACGTCGTTTTTATTTTAAAGAAAATAAAAATGGAGGGCTAGACTCATTTTTCAAACAAAAGCAAACAAGTTTTTCTTTTGGCTAAATATGCTTATTATATTTATTCAACATTTTAAATATCACGTTTTTTATATATCTGTATGTATATTTGTGCAAATAACCGTGAAACTTGCAGCAGTTTCGTTCTGGGTACCGTTGTAGATACAAAAAAAGAAAGAAGAATAAAATGGAAATTCGGGCAAGATAACAAAAAAAAAAGGGGGGGGGGGCTGTGGCTTTATTTTATTATTGCTTTATTTTGCTCTATATATCTGTTTACTTTATTTATGTCGCGCAAAAAATAAAATAAAAAAACAAATGTACATATTCTTTTATTCTGTCATATTATTTGTACATCCATATATGTTTGTTTTTTTTATCAAAAAAAAATCATCTTTCCTTTAATATCAATATGCTTGTTTTTTTTTCTTTTTTCTTTTATATTTATTTGGCTTCTTGTATGTATATAATTTTCAATCCTAAAAAAAAAATTCGTTTTTACAAAAAAAAAAAAAAGAAAAAAAAATCATTTTCAGAAATAAAAAAGATAAAAAATTCGTTTTCCGAAATAAAAAAAATCAAAAGAAAGAGTTTTCTGAAGAAAAAGAAGAGAAATTTGTTTTCTAAAACAATTTTTTTAAAAAAGAAGAGAATTCTTCTCTTTTCAAAAAAACAAAAACGTAAAAAGAAACTCATTTTCTCAAAGCAAAAAAATTCGTTTTCAAAAAAAATATGTGTTCCAAAACAAAAAATAAAGAAAGGAGAAAGTTTTATTCAAAAAATAAAAAAAAAAACAAAAAAAATGGTGTTTTCCAAAAGAAATTCTTTTCAAAGTTATTAAAAAAAGGCAGTCTTTTTTTTCTTTCAAACAAAAAAAAAACTTGAAAAGGTTAAATATGGATAAAAGACAAGAAGGAAACAAGAGGTGGTCTAAGTGTTAAAGGAAGAAAAGGTTGAAGGTTAAAGTGTGAGAAGCTCAAAATAGAACATGAACAATGTATTTGGGGGTAGCGCCCAAATGCATGTTGGGCGGTGCCCACACTCTAGTGCGCGGCACATTCTTCAATTTTAACAATTTTGTCCGATGTTGTGTCCATTTTTACCGATTGGTGCACCAATTTTTCCTGTTACTCCACCTTTCAAAAAACAAATAAAAAAAGTTTTCTTTCCTTTAATCCAGTTGTTTTATACATATCAGAATCTTTATTATTATTATTATTATTATTATTATTATTATTATTATTATTATTATTATTATTATTATTATTATTATTATTATTATTATTATTATTTTGTACCACTAACAATTTTTGCAGGGGCTGAAAAATAAAAAAAATTGATTATTTATCTTTTACTCTCCTGAGAGAACTGTCCGAAGGTACGTAATCGTCCCATTTCAAGGATCGCAAAAAAGAAGAAGAAGAAGAAGAAGGGGTTTTTTCTATAAAAATCGTGTGTAATATTTAATTCTCTTTTTCTTTAAAAAAATCGTTTCTTTTCGTAAAATAATAATTATAATAATCATTTGAAAAAAATAAAAAAAATCATTTTCTCAAAGAAAAAAAAAGTCTCTATTCTTTCAAATTGAAAAATCGAAAAAAAAGAAGATTAGCAAAATGAAAATTTCTCAGTCAGAGTTGAACTACGATGACCTGAGCCTTGAAATGAGGAATGTAGGCAGCCTTCGGGTTCGGTCAAATGCTTTGATTTACTCTTAAAAAAAAGTATTTTCTATGTGTTTTCATTTTGTTTCCCAAAACATGAAAAGACAGTAAATCCCCTCACCATTATTCTCAATTGTCATCTCCAAATTCCTCTTCCCTTTTAACCTCACATAAATACATCACTACTTGATAAGTGCATCGTTCACTCTCGATTTCAAAAAAATAAAATAAAAATTCAGAAGTCCTACTTCGAGATGTCAAGGTCTACCACTTCAAAAACACAAAAAAATGAAAACATAAAAAAGAAGAAGAAGAAAACCGATAGGGAGCCAGGGAAGAAAGGATAGCTCGAAAAGCCAAGAAGCCAAGAAAGCAGAAAAGTCTGGAAAGCCGGGAAATCCAGAAAAGCCAGACAACTCAAGGATCATCCGCAACAATTCAGGACTAGGGGCTTTCAAACCCCAGGTGTGTCTCTTTTGCCTATATTAATGCCTACGTCACATCCTTGTAAGATTATGCTCACAAACCCATTTGGTCTCCGTTATTCCAAAAGTCCAATCAAGTCCTCAAATCGAGCTTTCCAAAGGTATTTATCTATATTCGAGTCTGGTAAAATTCTTGCTTTTTCTATATTAGCTTGTCGAGTCTTCTTCTTGATCTTTGAGCACCATCTATCGCCGAAATATCTGTTATATGAAAAAAAAAAATTGACGAGTTGATTCATGTAAAAACATGATAAAACTACACGGGTTGATAATGAGTCAATTCGCAATACGGACCCACAAACCATTAAAAATATAAGTTCGATAAAGCAACCTTCTGTCTTGGTAAAAGGTCATCTTCGACCCATTGCAATCGAACTGTTAGTAGCACACTAGGGGCTTTCAACCATACACCAAACCTCTTCTAAATACCTAAACAAATACACTATATACCAAAGCCTAGCCATCTCTAAGATCCAGATTCCTAAAACTGGGGCTGCTCCACCCTTATATATATACATCCACCAAAAGTGACAACCTTTTTTTATCCCAAGAGAGAGAAGACAGATATCTCTTCAAGAACTTTCCCAAATTGCTCCAAAAGGTCAACAAAAAAGAAGAAGAAGAAAGGTCCAACAAAAAAGGGGGCCTATGCATAAAAAAAAGTGCAAGGTTGAAAATTCAAAAAAAAAGAAAAAAGAAAAAGAAGAGCCTATGCATAAAAAAAGGGGGAAAAAAAGAAGAAAAGAAGCCTCTTCTGAGCAATTTCCTCAAAATCTTTCTCTCGCAAAAAAAAAAATATATATATATATATATCAATCACTCTTGGACAACTTCATAACCCATAACCGAAGCCAAAAGCCGATCTCCCAACCATACCTACAACCAAGTCAAGAAACCAAATTGTCATCCAAACCCACAACTTAAAAGGCCAGTCAATGATCGCTTTGCGATCGCCTTTTCGAAAATAACCAAATCCATAGCCCAAAATACCTTTGAACTAGTGGCCAATCAGATCCTCAACCCTAAAGCTAATCCATCCTAAATGCTTAAACATTATACATTAACCTAGTTTCCACCTATAGCTCTGTCTCAATCAGTTATAATGTGATCTGGGTCCAGGACATAACTCCTTGCTAAAAAACATATCAATTATCAAAAGATAAATGTTAAGTAGGGTCCATGAAACTTGTGATACTCGGTAATAAACTCTGGATCATGACTCTTCTTTCGTCCATTAGAGTCATCCTTTTTCTTTGAGCATACTCATTTCTGTCTCCCACAAAAAGTCTCTCCAAATCCTGGGGCTGTCTCCAGTTAATCTCTTTAGGAACTTTCCTGTCCCATCTTACAAATTATGGTTCATCGAGTCATCCTGGGGCTTCTCCCGCCAAACTCATTGGATAGATAAAGGCTCATCATCTCTAGAAACAGCTGTCCTTTCCATCTTGCCTGAAAAAACGAAGAAGCTACAAAACTGTGATTGCTCAAGAATAAGCCGGTTATCATCGCATGCATTGAAAGACTGGCTCCCTATGAGGTAAAGGCTCGCTAGGTTGAAAACCCGAAAGGGCGACCTAGGCAAAAGTTAGAGCACAAAAAAAGAAAAAAGAAATAAAAGAAATAAAAAAAGGTGGTCCCTCTGAGGCATCGATTAGTAGGATTCACTAATCCTGATTGAATTCCTTTTTTGAATGATGCACTAGTCAAAAGACTGAAAAGCAACCCTAAACTTCACCCACCTCCATCTCAAATATCACAATCAGCTTCTATACTCATAACCCTTCAAAGCCAACCAGGAGCCACATCTCAAACTCTTATATTACATTTCCATCACCTTGGCTTATCCTGTCTTAACATGTTTAAGAAACGAATTGTGATAACCCAAACCCCTTTACATGAACAACATCATTATAACATGTTTGTTATGTGTCTTGACATGTTAGAGACTTCATTTCATTCATATCATGTTTGCATTGAGTTGGTTAAGGTCATAGTAGAGTGATTGTCGTCCATGCGTTGCATGCGTTGTTGGTGATGTTTCGAGTGTTCGTCTTAACATGTTAGCACCTAAATAAGTCTCATTGGAGTCTTAGTACCTTGCATATAAGATTTACAATGTTCATCTTAGTTGTTGTATGCTTGGTTGGAAGTTTAGAAGCTTCGTTGCTTCGTTTGTGTTTTAAGGTTGTTCATCGTTGCTTGTATTGCTTGCATTTCGTCTGGAGAGATGTTCCTTTGAGTTCTAGGCCTTGTATGCAAGCCATAACCATGTTTAAACAAGCCTTATACATGTTCAAGTTATTCTAGTTTGAGTTGGGTTTGATTCGTGTTTGATTCGTTGCCCAATTGTCGAGCGATTCCAGCCATGTTTTAGCTTGTTTCGGAGGTTGTTTGGCTGTGTTTCCGACTTGTTTTGAGTTGGGTTACACCTTAGGATGCTTGCCCATGAGTTTGGAATCATTTAGGACAACTTTAGAACAAGTTTAGGACCTGAACCTCGCGATCGCATTGGTTTTTGGTCATTGGCTCGCGTTGAGATGCTGAGAGCACATCAAAATGTGCAGAATCTGGAAGCAGGGACCATGTGCTCGCATGGTCCATTTTTGATGCGACCGCATCATGCCAGTTTTCAACATACGGGATTTTTTGAGTTGTTTGGTTGAAGACCCTTGTACCCTTGGCCCTTGGACGTCTTGAGTGACCCAAGCCTCCTTTGTTGGCCCTAGAACAAGCCTCCTAAACCCTTGGATTACATGTTATCAATGGCTAGCATTCCTTAGCCAATTAAAAGGCTTATAACCTCCTTCACATGGATAGTGGTCTTGTTGGTAAGTATATACACCATTTTCAGCCTAATTAAGCCATTAGTGACCACCAACATTCAGATTTTCAGAGCTTAGACTCCATTTTCGTCCATAGCAAGAACACTAACTTGAGTGACCATTTGCCAGAGTTCCGGTGATCCGATCGGGGATCCGAGACCGCCTAATCGAAGGCCTTGCTCTCCTCTACAACAATCCTTGGTTTATTCTTCCTTTCATCCATTATTCATAGGCTTAAGGTGAGTTGACAATTCCCAGAATTTTCATGTTGAATATTATAATATGAGCCCTTCATTATAGTTGTTCTAATGATGCTTAGGAACACTTTTTGTGAAGAAGAATCCTCCAATTCAACCTATGAAATGTGTGTAGGATTTTATGATTTCTTTATGAAGTTGTGATTTTGACTTTGTGCAAAGCATGAATGTTGTTTATAATGTGCCTAGGAACAACTCTTGTGAAAGAATATGTTTCAATTGTAAGTTTAACAAAATCACCGATTCTAGGGTTTGAAACTCGGGAATGTGTTTATGGCTAGTTTAAGTTCATGAACAGCTTAGTTATTAAGTTCTAAATGAACGGAGAACATAGGAAAGGGCAATGTGATGCATATAGTATCAATGCTCTACTTGGTTGAATTTTAGAAATGACTCACCGGAGTCGAGATTAGGGAGTTATTGAACAATACCGACTCCACATTCAATCCCTACGACGTTTGTAGTTCGTTAGACTAATGTATTAGCTTACGTGACTTTGGGATGAATTGAAGGGCATGTTTGATATGTGTGCTTATAAGACTCAATCGAGTTCTTATGCGGTTTATATGATTGTGTGAAGTAAATGCATAATTGAGAGCATGTTGTAGAATGATATATCTATTTGACATGTTGAATTCTCTCTTGTCGAATTCTTATTTGATTCCTTAATGAGTAAACACCTACTTGTTGAATAAGTTCGCTCTTGTCGAACTTGTTCCTTATTTGAGATTTTATGACGAGTAAATATCTACTTGGCATTGCATTAGTCCAGCTGGCATATTTGGTTGAGTCGATGGTGTGACAATGCATCGCTGTCACGAGTTATGAGACTCGTGATAGTGATGGGTTGTTATACCGGGTTTTTATCACACACCCCTCCACTGTTGGCCACAGTGGGGAAGTAGCCCCCTTTGCTGTAACCAATAGAGCACATTGGCAAGTCTAATTACCAAGTAGAGAGCTTGGTACCCGAGTAGAGAGCTCGGTACTTTGATACACTCATCACAGGTATCATTGGCACGATAAGTTAACGCTGTGTATTGCAGGAGCTACGTAGCGGCACCGGTTCCATAACATATCCTCCTTATATGTGATTTACTTTATAGCACCTATGTGAAACAATGTGCTACCATGGATATGTGATTTAAGTGTTTATATAAATGAATGCTTTGATTGACTTGATATTAAAGATGATATCTTGCTATGTATGTTGCATGATGCCATGACATGCATAATTGTTAACTCACAAAGTCTTTATGACTTACCCCTCCCTTTTACTGCTTTAGATCCGCGCCGTCCAGGTACTTCTCGTTGAGGCGTTGCAAGGTTCGTGCTTGTCCGAGATCACTCGCGACGAGGTTGTTGTTATAGATGTCCTTCTTTTGATCTCTTTTGTAAGGACGTTGGGATTAGCAAGTCATTTAGACTTCGCTTTGGGAACTTTGTTTATTTGTATTTATGTCTATACTTGTAGTAACTTGTATCCTATTTTGAGTGCCGGCGCATGTACGCCGAGCCTTGTATAGATGTAGTTTGGTTCACATGTTTTATGTCTTCCGCTGGGCATTACTTTAGCTCTTATTTACTTATGTTGTTTCTCCGGCATGTTGTAGCCGTCGAGGTATATTTGCATGAACTGTTTAGTGTTGGGTTCCGGTTGTAAAGTTGCCGATGAATTGGTATACTTGTCTTAACTGTTATATCAGGTGTAAAATTTTTTAAATTATTCCGGCCTTTTAGTGCCGAGTCGCGCTTCATCTGCAATGTTGCGTCACGTCGTTTTCTATAATTGAATCCTTGCATGAATTGTAGTCCTATTTGGACGACTTGACTTGTGATTCCTCCTCGAGGTCCGGGTCGGGTCGTCACACGGATGATAAACATACACATTCAAAAGTCCTTTTTTTAAGAAAAAGAAAGTTTCATTCGCATGCTTGCATCTTTTGTTTGCATCCTTTTACTACATCTTATCAGGTCTTCTGACGCATCGGCCCTTGAAAAAATATAAATGTTCTACCATCATCTCGCCAAGGATCACCTCCTAAAGATCCTCAGCAGCATCATCAAAAGCCACACAAGCCGATCATCGACAGCATTCTGTATCAACGCTTCATAAGCATCGCTTTCCCTATGCTGGGGAAAACACGTTTTAAAAAGCAGCATCACTTTCCCTATGCTAGGGAAAGCCCATTTTGAAAAGTAGCATCGCTTTCCCTATGCTGGGGAAAGCCCATTTTGATAAGCAGCATCGCTTTCCCTATGTTGGGGAAAGCCCATTTTGAAAAATCGCATCACTTTCCCTATGCTGGGGAAAGCCCGTTTAAAAAAAAGTAGCATCTCGATGATGGCATATCGCTGATAATGGCGCATAAAGCAGCACACCGATGATGGCATATCGTCGATGATGGCGCATAAAGCAACATGCTGATGATGGCATATCGCCGATGATGGCGCATAAAGCAGCACGCCGATGATGGCATATCGCCGATGATGGCGCATAAAGCAGCACGCCGATGATGGTGCATAAAGCAGCACGCCGATGATGGCATATCGCCGATGATGGCACATAAAGCAGCACGTCGATGATGGTGCATAAAGCAGCACACCGATGATGGCGCATAAAACAACATGCTGATGATGGCGTATAAAGCAGCATGCCGATGATGGCATATCACCGATGATGGCGCATAAAGTAGCATGCCGATGATGGCATATCGTCGATGATGGTGCATAAAGCAGCATGCCGATGATGACATATTGCCGATGATGACGCATAAAGCAGCATGCCGATGATGGCATATCGCCGATGATGGCGCATAAAGCAGCATGCCGACGAGGACGCATGAAGCAGCATGCAGAAGAGGGCATATCGCCGACGAGGGCGCATAAAGCAGCATGCCGATGATGGCGCACTAAGCATGCATGCTGATGATGGCATATCTCCGATGATGGCGCATAAAGCAGCATGCCGATGATGGCATATCGCCGATGATGGCGCATAGAGCAGCATGCTGATGATGGCGCATAAAGCAGTATGCCGACGAGGGCGCATAAAGCAGCATGTCGAGGAGGGCATATCGCCGACGATGGTTCATCATCTATCCCACCAGTTGTTGTTGGATCCTTTCCGCAAGGGGTGCATACGCCGGGTCACTTAAGGAAAGGATCGGGTCCCATCCATCCTACCTGGTATGACTGTTGTTTGTTTGCTTGAGGCCGAACTACGTTTGGTCTGATTCCTTTTATTAAGGGATACGTATACAGCCTATTTCGATAGGTTCGACCATCAAAGAATTTAATTTGCATATCTGCTTAAAAACTACGATAACCTGCTATAACTGACTAAATATGTCTAGGGTATAAGAGATTGGAGCTACTGCATTATAAACTGTTTCATCTATAAACTACCGCATTTGCATATCTCCCCATTATAATTGCACGAAATTTGGGAGTTTATTTCTTATCAACTATGTTCGTTTACTCAGTAAGCTTCAGATTACCCGTAAACTCCATTGTTGAGGGGCTCTGTAGACATCCCAATTTCGTACGCCTGGTATGTAACATGACATAAAATATCAAGAACTATTAAAAGGACTAACATATGTTAAGTTACAGGGTTTAAAATGTTAAAAATGCAAAAGAAAAAGCAGAATGCATAAACAGTGAAATGCAGGGGCCAAAGTGTCAAAAAGAGGAAAGAAAAGCCCCTTGGCACCACCCACACTCCTACATGCCGTGGCGCCCACCCCCTCCATGGGTGGCGCCCAATAGTGCTCAATGCACTGTAGCTTTTTGCCTTTGGTACAATCTCTCAAGCGCGTGGTACAAGCCGATGAAGCACAGAAGAGGAAACTTAATGACGAAGGAGTCCCTCCTCTAGCCCATAAATAAAGGTGCCCGACTTCAGGAATTAGAACGAAAAAATTTCACACACTTCACACACAGCTTACGCTTTATGCAGAGAGTGATCGTCATGAGAGATATCCTTCCTCTAAGCCTCAAAGCTCCGTCAAATCTCCCCCAAACACAAAACCAACCGTTCAAAGTGAACCTTAGCCTCCCCGCTAGGATTCCACCATATTTCACCGGTCCAAAAATCCTAAAAAGTGTAGTTGCCCTGCCTGAATCCTCACGCCAAATCCGCAAAAAACAAGCAGTTGCTCTGCCCGATTTCCGCCAGCAGCAAGCAAACAACAACAAAAAAGAAAACAGTTGCTCCGTCCCTTTCCCGGTACTAGAAAGCAACTTTCGGAAGCAGTTACTCTACCTGAATCTCCGTAACAGCAAAAGACTCCCTCTCCCTAAAGGATAGAGCGAGCACACCCCACGCTCTTAAAGGTAAGCCTTTAAGAGGTTTAATTAAAAAAATGTTATTTTCAGCCGGCCCAATGTAATAAATATAAGCAGTTATACTGCCCGGATTTCTATAGAAAATAGCACAAAAAAGAGCCATTATTATGGTCAAATATTTGTAATTCCTGAAAAGAGACTGCTGCAAGTTTGTAATAATATATGTATAGATATGTATATTTAAATGCTTTATTTCAACTGCTAAATAAATATAATAAAAGCATATTCAGCCAAAAAACTTGTTTTTGAGACCAAAAGGGCGAGTTGGGTGCCTAACACCTTCCCACCTCGTAACATAGCCTCCGAACCCTTTACAAAATCTGGTTATGTTTTGTTTTTATTTATTTCTCCTTAAAATAAAGATGGTGACTATGTTACAACTTTTTGGATCCACAGTGAGGCAGGGCGTATTCCCACGCGCTCTTTGCAACATCCTTTTTGCACTTTTAATTTCGCTTTTCCCTAAACAAGAGAAGATGGAATGAAAAGGGTGTTGCATTTTCTGAATCTCATTTTCCCCTAAACAAGGGAGGATGAGATACAGAAAAACCCAAAAGCACTCATAGTGGACCAAAGCATTGACAGTGATCGAGGCGTATTCAACACGCTTTTGACAACACTCTTTTTGCACTTTTAATTTCTTTTTCCCCTAAACAAGGGAAGACAGAATGAAAAGAGTGATGTCTTCCCTCAGCCACGTGTTCCCCTAAAAAAGGGAGCGTGTGATCCGTGGGGAATTTCCTGGGGAACTCACACCACCACGGCCACCACCGCGCTCCTCTAACAACTTAGCCATCTTCTCCTGAGATCTTTTCCGAGGTTGCCGAGTCTACCTTGTTTCATAATTTGCCCCCCAAGTTGCAGTCTTTATAGGAGAACATACCTTCCAATTATTATTACAAACTTAGATCTTTAAAGTCCCAAGTCCCACCCTAGATCTTCAAACTTCCAACCCCAAATCTTTAAAGCTCAAATCCAGGTCTTCAACATGTCACCTTTTTCTACCCTTAAACAAACCCCCACCTCCCACTTCAGCAGCCCTGCTTCCCTCCTGTTGTTTCCACCCCCTCCTTACCCTTTCCCTTCCAAGTTCCAATGGTAGTCACCCACTCATTTCTTCCACTTTTCTTTTCCATCCAATTGAATTTTTGAGCCCTAGAGGAGAAACATGTTGAATCCAATTGAATTACAGAGGTCCAAACATCAATACAACCTCTGTAAAACCCTAACTCTTCACCAAATTCAAACCCACTTGGCGGCCTTCATACTTTTCGGAGGCTAGGCCGTCATTGTAACCTTCTTGATGACCTTCATTGAAGTGGGTGTCTTCTAGATTCAGAGAGGAATCAAAGACGTCTTTAATTGAATTAGATTGGTCTAAATATATCAACAATAAACTAGACAAATAGTGGCACTTTTGGTGAGGAGTAGGGTTTGATTTGTGGAGAGGGTTTGATTATGAATTAGAACTTTTTTTCTTCATCTTTTGTGAGTTTGACGGTTTCTTCCATTGGTTCAGATTTACATAGAGTAAGAGAGAGATTGAGAATTTGACTACTATGGGTCAGACAACGACGATGATGACAAAGGATGATGCGCAAACTCTGTTTCAATCCCTCCCTTCTTATGTAATTGTTATTAGATACCCTTTACTTTGAAATTTTACG
The DNA here is from genome assembly GCA_013146195.2 of Codonopsis lanceolata. Taxonomy (NCBI): domain Eukaryota; kingdom Viridiplantae; phylum Streptophyta; class Magnoliopsida; order Asterales; family Campanulaceae; genus Codonopsis; species Codonopsis lanceolata. The sequence continues at coordinate 143,514,388 of CM028380.1, forward strand.
AAATAAATCCTTTTAAGATCCACATAGTCCATATCATCCCGTTAATGAAATAGGATGACAACTTAACGAAATTGATAATATTTTGTCCAAATTATTAGTTCACTATTAACATTTTACTTTCGAAGCAAATACATTGACAACATTTGTCTTATTGAAAGTACGTGGTTATTTCGGTCTCCCCAGAATAATACGTTGGCTAAAGAAATAATATTCCCTTTATAATATAGATAGTTGAGTCGATTAGTTTTTCTCATTCTATGTGCCCAATCAAACACGACAAATAGGCCAAATTACAAGTTTTCCCCCAAAGTATACACCAAATCCCAAATCACTACCCAACATAAGGTTTGTGTCAATTTGGTACCTGATGTTGCCATTTGTACCAAATAGCTATCTAGAGCCAACTTTTGTTAGTGAAAAACGTTAAGTCAGACACACTTAGGTTAGGCCCTAGGTAACTATTTGACAAAAATTGTAACATCAGGTACCAAATTGAGATAAAATTATGTTGGATAGAGATTTGGGATTGGGTGTATACTTCAGAGGGGAATTTGTAATTTGGCCCGACAAATATTTAGGAATAGAGGGAGTACTATTTTTAGAGACGAGACTATTTATTTTGGAACAAACCAATGAAGAAAGATGAACTATTTTTTTTTTTGGGATGAAAGGAGTATATTCAACACTTCATGCCGTGGAAAGTTCCAGATTTCGGCAAAATGAGTTATGGCTTACATGGTGTTACACGTCCACTAAATATGCAATTGGTAGGGACGTCGATCAGCTTTAGATATTTTTTTTAAGAAGCAGAGGATGTACCTGCGAGCTTTTATTAATTAAAATAAACATACAAACAAGGAGTAGGTCTCCTGTAAGACTGTTTTACGGATTTTAATTCATAAGACGAAGTCACTCTCTCTCACAGCTTAACCCACCAACACACGATGGGTTGGATAAAGAGGATCTGTCTTACAAAAAATATCCATATAATTGTCTTACCCAAGTTTTTACCACAAATGAGAGGGACAACTAGTCCTACCTGATTTAAGGGGGACATCAGAGCCATACCTCGAAAATTAAATACAATAGGGCTTAAGGACTAAAAGAAAAAAAATATAAATTAAACTCAAGAGCGCCTGAGGAAAAGGAATACTCCTGCGACGAGCCTTCAAACGAGACAGAAGCTCAAATTTGACATTCTTGATAATTTGTCGGGGAGAAGAAAGAGAACTATCGTGGCAAACCTGATTTCAGTGTTTCCACAGTTTCCAAAGGATAATACTAGGAAGTCGGATATGAATAGGAGAGGTTTTCAAAAGAAGCCACCAAGAAAAACAAGCCTGTTTAATAGAATCAACGTGAGTTGTAACTCCACAAGCCGAGTTGAAGAATCCCAAATAGAGGAGGCAATAGGGTTGTGAAGAAAAACATGAGAAAAAGTTTCATATTGTCTAAGGACACAACAGTTGCATTGAGAAGCCAAAGAGAAACCCTGAGCCTGTTAACCGTCATCAAGAAGTAGTTTTGCAACAAATAATCTCTAAATAAGAGCGATGATTCGTTTAGAAAGTAACTTCTGCCAGATGTATTTAGCCGAGAGAAGTGAGGGTTGATGAGGATGAATCAAGTTCCAAGCAGACGTCTGCCAGAACTTGTGCCAGCCCAAAGTGAAAAATTATCCCTGTCTAAAATGCGGATATGCTGCTTGTAGATTTCCTTATCACTGCTTGTAGATTTCCTTATCAACAGTAGGGGTGGCAATTCGTGTTATCGTGTCGTGTTCGTGCCTCATTATCGTGTTTTAATATTATCTATTTTGTTTGATCATAAATAAAACAATAAATATTAATTTGAACATATTAACAATTTCGTGTCTTTCGTGTCGTGTTTCGTGCTGTGTCGTGTCGTCCTGGGCTTATCGTGTCATTTGTCTCTGTAATCGTGTTTTATAATCGTGTCTTATTGGTTCGTGCTAACGTGTCGTGCCAGGCATTGCCACCCCTAATCAACAGGTACTGGAAGGGCCGTTTTTGCCGTTGCAGATAAAATATTCAAAGAGGAGAAAAACTCCTTAACATATCTGAAGGGGAAACTCACGGGTTTGGCTAAGGGAAAAAGAGGAAGCCAATAATCCAACTAAATTGAGCAATCACCTCACCCAATCTACCAGTGAACCATAGGATCAGGGAAATGTCTGGCATCTAAGGCCTTGTATATGTCTCATGTATAAAAGGGAGAGTAGCTCGTGCAGATCAGTGTGACCTACAGAGATTTAGAGAAAATATCTACAAGAGAGAGAAAGTCGAGAGCTTACTGGAAGAGTCGTTGTAGTTCTGAATGCAACTACATTAGAAGCTACATTGACTGTTTATTTTTCCTAGTTGATAGGAAAACTGATTTCTTAATCCCACGTTTTCTTTATTGTGTTTTTGTGGGTTTTTCTCTCCAAACTTGTTGCCTTGTGAGAAGGTTTTGCTATTTCGGTGATTTTCAATATTTTCGTTGTAAGACTCATAATCCTTTTAGTGAAATATTTTTTTGGTCATAAGGTTGGATCTACAAGCATTGTTTGGTATATTTCTTTGTCTTATTACCACTTTATTAGAATAAAGTCTTCCATTGTTTATTTGATAAGTTATCTTGTTAATGCACCTTTGAATGCAACTACATTAGAAGCTGCATTGTTATTATTCTTGGAATCCTAGATACTATTGCCCTTTCAGTTGGTTCAGAGCCTTCTCTTGACGTCACTAAGAGAAGATTCTAGTTGTAGCCATGATAGATTCCCAATATGAGAATGTTGTTCGTCCTCCTACCATGACGAATGTTGATGAGCGAGCGTGGCTTACTTTGTTGAATGGGTGGACTCCACCTAGAACAACTGACACTGATAGTGATTTTAAAATCACTAGCGAGGTAAATTGGACCACTGAAGATAGAACCACAACCTCGTTTAATTCTAAGACTCTTTCAGCCATATACAAGGCCTTAGATGCCAACACCTTCAGAGTTATTGCAAATTATGACTCTGCTAAGGATGTGTGGGAGGCCCTTCAAACCCTATGTGAAGGACTTGCTAGTGTTCGTGCTTCCAAACTAGGAATGCTTACCACTCAATTTGAAAACATTAGAATGAATGAGAATGAGGATATTATGTCTTACTATGGTAGATTACTTGATATATCAAATACTTCTCTTGCTTTAGGTGATCCTATCACCAATGATCATCTTGTTAGTAAGATGATGCGTACTCTGCATGAAAGATTTAATGACAAAATTTGTGCTATTGAAGAAGTTCATGACATTGATAAAATAAGTTTTAAAATACTAGATGGAATTCTTCAAAATTTTGAGTTAAATGTCAATGAGCAAATTAAGCTAAAAGGCAAAGGTGCATCATTCTGTACTCCCTCTATGAAAAACATTGCCTTACCTTATGTTGTTGATGTGCCTTCTGACTTGCTTGAATTACACAAAGAAATTGAAGAATCTGATTTTGGTGAAGACTCTATGGCTCTTTTGACAACAAAGTTTAAAAACATTTTGAAAGAAAAAGGACAAAATAGATCTCCATCTTCAAACTCCAAAATTGTTTTCAAATCTGAGCCTAACAAGTTTGTTCCCAAAGAAAACTCATTCCTAACCCCGGAAAACCCCTTTACCAACCCTTTTTTGCTAAACATACTACATCTAGTGGTAAAAATATTGATTATATTCAATGTAGGGTTTGTCAAGGGTTTTGTCATTATGCTAATCAATGTATTAATACTTTTCGTAAGAAGGGTTTTAATTTCTACGCTACTTTGAGTGATAGTGATGATGAAGATTCAGATGATCATATCACTCTCACATTAGTGCATTTTTTACAGATTAATCCTACAGGTACCCCAGAGTCAGAATATGAAGAAGAATCTGAACTAATGGAAGCATACAAGGAACTATACAATGATTGGGAGAAAAGAGATTCCTAAGTCAAGGTTCTTGTAAGAACAAATGAAGCACTCAAGAAGGAGAACGAAAATAAAAAGGTGTGCATTGCAAGGTTAGAGTGTTTTCTCACAAAGAAGGATATTGAGTTAGAATCCTTGAAAGGTGAGCTTGACAAAGCCAATGAAACTGTGGCTAAGGTGAGCTTGAAGGTTGGACAGAATGGTAAAATTGGACTTGGGTTTAAACCAAACATCTATGTCAAGGAAGGTGAAGGAATCTCATCATCTTCTTTTGAACCAAAACAACCCTCACATACCTTCCAAAGCACCAACTTTGTTGAAAAACCTAGACCTAGGAGGAAAAATTATGTGTCACTACTGCCATAGACCTGGACACATTCAACCGTTCTACTACCAGAAAAGACAGACTATGTTGAAGAAGTTAGAAAAGCTTACCTTAGCCGCAACCAGATACAACACAAAATGTTGTAGCATCAGTCGAAGAAGTTCAGAACTTCTTGGGTTCCTAAGGGGATTTACAGATCTGCTAGAGTTCCTTAGGAAGAACCTTTTGATATCTGTCCAGGGGCTCGATTATCTGACTCTGAATACTACAATGTAACATTTACCTCCCTAAAATCACACATTTTCAGATCTTGGTACTTTGATAGTGGTCGTTCATGTCATATGAATGGATCAATTGAAAATTTGGAGGATATATTATGTGAACATTAATGGAGGATTTGTGACTTATGGAGGTGGTGCAAAAGGTAAGATAGTTGGGAAAGGCACCTTGAATGTAGATGGTTTACCTAAGCTCAAAAATGTATATCATGTTGAAGGACTTAAAACCAATCTCATAAGCATAAGTCAAATTTGTGTTGATGATCTTCAGGTACGTTTTGATAAAAACTCTTTTGAAGTGTTTGATAAAACTAACAAATGTTTATTGACACGCACAAGATTTTCAAACAATTGCTACATGTACAACAATGCATAAACTTGTCATAGTGCTACTATTGATGTCATTGGGTTATGACATCAAAAGTTGGGGCATATGAGCTATCATAAGCTTCATGAGCTTGTGAAACATGAGACTGTGAGAGGATTGCCTTGTTTGAACAGAAATTCCACAAAAGTGTGTGGACCATGTGAAAAGGGTTAGCAAACTAAGGCATCTCATCCTACAATCCAATATGACTCCACTTCTCATTGCCTTGAGATGATTCACACAGAGTTCATGGGTCCTATTGAGGTAGAAAGTCTTGGTAAGAAAAAGTATACTTTTGTATGTGTTGATGATTTTTCTAGTTATACTTGGGTTGTTTTATTAAAAGAAAAATCTAACACATTTGAGGCTTTTAAAGCTTGGTCTGCCCGTGTTATGAATTTATATGGTTTAAAGCTCATTAGAATTAGATCAGATCATGACACGTAATATGAAAATTCATCTTTTTCTACCTATTGTGATTCGAATGGCATAACTTATGAGTTTTCTGCTCCTAAAACTCCACAACAAAATGGATTGACAGAGAGAAAGAATTACACATTGCAAAAGATGGTTAGGGTCATGTGAAGTTCAAAAATTTGTCAATTTTTTTAGGCTGAAGCCTTAAACACAGCTTGTCATATTGGCCATAGGGTTTAGTTGAGGCCAGGTAGCACCATGACTCCCTATGAAATTTTTCTAGGAAAGAAACCCACTTTGAAATACTTTCATGTCCTTGGGTATGAGTGTTACTTGCTTAATGATAAGGATCATCCATCCAAGGAGTGATAAGTGTGTTTTCATGGGGTATTCCACTAGTCGTGCATATAGGGTGTTTAACCTTAGAACAAAAACTATTATGGAATCCATAAATATTGTCTTTGATGACCTAACAGATCTTGGCCACAAAACTATTGAGGATGACATTTCAAGTTTGGTTGATTTTGGTGATCTTGGAGAATCTTGAAAAGATTCAGCATCTACAGAAGATGGAAAATCAGACATTGTTGCAGACCCACAAAATACATAAGCTGAAAGTTCTGGAAACTCTGTAAATACGGATGCAACTTCTAATGTAGTTGCATCGGAAGATGCATTGGTCAAAACTTCTGGAGAAGCTGCTACTGAAACTCAACATGCTGAAACTGATCCCACTATGACTGATCGAAGTCAAGATGTTCCCAGTTGCATACAAAAAGATCATCCAACCTCTCAAGTGATAGGTAATGTTCATGGTGGCATGTTCACAAAGAAAGAGGTAAGGTTGATTATCGCAAATTGGCATGCCTATCCTCTCTTGAATGTGAAGAATTTCATGCCTCTTGCTATGTGTCATAAATTGAACAAAAAAATGTGAGTGAGGATTTGAAAGATGAGTCTTGGATCAATGCTATGCAAGAAGAACTTGATCAATTTTCAAAAAAAATGGTGTATGGTTTCTTGTGCATAGACCCACCTTCGTGAATGTTATTGGAACAAAATGGATTTTCAAAAACAAATTGAATGAGGTGGGAGAGATAATTAGAAACAAGGCAAGACTTGTGGCTCAAGGGTACACATAGGTTGATGGGGTGGATTTTGATGAAACTTTTGCACCTTTGACCCGTATTGAGTCCATACGTCTTTTACTTGATATTGTATGCTTTCTACATATTACTCTTCAACAAATGGATGTGAAAAGTGCTTTTTTAAATGGTATTTTAGAAGAGGAAGTTTTTGTGGAATAACCAAAAGGATTTGAGCATTGCTTGTAGATTATTTGGTATATTTCCGTGTCTTATTACTGCTTTATTACAATAAAGTCTTTCGCTATTTATTTGATAAGTTATCTTGTCAATGCACAATTGAATGAAATTGCATTAGAAACTGTATTGATATTATTCTTGGAATCCTTGCTACTATTGCACTTTCAAATCACAAAAGCTGGAGGATTGGAGATAACAAGCTGATAAATAGACATGGAGTGTAAAACATGTTTGATAAGAATAATTTTACTAGTCGAGTTGAGGAGAAAGCTCATCCACGATCCTATACGATTACGAATTTTAAGTAGTAGAGGGTCAAAAATCCTCTTGAGTCTCTTACTAGTATACAATGGGCAGCATATATAGATAAGGGGAAGAGTCTACCGAGAATAACCAAGGCGAGCAGTTATATTAATATTGCGATTTGGGGGTAGAGAGGGGCTAGAAATAAAGCAGCTCTTTCCAACATTAATTTTTTGGCCAGAACAAGATTCATAAAGCGAAAAAATCCTTTGTGTTTTTGGATGGAGCGACTATTCCCATTACAGAAAATAAGGATATCATCGGCAAACGCAAGGTGTGAGACAATAGGATATCCGTTGGAATAAGAAAACACAAGATGGGGTTACTGATGGTAGAGAGTATTAAGACTTCTACTAAGAACCCATGTAATAATAATTTAAAAAACTTGGAGAAAGTTGGTCACCCTGACGGAGCCCTTGAGAGGAAGGGAAAAAACGTACAATTTCCCTATTCACTATAATCGAAAACCAATTATTAGAAATAATTCTCTAAATCAAGTCTATAAAAATCTTGTGAAAGCCAAATTTTTTAAGAACCTTGATGAGAAAAAAACCAGATATTCTATCAAAAGCTTTGGCCATATCAAGCTTGATAGCAACATTAGATCAAGAGACATTTTTACTAAGATGATTCGTAAGTTCTTGAGCAAGAAGAATGTTGTCCTGTATGACACGACCTTTGACAAAACTACTTTCATTTTCTGAGATCATGAGATCGATGGGGAAGAATAGATGCCAGACGAGTAGCAAGGATCTTTGAGATAACTTTGTTGCAAAAGTTACAAAGGCTGATAGGCCGAAAATCCTTAAAAGTTTGAGGGTTATCCTTTTTGGAATAGTGATTAGGAGATCACTAGTCCAAGAACGGGGAAGGGAGAATCCAAAAAATAATCAAAATAGCCTGATGAAGATCGTGGCTTATTATATCCTAGCAAAACGTGAAGAATTTTCCAAAAAAAACCATCAGGGAGTGCTATCTACATTCATAGAAAACACAGTAGCTCTAGTTTCTTTCGAGGATTGGGGAATAGTAACAACAACATTCATACAATCCGAGACAAGAAGAGGAATATTACTAAGAAGATTTTTATCATTTATCGGTTAAGATTGAAGCTACTTCTGGAAGTGGGAAATAGCCTTTTGCTTGATAAGAGTTGGGTCCTCAACAATATATAGAGCCATAAGAATCAGTAATGCGGTGAAAAAATAACTGCTTAGGAGTTTGCTTAATGGAAGCATGAAACAGTTTTGAGTTGCTCTCACCTTCCTTAAGCCATTTAATAAGGGATTTTTGCCACCTATAATCCTCCTCTACTTTGAGACAATGAAGTAGATTAGCTTGCGAAAGATGGAGAGAGGCCCTATTATCCGGAGTCAGAAAGGAGTTGAATATGTTAGTCCCAAAGGGAACAATAATAGGCTAGAAGGGGGGTTGAATAGCCTATTAACAATTAAAAACATTTAACACAATGTTCCAGAATGTATGCTATCAACTATAGAGATAGTTACTGCAGTGGAAATAACACTTGGAAGCAGTTCACTAAGTCTGCTGGTAAGAACTGTCGGTATATTTGATGTGTCTATAAGTTTGAAGCTTTAAGATATACGTAGCAAAGATAAGATAAGTTGATAAAATAGTTGCACAACTGTAAGTAAATAAGAAGTAAGAACACAAAAAATTGAGATGGTTCGTACTATAAAGAGTACTACATCCACCACCAAAGCAGCCAACTTTGGATTTGAAAGTGCACTATGTTTTCCACTAGATCTATTACAGAAACACTAATGGATCGTGTACAAAATATTTGACTTGTGTTTGGGGTTGGTAGAGAATATCTGGAAAACAAAATATTCACCGTGTTCTGAAGAACAATTAATGTAAACAACAATGAAGAAGAAAATAAATGACAATGATTGAGTAGTCTTCTTGTTGTTGTTGAGGACTTTTTTGATCTTTTAGATCTCTTGAATGCACTGAGAGTAATGACTTGTAAGTTGTTGATTTGTTTCAGAGCATTGAATTCTTCAATCTTCAATGGTGGTATATATATATATATATATATGAGAGCATCCTTGAGACCATTGGGGAAGATGAAGAGAGTAACAGATTGATTAGGTTGGAGGCATTAAATGTGAGAACCCAAAATCTTACTTGTATAACATGCTTGCTAGGTCTACTTTTCATGCTAGAGACATGCCTAACACGTATAATTTGGTTCCGCTCCTTTGGTTGAGCCATAGTTGTCTTGTAAGATTTCTATGCCTTGAATGTTCTTTTTTTGGTTGCTATGAGTTGTTCCTTTGTTTTATGGACTTTCCTAAGTTTATATGAGTCTTAGTATTATTACTATATGTTTCTTGGTAGTTGTCGTGTTCATTGGTTGCTTATTAAAGTGGTAGGAATCACTAAAGCCTTACTTGATCTTTCGAAAACTTAGGATTGCACGTATGCCTTCCTTTACCTTGTTTCATGTCTGTGAGACTCGTGAGATGTTAGTTTGAGTCTTAGACCATGTATACTAGTCCTTAACATTCTTAAGAGTGCTTAACTATGCTTATAGTATCTTTGTTTAGTTTGTGTTTGAACGGTTGATAATCATTTGTTGTTTATGTTGTTCTCGACGTTCGTTTCCCTTCATTTTGTCGTGTCTCGGGAGTGGTTTGATTGTATTTTGAGTGTTGATTTGTTCTCCTTTAATTTCTTGGGTTGTTTGGGGGTTATTCTAGGCCAAATTTGAAGGCTTTTTTAATCTGGAGAGCTTGCGGACGCAAGGTGGTTTGGGCTTGCCCTCGCATGGAGGGAAGAAACTTGGGAGGTATATTCTGGTGACCTTGCGGGGGCAAGGTAGAGGGACCTTGCGGCCGCAAGCCCCCTTATGACACCAACGAGCAGTTTTTGCTATTTTGTGATTTTGAGCGTGAAAAACCTATCATACCCCCATTTTAACCACTTTCCTCTGCCATGTCTATAACTAGGAAGGGTATGATGTTCCTCCCTAACCCTTTATGTTCTAATTCCATCCTCCTCTTTCCTCATTTTTCTTCATCCACCATGACTTTTAGAAAGAGAGGGAGAAGGAGCTTCCATGGGAGATTCGTTGATTCCCGGAGTTCCGGCCATCGGTTTGTCGAGCTGCGACCGCCATCGTGAAGCCCTCACTGAGTAGATCATTTCCCCTTGGGTTTTTCCTCTTCCTAGTTGTTTGTGGCTCGATTAAGGTACGTTACGTAAGCCCTAGTTTCTCTCTCTACATGGATTTTGATGTTAGGTTGTTAAGGAGTTGTTCCTCGTGATTTATTGTTGTTATACATGTCAAAATGATATGTTTTCATGGATATCAATATATGTTAGTTAGGGTTTGAACCCAAATGATTTTATTGGGTATATTGGAGTTGTTATGGTTTAAGATTGATAGTTGTTGGGTTAAGAAACCCGAATAAATTGAGAATCCCAAATTTATGCCTTGACCTAGAATTTAGGACTTTGTAATTTGACCCAAATGGATTCAATTAATTATAAAAGTTTTTATTTGAGCCCTAGGATAAATTCCTATGACTTTTCATGTTTGTCAGGTCGCAATTTCGAGAACTCGAGAAATAATCGGGTAAGACCAACTTGGTGTTTTAGGTATTGGTTTAGGGCTTAAGACTCTAGTCGAAGTCCTTGGATAACCTTAAGTGTGAATTTATCACTAGTCGTTGGATTGAGGATGCTCGGGTCACAAATGTGTGATTCGAGTAAAAGACGTTTGAAATGGTCAAATTATGAACTAAGATTATTGATATTTTGTGGACTTCAAATGAAGTCCTATGTCTTGTAAGAGTGCAATCTAGACTATATATAGTGGACTTAAAATAGAAATTTGAGTTTAATATGATAGGAACCCCGACTCACGAGAGTCGCTTGTGAGCATGAACCCACCTTGACTCGCTAGAAATCTTGCTTGAGAATCTTGTGAACATCTTTAGGAATCCACGATGGTGAATTATAGAATCCGTCTATGGGATGATTTGGAATTAGGGATGTTATATACCTTAACACTCTACATTTAGAGTCTACTAAAATGTCGTGAAGAGAACTAAGTTGTTTTCTAAGACACATTTGTATTGCCTCGGTCTTGCTAATTAGTATCGCTCGGACACCTTAAAGAGTCTTGACTATACCTATGAGTCTATCCTTTGAGTGTATTTCATGGCCCTTAACGTTTAGAGAACTTCAATGGAGCCTCGTAGTGTTACAACATGGTTTATCTTGGACCCTCAAGGACTTGAAGGTGGAAAGAATAGCTTGTGATGTTGTTGCTTGGTAAACCTAGACAATCTAGGTAGCCTCGAGGATTATGTGAATTGTGAGTATTAAGTTATAAACTTAGCTTGTATTGTGCTAGAAATAACCTTCCATGTCTATTTCAATATTATGACTTATAAGACATAATTATATCAAGTCTTGATAATATGAATTCCTACTTCCAATTTACATTGTGATATGAGAAAGCTTGACCATGATCCTTTTTAATGATTGATTTCTTCTTACTTGTTTTACGAATATGATTTAATAAGCATATTTCATATCTTGGCTCAAAGCATGATTTACTCTTGAATATCTTGTTGAAAGTTGATTCTTGTACATGTATTGAACTTGGATTCCACTAATAAGTGGAATGGTGAACTTGTTGAACTAGGGCTTTTCAATGAAATAAGGACCTAGATATATGTGAACTGTGAACATAGAGAAAGGATATAAATGCATATAGTATTTGTATTCTATTTGGGATGAATTGTAGCAATGACTTAACGTAGTCGAGTTTAAGGAACGATTAGACCTTAGGTGAGATCTTTTGACACTTAGAAATCCATTTGACTAGATTACTAGCTTTTGGAACTTGACACTTATAGTTTTGAGACTCAATCGAGCTCCTATTGTAATCTATATGATTAATCATGAACATGTCGTGAATAACATATCTGCTTGTCTTGAACGAGTTCGCTCTTGTCGAGCTCGCTTCCTACTTGATTTTATATGAGTAAACATCTATCTGACATGGACGAGTTCACTCTTGTCGAGCTCATTCTCTACTTGATTTTAATGCCAAGTAAACATTTACTTATCATTCCATTAGTCCAACTGGCATACTTGTCTTGTCTCGATGGTAAACGACACATCGTCGTCACGAATCGTGAGAATCATGGTAGTGATGGGTCGCCACACCATAATCATGCACACACCCTTCACTATTTGATCACAGTGGAGAAGAGTACCTTGTCGTAACCATTAGGGCGCTTGGAATAATGCTATCGTGTTCTTGGTCGATGTATCACTCACGTACATCCGACAACCCACATTCGTGATAACCATTTTCATTTCAGGATCTATGTTGCGGCAGCGGCTCTATAATATATCCTCTTGTTATGTGATTTATTTCAAGCACTTATGTGACAACAAAGTGTTAATTGAGACATGGGATCGAAAGTGACCATGTTTATCTTGATCGCGCATTATTGAATTACGTGGTGTGTATATATATATATATGCATACATATTAATACTTGATAATTCTATGAAAGACTTGATATGTGTATATATAAATATACATGCTTATACTTGATAATTCCATGAATGACTTGATGTGTATATATATAGCTATGCCTACTTACATGTAATGTTTTCATGAGAATTACTTTCTAATTCATTTGGTTTGTGTTGAATAGGAGAATTTCACCCTAGTTCATTTGGACATTTTAGTAAGTGAGAAGGAGAGATTTCTTGTAAAGTATACAACATGTCTTCACGAGCTTCGTCGTAGTAACACGATGTTACTATTATTATAACAATGTTTCATATTATGCTATTGTCGTTTGTAGTAGCGTACTGAGTCATTATGACTCACTTCGTGCCTTCTTTCTAGTTTGCAGTTTTGTTAGGCGTGTTGAGGTCGTGTGGATCCTGTCTGTAGCTGTGTGCCTTGGATCGATAGCTGAGTTGAGATCGTGTGTTCGTGATTGTCGCAGTTGTTGTTTCTTCCGAGTCGTAGCTCGCGGAGTCCCCTCTAGCATCGTGTTGTTTCTATTATTTTGTCCTTCTTTTCTGCTAATGGCGTTTTGAGTAAAGTTATATAAACTTTACAGTGGGTAGCATTACTAGTCTTGTTGTACTTTCCTATCATAGATTTTATAGTTCGGTGTGTATAATTCACTTCTTAGTATTTATTTAGTTGTCTCCTGGGCAAGCGGTAGCTTCGGGGCATTTAGTATTTCTCTTGTTGTTGTTGTTAACCCCGGTATGTTAGTCGTTGGGTAATTGTTATATCAGGTTGGATTCTTGTCGAAATGCCGGCCTGGAGTGCCGATGGTTTGTTCTGGGTCTCTGCAATGTTGCGGCACACGAATTTTGTGTTTAGCCTCATGAGACAACGTCTCTCTTGGTTCTATTTACTTTAGTTTTCAAGCTCTCTAGCTCGGGGCTTCACTATGCTAACGATTTCGCATCTTCGATTTTTGTTGACCATATTTTGAGCATTATACGATTGCACATTCATGTTTAGTGTTTGATAGCCCTATTGTTTGACTTGTACTATTATTTATTTTGTGCTTGTCCTCTTCTTGTCTTCGTTTAGCGGCACGACATCGGGATTTCGTGCTAGGATCCAGGTCGAGTCGTCACATTAAATGCGAAGAGCTATTAGGTTGAATTCACTTTATCGAGGACGGCTCAAGAAGGGAGACGTGGAGCAGGTACTGTGAAGGAGCAGGTGGAAGATGACAGAAGTTACAGACCTGCAAGAGTTGGTACAGTCTGTACTTTACTCAGAGAGTGTTGTGTCAGATTGTATATATGCTATATCCTTTGTTCAGTAATCATCAAAGGGGAAAAGTTTGTTGTATCCAGAAAAACTGGGATGGTGTTTCTTTAAATCAAGAAGTCAACTATGGAAGATATATTTCAAACATATATTCTAAAATATCTTAATCAAAAATCGTTTTTGAATGTGTTGAGCTGGACATCTTGATTTCCCTTTAAATCTTCAAACGCATCATACAACTGTACATAGGCAAACAAGGTCTACTGGTGGAGCGTTACCGAAGTCTGCTGGTGAAGACTACCGAAAGCTGTGAAGTCTAACTAACTGTTCTAAACGCAAAGTTTTATACACAGTTGTCACGCTAACTGGTACGCAGCTCATTTAGCCACTAAGTATAGAACAAAATGTAATGTATGAGCAAATGAAAATCGAAAGATACCAATGAGAATCAACAGAATAATCGCTCTTTGGTCTTAACTTCTTGTTCAGCTTGATGCAGGGAAGTAAAAATATTACCAAAAGTTTATTTATTCCAAAGAAGCAATGCCTTGCGAGTCTGTTTGAGTTTCTCCGAAAATACGAACAATGGTCGCCGCAGGGTAGTAGAGTTCCAGATTGTTTGAATTATGGATAGAAATGATGGGTGTTTTGTCATGACATTCAAAAATCGGAAAGAGGCTTTATGTTTTTGTAAGGAGCTATAAATTTCTACAAGAAGAGGATTATGATCATATATAGCAAGTATGGTCAAAAAGATTGACCTCCGTGCGGGGAAAAAAGGAGGTCCAAGTGTTATTACAAATGATATGGTCAATCCATTGATGAATAATTGTAGTACCCTCTCTTTTATTCCACCGAGTAAAAGGAGTTCTAGAATACCCCATATCAGTGAGACCTGGGGCGGTGAGACAAGAGTGAAACTTGAGAGCAGCTTCCCTATCCCAACCATTACCACCATATTTCTCTTCCGGTGACAAAATAATGTTGAACTCTCCCCTGAAAAGGCAAGGAGATTGGAAGAATTGGGAGCTTAAGTAAGTTATTTTAGTGTAAAGATCTTGCCTCTCTAAAGAGGTACATTTAGCATAAACCGAAGTGATAATAGCTAGAACTGACCACTTGTAGTGTTGCACTTGAATTGTGAGCTATTGGATGAAATCTTGCATGATAAAACAAGTAAAGGAAGCTTTTCCAAATATCCAAATTGAACTACACGAATTAGAAGCAAAAAAATGAAATTTAAGTTTTCTCGTCGATAATTGTAACTTATCCATCAAACTCCAAGCTAAAGTGGAGTCCTGGATAGGAACTTTCCTTAATGCGGCGGGGAAAATCACTTTAATTCGGCATGTTATTCAAGCTATTACGGCTTATCTTCTGGCTTCTCTTGATCCCCCTAAAGTTGTTATTCACATGCTTGAGCGTGTTTTTGCCAATTTTTTCTGGGGTGGCTTTGAGGGCTCTCATAAATCGCACTGGGTTTCCTGGCAAACTTGTTGTAAACCCAGGTGTATGGGTGGTCTTGGCATTCCATCAGTCTCCTCTTTAGTTCAAGCTTTCTCTGTTAAGCTTTGGTGGAGATTTCATACGGAAAAGAACTTATGGACTGACTTTCTCAAAGCCTGATATTGTTCTTCGATGCATGTTACGCTTTCTTCCCCCAAGGGATCTCATATATGGCTTCACCTTAAGCTCATTCAATCAATTGTTGAACCTCATATTCACTGGAATATTGGTATTGGAAACTGCTCCATTTGGTTTGATAAATGGCTCCCTGGGAAACTTCTCACTCGGCCTCCTGACTGCGCTATTACATAAGTGAAAGAGCTTTTTGATTCTACCGAGGTTAATCTTACTCCATTGGCTCTATCTGTTCTGCCTAATTCTGCTTGTACCTTTATTCACGACCATTAGATTTCTCTCACAAATCACCTTGATTCTCCATGTTGGACTAAAACCTCTTCTGGAAAGTTCTCTCTTTCCTCGGCCTTGTCTGTTGTCGCGCCGGCAGCTCCTTCTTTACTTCCATCAAAGTTTATTTGGCATAACCTCCTTCCAAAAAAATTTGGAATCTTTCTTTGGCAGTTATTTTTAAAGCGCCTCCCGATTGATGAAGGCCTGCTTCGAAAAGGTTTTCAATTTGCCTCTCGATGTGTCTGTTGCTCTCAGCCTTCTATTGAAACCTTTAATCATCTCTTTATTCAAGGCAATTTAGCTGCTTCGCTTTGGTTAGATTTCAGTATTTCTCATGGTCTTCCAGTTGTGGGTGATTCTATTCAGCAAAGATGTATGGCGGGTTGGTGTTCTTCCTCATCTACTGCTCATAAGCTCCTCCCCTCCCTTATCCTTTGGCACATTTGGAAGGTCCGCAACGCTATTCTCTATGATAATTCCCACATCTCCATTCCCTCTCTCATTCATGCTATCTCTAATGATCTCTCTATTATTATGGGAGGAGGGAATTATTTTGTCTTGCATAGTCAATCTGGTATTCCTATTTCCTTTGCCTCTAAAAGGAAGGTTAGAGTTCAAGCTGTTTCTTGGTCCAAGCCTCGTGGGAACTCTCTTAAGATTAACTCCGATGGTGCTTGTCGGGGTAACCCGGGCCTTAGTGGAGGAAGTGGTATAATTCGCGACTCTGAGGGTGGGGTTATCTATGCTTATGCCTCCTACCTCGTTCCTGCAACCAATACTGAAGCAGCAATGAAAGCTCTTTTTCAAGGTGTCTGCTGGTTACACTCTCATGGTTATAGCCATGCCATTGTTGAGATGGACTCCATGATCATCTATAATTGGCTTACTAAAGGGCATCTCTCTCCTTGGTCTCTCCATTTCTATGTTCGAGCTATTCTTTCCATGCAAAGGGATTGTCTGTTCTCTTTCGGTCACTGTTTTCGGGAAGCCAACTCTGTTGCTAATGGCCTTGTTAACTTTGCTATTGATTCTCGTGTGGATTCTGAATTTTACTCTCTTGTTGCTTTGCCTTCTTTTATTATAGGGAACTCTATTTTGGATAGTCTCGGTACCTCTCATGTTCGGATATCCTAGGTTTTCTGTTCGTGATTATTATTATTTCTTCTTCGAGGTTAGGCTCCTTTGTCCCCTCGTCATAAGGGTAAGGCTGGTTGTCCCCCTCAAGTTTGTATTTTTTTTATTCTATTTATAAAATCTAGCAGGGTGCCGTCCCTGTTTCTCAAAAATAAAAATAAAAAAATTTGTAACTTATCCATAGCAAGCATAGGTTCAAAAAATGACAATAAAATAAATTTTATGTAACCGAACTAGGTGCTTGATAGGGCTAACAGTGGGCACATTACCAATGCCCCTAATATTCCAAAATAAGAGGTTAACAACCATGGGAATGGGTTAAGGTGGTGCTAGAGAGTGGTTTTTCCTAAGAGCGAGTTTTTCGATTAGTAGAACAATTAATTTGAACCTTTTTTCTGTTTAGGATTGTGCTGGATAGCAGGTATATCAATAATTCATGTAGCTTCAGCAAGAAGATCAGCAGCTTCCTCCTCAAGACTCGTAAGAGAGGCGAAACGATTTAGAGAGGTTTGAATGCTTGACTTACGGACATTGGAATCTCTTTCAACATTAATATCTGTGGGGTTCTAAAAAACAATATCATCAACCAAGTTAGGAGGTTCACGATCAAAGTCCTCCAACCCAGTGTTATTCATGGGAGTCATGGCATGAACTTGCAAAGGAGCCTTATCAACAGAAGATTGGGGCTGTGTTTCATTATTAAGGTCCTAGGCACCAATAATCTCGTAAGAAGCACCCTTTATGTTTGAAGAAAAATCCAGAGGTACATTACCCAAAGCCGAAGCGATCAATGGGACTTGTTCAAGAGCTATAATCGTTGGAGTAGGAAGAACATTGCGATCATATTCATATAAATGACTACTGTCCATAAATAGGTTGTTAGGGATAGATATGCTGGGGGTACGCCAGCAAGGACATTAGACATAGATGGTGACTTTTGGACCCAAATTGATTTAAGAGTAGGAGGTTGAGCTTTTTCCGATATTACATTCTC
Source organism: Codonopsis lanceolata (assembly GCA_013146195.2). Lineage (NCBI taxonomy): Eukaryota > Viridiplantae > Streptophyta > Magnoliopsida > Asterales > Campanulaceae > Codonopsis > Codonopsis lanceolata. Next base: position 143,532,194 of record CM028380.1, read on the forward strand.
AGATAAGGTAGCTAGAGCAAAAATGGAAGCTTTCATCTTACATGAAATACTGTCATGACCTTGACGAAGACAATGACTATAATAGAGAGGCTTACATTCAACATGAATCGGTTGCCAAAAATTGGGGAAAGAACCTGTAAGTCCAAAAGGCAACGGAATGAGGCTAGAGGGGGGGTGAATAACCTTTTAAAAACATTAGGGGTTGTTTTGAAAACCTTTAAAAGTTGCAAAGAAAAAAGATAAGTTTTCATCAGATGATCAGTAGGTAGCAGCTATTGAACTTAAAACAGTTTGGTTTAGTTTTCTTTTAATCACTTAAGTATATGGACAGAATTGAAGGACAATATATAAGATCAACTATGTAAAGAATTCCATAATGTAACTGTTAAACACTTAAGTTGATAGAAGCTGCTTAAGTGTATGAACAGTAAAAACGACAGGTATACAGAACACGGTATTTGGAGTGGTTTACAGTGTTAAAACTACTAATCAACTACCAAGTTGGTCAAACTTGGATTTTAGAAATGTTCAAGATTGTAGCCGTTTGAGAGAGCAAGGCTCGATCTTTGAATTGCTTCAAGAAATGAAGATGATGATTGATAGACGTATTTTATACGTCTTTATCAGGTACTTTTATGACTTAGAAATAGCAATTATGTGAGGCTTTTGGTTACTAATATGCATTTTTGAGCTATGTTGTGAGTTTCAGGGTTTTAGGTGAAAGTATGGGATTTATAAAGCTTTTAATGAAGATCCTAAGGAAGGGTGAAAAGTGCAACAAGTAAAAAGAAATCAAAAGAAGACATCTGGACACCTTGCGGCCGCATGACTCCAGTGCCTTGACCTCGCAAGGTATCCAGTGTGCAGCCTAGCCCGATCAAGACCCTTGCGGACGCAAGTTATACACACCTTGCGGCCGCAAGGTTCCCAGAAACCGCCTTTGCGGGTATTTCACATGGATTGAACCTCCTACTCCCCCTAGGATACCTTGATATATATAGATGACGGTAGCCAAAGAAAAATAACGTCCATAAATCATTAGGAGATGGTTCTAACACCAATTTAGTTTGTATTACACAGTTTAGTTATTGTAATTATAGTTTTGAAGATCGATTCATGTATTCCTTCATCCCGTTGTTCAGTTCATCTTCAAGGATGAACTAATCGTCCATTAATCTCGGAATTGGGAGGTAACTTGTATCAAATCTATTGCTTAATATATTTTTATTAATTCAATTTTTGTTGATCATGATGTTTATCAACCCCTTTACTTTCTAACTTTGACCAAATGAATGGAATCGCAAGTAGTAAAGGCCTAGAGGTGCGGATAGCTGCACGGCCAAATGCATATGTCGTACACTGGCTCACCATCGTGATAAATTGACCTTATCGATGCACGAGAGTGATAAGTTAGCTACATGTTCATATATATGACCTAAGTGACAAATAGGATTCATATGTTCTTGTTCTTAGGATATAGATTGGATGAATTATTTAGGATGGACTGAATTATAATTTGACAATCTATATCTATCTTTTGTGAACGAACCCAAGTTATTGATTGATACTTTACTTAAAAAGCAATAGAGTAGATGCAAGTGAATCCACAATCCTATATTTCCCTCCTCCATACAGATCTTCATAACTGTGATTGTTGTCTAGTTTGTTAATTAGATTTCTTGCTTTAGTAGAATAAATTAGATTAATTAAAAATATATATAAACCCCCTTAGTTTAATTGCTACTGATATTCTTGCTATTTGTATTATTCTTGTCTCTGTGGTTCGACCCTTGCTTCCCAAACTATTCTGCAATAGTCTTGTGCACTTGCAAGCTATAAATTTAAGACACGATCATGTTTTTGGCGCCGTTGCCGGGGATAAGCTAGTTGCTTAAGTTAGTTTGTTGGTAGCGTTGTTTTTAAATTCAGTCATTATAAAAAGAAAATTACAAAAATATTTTTTATTATTTAGTTTTAATTTTTAGTTTGTTTTTAATTATTTTTAATTTTAGTATTTTATGCACGGTCGTAGAGCTTTAAATCCCAAGCTGACAGAATTAAATCAAAATATAAATAATCTTGGTAAGAATCAGGAAGACACTGACAATTTGGATAATCCACCTGTTAATCAAGAATGCATAAATAGTGAGGATCCTCCAATGGATAATATCAATAATCAAAATCCTGAAAATATTGTTCCTTCGGTAAACATACATCAAAGAAGAGAGGAACCCGCTGATAGAAATACAGAAGTAATAATAAATCAAAGAACTATAAGTGATTATGATTGTCCCATGTTGAATGCAACACCATCATGTTTAGTTTTACCTGGAGCGGTAAGAAACTTTGAACTTAAAGGACATTTTTATAACATGTTGCCTTCATTCCATGGATTGCCATTAGAAGATCCAGTAACTTTTGTTAAAGAATATAATTTTATGACTGAAAATTTCCCATTAGGAGGCTTGACATAAGATCAAATAAAAATGAGATACTTTCAATGTGCACTGAAAGATGTAGCAAGAAGATGGTTTATGAATCTAGCACCTAGAAGTGTTTATACATGGGTTCAATTATATGATTTGTTTATGGGCAAATTCTATCAACATGCATCTCTTTCGGAATATAGGAAACAAATTATGTTTTTTCAAACTGAACTAAGAGAGACATTCCATGAAGCATGGGATAGATTTAAAAACTTACTTATCATGTGTCCCCATCATAATCGTTCTCAAGATATGTTAGTAACTCAGTTTTATCATGCTCTTTCACCTGCCTTGCAAACTATGGTTGATAGTACAGCCGGTGGTTCTATTAATAGAATGACACCAGTAGAGTTAGAAAATTTGTTTGAAATGCTAAGTGCAAATTCTCACAGAAAAGTACGAGAGGTAAAAGTAGAAGTTTGTTTCAAGTCCAAGAAAGTTCAGATACTCAAGCTCAAATACATAAAATGAAAGGTCAAATTGAATTTTTACAAAATATAGCACAAATTCAAGAAGCATGTACTATTTGTAGATTAAATTCTCTTCCTACTAACTTGTGTCCATCTAGTGCTGTGTATCCTGAACAGGCTAATGCAATGAATATGTATCCTCCAAGGCAAAGTATGATCCCTTTTCCAACACATATAATCCAGGTTGGAGGAATCACCCTAACTTTTCATGGAGATGAAATAAGCCCTTGCAGCCTCAACAATTTCCTAGGCAAGGACAGTTACAGATCGAAGAAGCTCCAAAATCAGAAGGATTAAATAGTAGACAAATTGCTCTTAATAAATACTTATTGGAAACTGTAGAAAATTTGCAGAAAGAACTTGCAAAATATCAAGGAAGAGAAGAAGGGAAGTTCCCTAGTCAAACAGAACAAGCAAAATCTATCACTACTCTGCGAAGTGGTAGAATCATTGGAGAGGAGGTAAGTAAACCTACTCAATCTACTGATGTTCCTGATAAAATAGATAACTCTGGTAAAGAAGTTGAAAAAGATAAAGGTGAAGATATTCAAACAAAAGATAAAGATAAAGAGGTAGAAAAAGATATCCAAGTAAAAGACAATCAAGAGAAAGAAAAGAGTCACACAAGAGAAGGAGCAAGAGGCAGAACCTCTTGAGGAACCATATGGTGTTCCTCTACCATATGTTCCACCAATACCATTCCCTGGTAGATTAATGAAAAACAAGATTGATAAGTAATTTACGGAAATTTATAATATGGTGTCCAAAGTGAACATCAATCTCCTTTTGCTCAACGTCATTAAAAATATTTCGTCCTATGCCAAGTTTTTCAAAGATCTCCACTCTAAGAATCACAAATTTGAAAACAATGAGAAAATAATTGTTTCAGAAAATGTTAGTGCAATATTACAACCTGAACTCCCCCCTAAATTAAAAGATTCGGGTAGTTTTAATATCCAAGTTTCCTTGGGGAGTTCGAAAAAAATGAAAGCTATACTAGATTTAGGAGCGAGTATTATTTTAATGCTTTTTGCTATTTATAAACAATTAGGATTGGGTGAATTAAAACCCACTACTATGTCCTTACAGTTAGCTGACCGTTTGGTTAAACATCATTTGGGAATAGGAGAGGACATTCTAGTACAAGTAGATAAGTTAATAATCCCAGTTGATTTTGTGGTTCTAGAGATGGAAAGAAAAATATGCACTACTAATGAAGTTCTTATTTTGTTAGGAAGACCTTTTATGACTACTGCCAACACCATGATTAATGTGAAGAATGGTAAACTATCAATTTCAGTTATGGGAGAAACTGTAGAAATTTCAGTTTTTGATGCGTTAGATAGATCGAGTGACATGAATGCATGTTTCTCAATCAATGAAATTGAAAATCTTACAGCTCAAAGCTTTGAAGCAAATTTAAATGATGATGAGCTAGAGAAAGATATTTTTGGATAAGACGATGATGCTAGAATCTTCTCTAATGTGAGAATTGACATAGAAGAATTAGAAGGAGAACTCTAAGAGGCAGATGCTAGAAAAAAGAATGAGAGATTGGAAGCTCTTAAAAATGATAGTAAAAATAAAGAAGTAGAAAGTCCCAAACCATAAATTAATTCTGATAAAATAGAACTTGATGAAGAAAAAGTAGAAGAAGAAATTCTTAAGGAGGATGAAAAAGAAGAAAAATTTAAACCTGAAATTCCAAGTTTATTCAATCTATTAAATCTCCTCTTGAAGTAGAATTAAAGCCATTACTGTCCCATTTAAAATATGCATTTCTTAGGGAGGGTAATACTTTACCCATTATAATTGCTGCAGATTTAACGGAAGAACAAGAATCAAGCTTGTTAAAAGTTTTATGGATACATAGAGAAGCTATAGGTTGGTCCTTAGCGGATTTGAAAGGTATTAGTCCTTTTATGTGTATGCATAGAATTCATTTAGAAGAAGGTAGCAAACCTTCTAGAGAACGACAAAGAAGACTTAACCCCCTATATAGAAGAAGCAGTTAGAAAGGAAGTGCTTAAGCTTCTTGATGCGGGTATAATTTACCCGATATCTGATAGTTAATGGGTTAGTCCGGTACAAGTAGTTACAAAGAAATCAGGAATTACTGTTGTTAAAAATGATAAAGATGAATTAGTTCCCACTAGAACTATTACCGGTTATAGAATGTGCATTGACTTGAAGAGCTAAATGCGACAAGAAAGAAAGATCACTTTCCTTTGCCCTTTATTGACCAAATCCTTGAAAGATTAGCTGGTCATGAGTATTATTGTTTTCTTGACGGTTTTTCTGGTTACAATCAAATTCCTCTTGCACCAGAAGATCAAAAGAAAACCACATTTACATGTCCCTTTGGTACTTTTGCGTTTAGAAGAATGCCCTTTGGGTTATGTAATGCCCCAGCCACTTTTCAAAGATGCATTATTTCTATATTCTCCGTTTTAGTTGAAAGATGTGAGGAAGTGCTTATGGATGATTTCTCAGTATTCAGAAATTCTTTTGATAATTGCCTAGACAATCTAACATCGGTTCTGAAAAGATCTTGCGAAACTAATCTGACTTTAAGTTGGGAGAAAAGTCATTTCATGGTTAAATATGAGATAGTTTTGGATCATGTTGTGTCTAACAAAGGAATTGAGATTGATAAAGCTAAAATTGAAGTTATATCACAATTACCTCCCCCAACTACAGTCAAGGGTGTTAGAAGTTTTCTAGGACATGCAAGTTTTTACAGAAGATTTATAAAAGACATTTGAAAAATCTGTAAACCTTTATGTAATCTTTAGCAAAAGATAACGAATTTATTTTTGACCAAGAATTCTTGAATGCATTTAATTTGTTAAAAGAACAACAGATCCTGTTTTAACTAGCCCTGATTGGTCTCTCCCTTTCGAGATCATGTGTGATGCATCATATTTTACAGTTGGAGCTGTTTTAGGACAAATGGTAGATAAGAAACCCCATGTGATTCATGACGCAAGTAGTCATTGAATGATGCACAACTTAATTATACAACCACTGAAAAAGAATTTTTAGTAGTTGTGTTTGCATTAGAAAAATTTCGATCCTATTTGTTAGGTTCAAAAGTTATTATATTCTCTGATCATGCAGCCCTAAAATATCTATTGAGTAAAAAAGAGGCCAAGTCTAGGCTCATTAGATGGATGCTATTATTACAAAAATTTGACATTACCATTAAAGATAAAAAAGGAACCGAAAACATTGTAGCCGACCATTTGTCTCGATTTGGAATTTTTACCTTTACTTGAACGTCAACTTTTTGATAATAAAATTCCGATGAACGAAGATTTCCCTGATGAACAATTGTTAACAATTAAAAAATCTTGAACCATGGTATGCTGATTTTGTTAATTACCATATGGCAGATATTATTAATCTTGATTTTGACTTTTATAAAAGAAAGAAAATTTTAACTGATGCAAAAAAATATTTTTGGGAAGTGCCATATTTATTCAAAATATGTTCAGACTCAATAATTAGAATATATATTCCAGAACTAGAACAACAAAGTATTTTAGCATTCTGTCATGAATACTCTGGTGGTGATCATTTTAGAACATCATGCAATCTAGTTTATATTGGCCTACTGTTTTTAGAGACTCTAAAATATTTTGTAAAACATGTGATAAATGCCAAAGGACTGACGAAATTAGTAAAAGGAATGAGATGCCCTTGCATAATAATTTAGTTGTTGATATCTTGATATATGGGGTGTTGACTTTATGGGTCCTTTTCCAGTTTCAAGTGGTTATGAATATATTTTAGTCGTTGTTGATTATCTGTCAAAATGGATAGAAGCTATTGCTACCTGAAACAATGATGGTCAAACTGTTGTCAAGTTTTTGGATGAAATATTTTCTCGATATGGAGTACAGAAGGCAATAATTAGTGATCAAGGAACACATTTCACCAATCGGTTGTTGAATGCGAGCCTTAGGAAACATGGTGTGACACACAAGTTGGCTACACCATATCATCCTCAGATTTCTGACCAAGTAGAAGTTAGTAACAGACAGATAAAAGCAGTCCTCAAAAAGACTGTTAGACCAAATCGTAAAGATTGGGAACCAAAACTTAAAGATGCTTTTTGGGCATATCGAATTGCGTATAAAACCCCAATAGGTATGAGTCCTTATCGGATGGTGTACGACAAAGCATGCCATTTGCCAATAGAAATTGAACATAAGGCTTATTGGGCCATTAAAACTCTTAATTTTGATATAGCTTTGGTCGGTGAAGAAAGGCTTTACCAGTTAAATGAATTAGAAGAGCATAGGTTAAATTTGTATGAAAATGCAAAAATCTATAAAGAAAAGACCAAGACATACCATGATATGAGAATTACTAAAAAAAATGTTACGTCCAGGATTGAAAGTGCTTCTTTTTAATTTTAGACTCAGATTATTCCCAGGTAAATTAAAATCGAAATGGTCTGGTCTTTTCATTATAGTACGAATTTACCCACATGGAGTCGTCGATATAAAAAATCCCAACACTAATGAGGTATTTAAGGTTAATGGTCACCGACTCAAACCGTACTTTTAACCCATGTTAGTAGAGAGAACAATTGAACTCATCCGTCTATCTAACACTGAGCCCCCGAGAGAATAGGTTTGTATTTAGGTCGAGCCAAAGACATTAAACAAGTGCGCTAGATGGGAGGCAACCCACTTTGATGGAAATTTTATTTGTTTTTGTAGTGTAATTTAAATATGTTGTTCTCCATCTTATTTAACTATGGGCATTTAAATTAAATGTTTTCCAGTATTAGCATAATTCAAAGTTTGGGGGAGAAAAGCATCTTAATGTTGTATTTATATGTTTTTAATATTGTAGTGTTGTAGAATGTTCTGAGTGCAGGAAAGAAACAGCCTTAACGGAACGTAACAGAAGACTTAAATGAAGAACTGCCCAAAAATCATGAAATTAGTCCCAAGGTCACACAACCTGTGAACCTTGCGGACGCAAGGTCCTAAACACCTTGCGACGCAAGGCCTTATTAATGGCAGTTAATGTGTGAAGCTTGCGGCTGCAAGCCACACATACCCTTGCCTCCACAAGCCCTACATCAGCATCCGTGCTCGTTGACTGGGTACCTTGCGGATGCAAGGTATATACACCTTGCGGCTGCAAGGCTCCCTTTATAAGCAGGAACGGGGCAACCATGAGCAGATCACAATTTTCAAGCCCTCCTTCAAGAACTCCGACAATCTCTCTCTTTCTTCAAGAATTGCGGCGAAGTTTTCAATTCCGGCCAAGTTTAAAGTTCTAGTTGCTCTCTTCCTCAAGTTTTCATCATCACCTCCACCCTCCATCTCCCTCCACTCAAGCTTTGAAGAAGAAGTAAGCCATCATCGTAGCCGATGTGAAGCTTCAGAATTCCGACCAACCTCCCAATACAGTTTAAAGCATTGCAATCCAAGTATCTTCTATCCCCTCTCTATTTAAATTTTTGACTTGTCAAATTTTTGCATGCTAGGGTGTTAGAATTATTTTTATTGTTTATGTGCATGCTTTGTTTGTTTTAGTTAGGTTGGTTAATTTTATTTTATTTTTAAGAGAGTAGATGACATTATTTTTTTGTGTCTTGAAAATGGCCCCCAAGCGTAAAAACACCACACCTTCTTCGTCCCGCTCCCTAGAGGAGGAACAAGAGTATGATGCCACTAGGTTTGTGTCATTTGAGGCATCGGAGAGCTACTCTAGGAAGCTCTCCAAAAGCATAATCCCTTAGAGGGGATTTAAGGTCAAAGACTTTGCTCTCCCTGCCCACTTCGCCCAGCGAAGGTGCGGCCCTCTTTGTGTGACTTCGGGTGTGGCCATCGTGGCCATAGTCTGTGAATTCTACGCCAACGGGCATATTTCCATTTCTGGCCAGGTGCATGACATTAGTTTTGTTAGGGGTAGGGATGTCGACTTTTCACCCCCTAGTATTAACCGTTATTTCGGAACCCCTAATATCACGATGGGTACTGACCATTACAGTATCCATATCGCTAATCATATCCCTCTCCCGGTGTTAAATGGGATTATCGCAACACCTGACGGAGTTTGGACCTTCCATCAAGGTCCACCATTTGGGCCCCACACCATGGACGAGACGCTTCTCACGAACACGGCCAAGGCCATGTTCATATTTATCTGTGCACGTTTTATGCCTTCTAGCCACCAGCACACGGTGTCTTGGCATAAGGCCATTTTGATCTACACCCTCTTGACCGGTGGGTCTGTTGATGTGGGGTGTCTGATCAACACCCAGATTCAGACCCTCATTAGAGGTAGAAAAAACTTGGGATTCGTTTTCCCGAGTTTGATTACCGCACTGTGTAGTGGGGCTGGAGACGTTTGGACTCCAGACTCTAAGAGAGTTCGGGCAGTCCCCGACATTACTACAGTGATTCTTTTTGTGCACTCGTGCCAGCCACGTGAGAGAGGACCAAGTGAGGAGCCTCAAGAGGAGGAGGATCCCTTAGAGGCTATCTCCAATAGGCAGGAGGAGATCCTGTTACAACATGAGAGGATTAGTCAGCAGTTGGCGCAAATGCGCACCGAACAGACTCATTTCTTTGGTTGGGTTAACCAGGTGGGGCACAATGTCTCCACATATTACGGGATGCCACCTGGCACGATCCTCAAGTTTCGTCCTCCTTCATTATTTCCTTTCGATTCACCATGAGTCGAAGCCCAAGTTTCTTCCTCTTTCGTTAGGCAGGCCAGATATTTCCTTTTGATATTTCTCCTCCATCAACCCTCTTATTGGATAATCCTCAATTATGAGGAAAAAATAAAATTTAAGTTTGGGGGGGGAGGGGAATTCTAAGCCCAGGGCCTTTGCAGGTCCTAGCCTAAGGAACAGTGGAGTTAGGCCACGTTTTTAAGGGTGAGGGAAATTTTTTGTCTCTCTATCGTCTCTTCTCCTCACTCCGTTTTCTTGCTTTTTATGTTTTCTCATTTTGGGAGATGTTGCTTTGACCAGAATACACTAATATTTGGTTCCTTCGGGGACCCATCAAAAGAGTCATTGTCATCGCACATCTCCATTTTCTTTTTAAAAAATTCAAAATTTTCATTCTCGAGTCCTGGAATGGTCACTTCGGTCTATGATGATTTAGTGCAAGGAGCCGCATAATATATTACAAGTTCACTTAAAGAAGCTTTCTCTCTCTAGCTATTTTCTCTCTCTAGCTTTTGGTCGCCCTAATTAGGGTTTCTTGTCTTTGGCGGCGGACATGGAGGCTCAGCCTCCTATTCCTCCCGTCCCCAGCCATGATCAACCGGCATCCTATGCTAATGTGGTGGCTCAACCCAAGGCGTTTGTAGGTCAAGCAAAACCGGCTCTTCAGGCCATCCCTCTGGTTCCACGTCAGGCTGTTTCTGTGGACGGCGATCCTGGTTGTTTCTTTACGCCGGTCGAGTTGGAGGCTGCTGCGAAGCAGTTTGAACACACTCTTATACTCAAGTTCTCTACAGGTAGGCCAACTGTGAACGTTATTCAGGCAGACATTGCTGAGAATTGGAAACTTAAGGGTCCGTTTGTAGTCGGTCTTTTAGATCCGCGTCATGTTATGGTTAGATTATCTTCCCCGGAAGACTTTGTTCTGGCTCTATCCAAGGAATCGCACATGATTCAGTCCTGTATGTACCGATCATTCCGGTGGTCGGCTGATTTTGCTTATCGGAAAGATGTACCTCAAGTGGCGGTTTGGGTTCGTCTCCATCATCTACCTCTTGTGTATTTTAATCCTTCGTTCTTGGAGTGCATAGGTAATTCTTTGGGCAACTTTCTAAGGGTGGATGAGAAGACTCTATCGTTGGTTCGGCCATTTTTTGCTCGTATGTGTATTGAAGTTGATGTTTCTAAGCCTTTACCGTCTAGGATTTGGATTGGTTCAAGCAAGGAGGACGGCTTTTGGCAACCTCTTACATTTGAAGGTAATATTCGTTTCTGTTCTGGCTGCGGGTTATTAGGGCATACCAAGGTTCAGTGTCGGAAAGGACATCACCATGGGAAAACTGATCAGGCGGATAAGATGCCAACAGCTCGTGGTGGTTCACAACCATTTGTAGAACGTCCCTATGGCCCCTAATATGGCGGCTAAAGATAAAGGGAAGGTAATTAATTCTGGGGATCCTTTGAAGGTAGATTCGGCTAATGTTGCAATTAATAACAAGCATCCTCCCATGCAAGTAGTCCCTAACATGCAAAAACAACACTGGACTTCGGTTAAGAATTCGGTTACGGGTGAGGGGACTTCAGTTTCTTTGCCCAATGCGGGGATTTCAGCCTCTATACCTAGTCATGTAGCTCCTTCGGCACAACCTGTTAAGCAAGTAGATACTCCTGTGGTTATTGTTGATAGCCCTGTTAAGTGCAATACGCCTATTGTTGTTGAGGAAGTTAACTTGGAGCACACCAAGGAGGCAGCAGTGAATAAGGTTATGTCTCCTAGAGGAAAAGATGTGAATGTTTCCTCTTTAAATTCTTCGAAATTTCCTAGCTGTGATACCAGTACTAGTAATAAATTTGATGTGTTAGCTGATTTAGAGGACGATAATTCTTAGAATTTGGAGCACATTCCGGTGCGTTCTACTCGATCTCTTTCATTGGATGGTCAGTATTGCCCTAGGAGAACTTATAAGTTAACCAGATCTTCTTCTATTGATGATATCACCGCATTCCCTCCATCTGATCATTCTATCAAGCATTTTCGTACGTATTGCCAAACATTGTTAAAGAAAAAGAAGCAGCAATCTTTTTTGAAGGAAAATAAAAGACAAACTAGGGCTTCGATGAAAGCCCCGCTATCCAATCCTCCACAATAGTTTCTTTATGGCTGTTATTTTTTGGAATGCTCGTGGCGTGGGTAAGAAGGATACTTGTGATTATCTTAAATTGCTCAAGTCTCAACATAATGTTTTGCTTTTTGTAATTATGGAACCCAAGCTTCCCGGGGATCGTATTGGTAAATTAGCTAAGAAACTTAATTTTTCACATAGTCTTCATGACAACCCGAATAATATGCATATTTGGCTTCTTTGGGATGATCGGATTGATGTTACTTTTGTTCGAGCTTCTTCTCAACATGTGACGGTCCGATGTAAACTTGGTGACAATTTTTCGGTTCTCATTTCTGGAGTGTATGCAAAATGTGATCGGATTGATAGGAGGGAGTTATGGGACAGTCTGTTAGAAATCTCGCTTCAATTTCCGGAGCCGTGGATTGTCGGAGGGGACTTTAACATTATTGCTCATACCAGCGAGAAACTTGGAGGTAATGGCTTTGATTTACAAAGTATTAATGAGTTTAATAATTTTCGATTTGGCGTGTCTTGGTGATGGTTCGATGGTAGCATTTATACATGGTGTAACAACCAGGATGGGGGTCAGAGAATTTGGCAGCGGCTAGATAGAATATTGTTGAATGGTTTATATAAATCTACTTATCCTACTTTTCGAGTTACTCATCTCAGCCGAATACAATCAGACCATGCGCCTTTGCTAGTTGATTTTCCTTTTATTAAAAAACCGAAGGGGTTTCGGTTTCGGCGTGTGGCTTGACCACAAAGAGTTTATTCCTTTCGTTCGTGGTATTTGGGATACTCCAATGTCGGGCACGGCTATGATGGTTCTTCAACGGAGATTGCAGATTCTGCGTCGTGCCTTGAAGCAGTGGAACTGGGAAGTTTTTGGGCATGTTCAACGCCAATTAGCCAATAAACAAGATGATATACTCAGGTTGGAAGTTGATTTGCAGCGCTGTTGGGACTCTGATATTGCTCGACAGATTCATTTGCTTAACAAGGAGGTTGATCAATTACTATCATGGGATCGAGAGCTTGCTCAACAAAAGTCGCGTCAGCTTTGGTTAAAAGATGGTGATCGAAATACGGCTTTCTTTCATGCTAGTATTCGGGAACGTCATAAGATGAATAATATTAAACTTCAACTGGAGGATGGCAGTTGGTGTGAAGATTCTTCCAAGATTGGAGAACTTGCTGTTAACTATTTTTCGGAAATTTTTGCTTCCAGTCCTCATTCGATTGATAGTTGTTTGTTTGATGATATCCCGGTTTCTGTTTCTGCGGATCATAATGAGCTTCTATGTCAAACTCCGTTAGATAAAGAAATTTGGCAGGCGGTTAAGGATCTAAACCCGAATAGCGCTCCAGGCCCAGATGGTTTTACAGGTCACTTCTTTGTTGGTTGTTGGGACATTGTTAAATCGGATGTTATTAATGCAGTTCATGAATTCTTTTCAGGATCTATTTTACCTAGAGGCTTGGCGGCTACGGTAGTGATTTTGCTTCCTAAGGTTGTTAATCCCGTTAGTTTCTCAGATCTCCGTCCCATTAGTCTCTGTAATTTTGTGAGTAAAATTATCTCAAAAATTCTTGCTTCTCGACTTGCTATTATTCTCCCTGATATTATTTCCTTGGAGCAGTCGGGTTTTGTCAAAGGGAGAAGTATTCAAGAGAATATCGCTTTGGTGCAAGAGCTGATTCATAGGATTGGTCTGAAGTGTCGGGGTGGAAATGTGGCCTTTAAACTTGATATGTCTAAGGCTTATGATCGGATGGAATGGGACTTTCTGCAACGGGCATTGAATAGTTATGGTTTTGCTCCATCTTTCTGTTCCCTTATTTCGAATCTGATCAGTAACATCTGGTATTCCATTCGGCTTAATGGTGATAGTTTTGGTTTCTTTAAATCTTCGCGCGGTCTTCGCCAAGGTGATCCGTTATCTCCGCTTCTGTTTATATTGGCGCAGGATATATTTTCTATTGCTTTAAAGAAGGCTGTTATGGAGCGGAAAGTTGTTCCGTATTTGCATGGGAGGGGTGGTGTGGTGATTTCTCATCTGTTATATGCTGATGATATGATCATTTTTTGTAATGCTTCTCGTCGATCCATTTTGGCTTTACGTCATGTTATCTCATCATATGAAAATAGTTCGGGTCAGCTGGTTAATTTAGGAAAGAGTGGTTTTTATGTTGCGGAGTCTTGCTCCTCTACTAAACGTCATCAGATCGCATCTCTGTCTGGCTGTAGTCATCGTTCTTTTCCCATTCGATACTTGGGAATTCCTATTTATCGAGGGCGTATAAAAAGCTTATATTTTGAAGACTTAATGGCTAAGATATTGAAGCGTATTTGGCCGAGTGGTCGTCGCTTTCTATGGGGGTCGACTTACTTACTCTTTTAAAATCGGTTTTGTCCAAAGATTCCAAAGATATTGTTTGGCCGCTATTCGGGTTCCTCAATCTGTGATTCGTCGGATAGAATCTCACATGGCTGATTTCTTATGGAGTTCTGGAGGTTCTGCTCGTGCCCATTGGGTGTCTTGGGCTGCAGTTTGTCGTCCTTTTCAAGAAGGAGGTTTAGGTCTTCGTTCTTTTCACCATGTGATGGATTCGTTACACGCTAAAATGGCTTGGAGTGCGTTACAAGGAAGGAGCTTATGGGCGTCTTTTGTGCATGGGAAATATGATGGTAAGTTGGGTTTCTCCAGCAGCCCCTCGGCAGCTCCTCAATGGAAATCGATTCTCTCTCAGATTCCTATAGTTCTGCAAAACAGCCGCTGGTTAGTTGGTCGAGGAGAAATCTCATTTTGGGCGGATAATTGGTGTGGTGATCCTTTGATTGGTCCGTTGCCTATGGATGTCAATCTTACAGTCCATCAAGCTTTTAATGACATCGAGCAGTTTATGGATATTATTCCTCCTCAATTCTAGCCTGTTGTCCGGTCTATTTCTTGTGATCCTGATATTCCTGATCGTTTGATTTCGACTCTATCGGTCTCGTGGCGCTTCAAACATCCGCGGAACCTTATTCGTCGGCACTCTCCTGCAGTTGATTGGGCAAGTAAGATTTGGCAGCCGTGGCTCCCATTAAAAATCAGTTGCTTCATGTGGCGTTTATGCCTTGGTGCTATTCCAGTTGATTGTCAACTACATTTTAAAGGTGTATCAATTGTCTCTAAATGTTGCTGTTGTTCCCAGCCGGATAGAGAATCCATAGTTCATTTGTTTATTCAGTCTGAGATTGCTCGTGCAGTGTGGGATTATTTTGCGCGTCCTTTCAATAAGATTAGCTCGTATCGATCTCTTAATCATCTTATGCAGGTCTGGTTCTCGAACAGTTCTACTCGAAATCAGGCTGGTGCTTGTTGTATTGGCATTTTGATATTAACTTGTTGGGAGATTTGGAAAGAAAGGTGCAAAGCGGTTTTTGATAATGATCCTATGCAAGTGGCGCGGATTATTTCCCGTATTCGTGGGGGTCTTCGGGATGTGTGTTCGATGTTTACTCCTAAATCTAGGCTCTCCTTGTTGGACAGACTAGGTTTGGATTTTTTAAATCTCCCCATTCTTGAGCCATCTATTTGTAGGGGTGGTTGGTTTCGTTGGGATCCTCCTCCGGTTGGGTACTGTAAACTTAACACTGATGGTTCTGCTGTGAATGGTAATCACTCGGGTGGTGGTATTTTACGAGACTATCAGGGTCATTTGATCACTGCTTTTTCTTCCTTTTATGGCATAGGCACTAATACTAGTGCGGAGATAAAAGCTCTTCGTGATGGCCTCCGTCTGTGCCACAATCTCAATCTTGGTAATGTTATAGTGGAATCGGATTCTATGGTAGCTGTTATGGTCTTATCTAATCATCATTGTGCTCCGTGGATGTATGATTATGATCTTCGAGACTGTCGTAAGTACATGGGTGATTTTTCTATTCATCATGTTTTCCGGGAGAAAAATTTTGTTGCTGACAAGCTGGCAGCATGTGCTCACACTCATAAAGGATTTCAGAGTTATAATTCTATCTCTGATCTTCCTAGTCCAGTCTTGCAAGCTTTGAATCATGATCGGTTGGGCCTCTATAATTACAGGAAGAAGGTTAACAACATTGGGTTTTAGTTTGTTTATTCTTTCTGTGTTAGGTTATTCTTGTAATTTGTTTTTAGAGGTAAGGCTCCTCTGTCCTCCCATTTATAAGGGCAAGGCTGGTTGTCCCCCTCATGTTTGTTCTCTCCTTATCATTTTAATAAAGTCCTGCAGGGTGCCGTCCCTATTTCCTTAAAAAAAAAAAAAGGAGCCGCATAACGTATCTAAAGATCATTCTGGAATTTATTTGATTCTACAAAATTCTTGATTTTCTCCAAATCTTTGTCAACTTATATCAGTCATGATTATGGATTAATTTGAATATTTTTACTAGGTTTATAGCACACATTTCATTTTAGCAACAAGATATGCACAAGAATATGATGAATAGCCATCCTAACATGATTGTTGCATTAAATTGTAACTTAGGGGTCAATTACATGATAGTTTGATCCTTTGGATTTTTCCTGCTAATATATCTCAAGCACACTTTTGAACCGTGTATGCATGTTAGTTTTGATTGCCCCTACCTCTTTTCTAGCGAATGCTTTTGTGAAATCCAATGATGCTTAATCTTCAATTCTACAATCTTCATGTTGGATATGATATTTTATGTGTTTTACTTTCTTAAAAATTGGCATGAGCAATTTGGCATTAAGAAATGATATAGGCCATCATTGGATCGTTTGAGCCTAAATATTTCCCGACCTTTACTAAAATATCCCTAGTGTCCCCCTTGAGCTTAATTAAAAAGAATGGAGTGTGATAAGCACACATTGAACCCTCATTCCACTTCGTTTCTTTAACCCACATTAACTTAACCCTAAAGCTTATACACTTTAGCCTACCATTTGAGATAGTAGGATGTGGGTGGGGAATTAATTTTATGGGACTATTCTTCAGTTAGAAAAAGTTTTCCGAAGACTTCTTCTTTCCCATCGTAAAAAAATAAAGAGAAAAAAAGGAAGAAAAATTGTTTTGACAGAAAGAAAATAGGAAGAAGAAGAGTGCAAGAAGATTGAAATGAAAACATAGCTTTTAATAGAAAAATATGTTAGAAAAGTTCTTCTAAGAATGGAACACTAGTGATTTTTAGATTGATATATTGTACAAAACAAGTTTGGGAGAAAAGTCCCCACTTGTGGTCTTTACAGGTCTTAGCCTAATTGGGAAAAACTTCCTTTTGCTTGGAAGTATTTGGGGTAAAGGGTAGTCTTACTCTCTCACTTTGTATTTTATTCCCTTTCCATCATATCCCCCAACACCTTGGCCTTACATTACAAGCTTATTAAAGTCTTATTGATCTTCTTGCCAATGCTTGTGTTGGTTGATTTGATTGTAATGCATGTAAATTGATCCTCACTTAATATATTCATACTATTTGCAAGCTCACTGTGTTAACATAATCTTAGCAATTACAAGTAATTGGGGCATTAAAGCATTGTATGCCATACATAGAAAGTGCATGGGATGGATGTATAAGTATTTGAAATCCTTGGTGTTCTCTATTTCTGTGATAGACCAGGTTTGGATGGTAGATCGCATACTCTGTGTGGCATTAGTTTTACTAAAAATCCTGATTTTTAGAATGAATGTTGTGCTTTGCTAAGTAAAACTGTTTAAGTTAAGATATTCTTTATGACTGGTCATCACACACACACACATGGAGAAATTAAGGCTGATAGCATTTTGAGTATAAGTCAGTTTGTTCTGTAGATAAGTCTGCACATATGTGGTGAGCATTTTTCTGAGACAACTTGATATGCCATGCCGTTGTGACTTGAGATTGAAACCAAAAAGATTTTGTTTTTTTTTAATTTGGTATTTATTGTTTCTAGTTTAAGTTTTTCTTGCTTTTGTATTTATTAGTTTTTGCATTTATCTGCATAGTCGAGTCGCTCATTTGAGTCTCCTTGAGTTTAGAGGAGTGTAAATAGTGTCACCCACCAAAAATATTTTCTTAATTCTTGTATTTTATTTGCCTTTGTATTTATAAGTATTGTTTACTCGTGGACGAGCAAAGTCTAAGTTTGGGAGTATTTGATAGACGTATTTTATACGTCTTTACCGGGTACTTTTATGACTTAGAAATCGCAATTCCGCGAGGCTTTTGGTTACTAATATGTGTTTTTGGGCTATGTTGTGAGTTTCAGGGTTTTAGGTGAAAGTATGGGATTTATAAAGCTTTTAATGAAGATCCTAAGGAAGGGTGCAAAGTGCAACAAGTGAAAAGAAGTCAAAAGAAGACATCTAGACACCATGCGGTCGCATGCCTCCAAGGCCTTGCCCTCACAAGGTATCCAGTGTGCAGCCTAGCCCGCTCAAGACCCTTGCGGACGCAAGGTATACACACCTTGCAGCCGCAAAGTCCCCATAAACTGCCTTTGCGGGTATTTCACATGGATTGAACCTCCTACTCCCCCTAGGACACCTTGATATATATAGAAGACGGTAGCCAAAGCAAAAGGGCGTCCATAAATCATTAGGAGATGGTTCTAACACCGATTTTAGTTTGTATTACACAGTTTAGTTATTGTAATTATAGTTTTGAAGATCGATTCATGTATTCCTTCATCCCACTGTTCAGTTCATCTTCAAGGATGAACTAATCGTCCATTAATCTAGGAATTGGGAGGTAACTTGTATCGAATCTATTGCTGAATATATTTTTATTCATTCAATTCTTGTTGATCATGATGCTTATCCACCCCTTTACTATCTAGCTTTGACCAAATGAATGGAATCACAAGTAGTAAAGGTCTAGAGGTGCGGATAGCTGCACGGCCAAATGCATATGTCATACACTGGCTCACCATCGTGATAAATTGACCTTATCGATGCACGAGAGTGATAAGTTAGGGTCAGGTTCATATATATGACCTAGGTGACAGATAGGATTCATATGTTCTTGTACTTAGGATATAGATTGGATGAATTATTTAGGATGGAGACTGAATTATAATCTGATAATTTATATCTATCTTTTGTGAACGAACTCAAGTGAATGATTGATACTTTACTTAAAAAGCAATAGAGTAGATGCAAGTGAATCCCCAATCCTAAATTTCCCTCCTCCATACAGATCTTCATAACTACGATTGCTGTCTAGTTTATTAATTAGATTTCCTACTTTAGTAGAATAAATTAGATTAATTAAAACAAAATAAAAAACCCCCCTTAGTTTAATTGCTACCGATATTCTTGCTATTTGTATTCTTCTTGTCTCTATGGTTCGACCCTTGCTTCCCAAACTATTCTGGAATAGTCTTGTGCACTTGCAATGCATAAATTTAATACACAATCAATTATCATTCATTGAATGCCCGGAAATCATGCAGAGAGACAAAGAGTGTTTCCTATCATGAAATAATAAAAAGAGTGGTTAGCTAGGTTTTGAATATAGAAGAATATTTAAGATATACACGAGAGTCTTCTATAGAAAAGACGGGTGAATAGTTCTATTGTTTGAAAAAGATGGCTAATTAATAATTTAATATGATAGTGTGTGTGTCAAATATTTTAATAAAATATAGTGTTCAACGGGTAGAAACTTTCGAAAGTATAAGTAGGCGCTAACACTATTATCAGCAGTTGTTAGCTGCTGATGACTTATGCTATAGGCAGATAGAATGAAACAGGTAGGAAGGTTGCTAAGCAAGTCAAAACGGTATCTACTGTATAAACAACATAGGGCATTTATCTACTAAAAGTTTCAGCAGATAGATTTAGACTTGTTATAAAGTCTAAGTAAAAACAGCTTAAGGATTTAATCAATTAGATAGTTGTTTTAACTTAATGGATTTAAGTAAATCTATTTAAACATGCATTTTTCTACAATCTCCTCCTATTTACTTAAAGCTATTCATCCTAAGCAGAGAGTAAAAGAGAATAAGTATGTAAAAAATATATCCCTACATGTCTTAGTATCTCAAGCACATATATGTATTTTGAAGAACCAGCATGTCTAGTTCACCACTTAAATTTCAAATCTTTCATATTTTAACTCTTTTGTAAATATGTCAGCCAATTGAAATTCAAACGGAACATACTCTAGCTGAACATTACCTTTTTCAACATGATCTTTAAGAAAGTGATATCTTATGTCTATAAGCTTGGTTTTAGAATGCATGACAGGATTTTTAGATAGAGATATGACAGATGTATTATCACAAAATATGGGACAGGTTCCCATTTGCATCTCATAGTCCATCAACTGTTGCTTCATCCAGAGGATTTGAGAACAACAGCTGCCAGCATCTATATACTCAGCTTCAGTAGTTGATGTATAAACTGATGCTTATTTTTTGATGGACCAAGATATGAGTCTATTTCTAAGGAACTGACATAGTCCACTTGTGCTTTTCCTGTTAACTCTACAAGCTGCAAGATCAATATTTGAATATCCCATTGAATTAAAAGATGAATCCCTTGGATAGCAAATGTCAAATTTCTCAGTATTAATCAAATATCTAATAATTCTTTTAGCAACTATCATGTAAGATTCTTTAGGATCAACTTGAAATCTTGCACAAACACATACATCAAACATAATATTTGGCCTACTAACAGTTAGATATAAGAGAAAGATCTAACAATACCTAAGTATTTAGTCATGTTGACTTATTTACCCTTTTCATCAGTTACTAGATGGCCCTCAACACCCATTGGAGTATTTGTTGAATTCGCATCCTTCAAGTTATATTTCTTTATAAGCTCCTTGGTGTACGTAGCTTGATGGATAAATATTCCTTCTTCAGTTTGTTTGATTTTCAAACCAAGGAAATATGTGAGTTCTCCTATCATGCTCATCTCAAACTTACCCTTCATTAGGTTTTCAAATCGGGCTCTTAGGGCTTGCTTGAGTCCATACGAGGCTTTTCTAAGCTTGTATACATGGTTCTTATTCTTGTTGTCTTGAAATCCAGGGGGTTGTTCAACATAAACTTGTTCTTGAAGGTCTCTATTGAGAAATGCACTCTTCACATCTATTTGATAGACTTTGAAGTCTTTGAAGGTTGCATATGCAAGGAATAATTTGATAGCTTCAAGTCTTGCAACATGAGCAAATGTTTTTATCATAATCAATGGCCTACTCATGTCTATATCCTTGGGCTACCAACCTTTCTTTGTTCCTTGTGACATTTCCATCTTCATCCACCTTGTTCCTATAGACACATTTGATTCCTATAACCTGTTGATCAGTAGGTCTTGGAACAAGGTGACATACTTGACAGCTTTTAAATTGATTTAGTTCTTCTTGCATAGCCTCAATCCAATGAGGATCTTCCAAAGCCTCATCAATCTTTTTAGGTTCAATAGAGGATACAAAAGCATGAGAGTCAAGAGTCTCATTTCTTGAGTTGCTTCTTTTCTTTAAGCCACCAAATGGATCACCAATAATGTTAGTAATTGGATAATTTCTAGCTTCTCTAATTTTTTTGGGAAGATCTGGAATAGGGTTAGGAGTAACAGTAGGTAAGTCAATTTGTGAAGAAGATGGTTCAGCTGATTGATGGTTTTCAGCTTCTGAAGTATCAACAGATACATGATCAGTTGATGGAGTGTGAGCTTCAGTTGCTTGAGTTAGGCCATCCTGCTGATGTGTATTTTGGACTATTGAGCTATCAGCAAGAATAGTAGATGTTGAGGTATTGTTCTACATTGAGCTATTAGAATTTCATGTCTCAAAAATCTCAAAATTGTTAGAAACATCTTGAGTCTCATTTGACTCAAGTATTCATCAAAAGTGACATGCATAGTTTCAACAATTATTTGAAATTTCCTGTTATATACTCTATAAGCCCTACTATGTTTAGCATAACCAACAAAAATACCTTCATCAGCCTTCTCATCAAATTTACCTCTGTGGTTACTACCATTGTAGTGAATGTAGCATTTGCACCCAAAGATCTTGAAATAAGCAATGTTTGGTGCTCTGCCTCTCCACAGTTCATATGGTGTCTTTTTATGAAACTTGTCGATGAGAAATATGTTCTGTGTGAAACATGTGGTGTTGACAGCTTCAACCCAAAAGTATTTAGGCAGATTTGCTTTAGCAATCATGGTTTTACCTGCTTCAATAAGAGTTCTGTTTTTCCTTTCAGCAACACCATTCTGCTGAGGTGTTCTTACAGCTGAGAAATTGTGGTCTATACCATGATCATCACAGTAGGTATCCTTTCCAAGGTTCTTGAATTCAGTTCCATTGTCAGATCTTACCCTTATAATGTCACATTATTTGAGTCTGAAGATTTCTAAACAAGGTAGTGAGTATTCCATAAGTTTGATCATTTGACTGCATCATTTCAATCCATGTATACCTTGAATAATCATCAACAACAACTAGGGTATACCTGCTTCCACCTAAGCTTGAAGTAGAATCTGGTCCAAACAAATCCATATGCAATGATTCGAGTATTCTTTTGGTAGAAAGATATGGTTTGGGTTTGAAAGATGTTTTTGTGATTTTTCCTAAAACTCATGCTTTGTATTTCTTATTAGTAGGAAAATTAAATGGTGGGAGACCATTCACTAAAACTCCTTTTGAAAGTTTTGAAAGATATTTTAAATTTAAGTGTGAAAGTCTTTTATGTCACAGCCATGAAGTTTTTGAACAGTTATTTGCTACAAGACAAATATGAGTTTTAGATTCAATAGAAAATAAATCAATAGCAAAAATATTTCTTTTTCTTGTTCCAGTTAATAAAACTTCATTTGAAATGTCGTCTTTAACAAAGCAGTGAGTAGAAGAGAAAGAACAGCTCATCCCTTTATCACAGAACTGTGATATTCTCAGCAAGTTGTGTTTCAAACCTTATACCAAATATATACATTATCATTTTTTATGGATCCTCTTACAATGGATCCATAACCTATGGTTTTACCTTTGGAATTGTCCCCAAATATGACAGCAGGTCTTTTAACTTCTATGAAATCAGTAAGTAATTCAGCTGATGTTGTCATATGTTTGGAGCATCCACTGTCTATTATCCACACATCAGTTGATTTATCATTTTCCATGAAGCATATCTAAAATGTGAATAAAACATGGCACCCTTTATAAATTTGGGTCCATAGGGTTAGCTTTCTTATGTAGCCAGACCTACCTTAATTTAGGCAGCTTGGCTTTATCAGCAGAATTAAATCTATATAAGTATTCATGAGACTGATGACCAAAAGCAGAACAAAATTTGCACTTATGAAAACTAGG
This sequence comes from Codonopsis lanceolata, assembly GCA_013146195.2. Classification (NCBI taxonomy): domain Eukaryota; kingdom Viridiplantae; phylum Streptophyta; class Magnoliopsida; order Asterales; family Campanulaceae; genus Codonopsis; species Codonopsis lanceolata. The sequence goes on from CM028380.1 coordinate 143,555,275, forward strand.
TAGGTCAGTCATTGTGGGTAATTTTTCTTGTTCAGCTTGAGTTTGGACAAAGGCCTTAGCAGCAACAAAATTGATAGGCCTGAACTTGTTAACTTTATTCCTTCTGATCCTTCCTCTTATTCCAGCTGACTGGTGTTTAACAGCAAGTGGATGAGCATCAGCTGTTAAGGTGTTAAAAATACCTCGCAAGTGCACGAGTCTACGAAAGTATAGGTATGTGGCAGCAATGGTCGAACTACAGAGAGAAAGAGCAATAAACAGAATTTAATCGGAAAGTAAATAAAAACAATTTTACCTAAAGGGGGGTGGTTTGGTTTGAAATTAATTAAAAAGCTAAAAATTGACTATTAAAACTAATTTAAAGAAGAGTGTAAAGAATGCAATGATTACTGATTAAGGAAGAGTAATATATGAGAAAGGATTCTAGGAATTAGGAATCACTTGTATCGCGTTTTATGTTCAATCAGGTAATGTATTAGTTAATTATGGGTTCGTTCACTTATGTAAATATTGGAACGCTTGGATAATAGTTTGCAATACTTAGTACCGCTTTGACTGAGCTTTCTTGATCCATCCACAAAGTAATTAAAGGTCCATTAAGTGCTCTAAGAACTCACGTGAACCTAGATCTAGACATTAGCCCAATCAGGAATCAGAAAGATCTATTTATCAATTAGGTTGGCCAGTGTATAACTTATGAATTCAGATCGTGCAGTTCATTATACCCAAGAGCCTACACATTCACTAACGCAGCCATTATGCGAGAGTTTCAATACAGACCAATGATAATCTAAATTGATAAATGATCGATGTATTTTATACGTCGATTTTATATACTTCTGTGACTTGAATTAGGCTATTTCACGAGTCATTTGAGTACTAATATATGTTTTTGGTGAGTTTTGTAAGTTTCAGGATTGTTCGTGAAAATACGCAAAACTCCAGGGTTTTAAGTGCAAATTACAAAGAAAGAAAAATTGAAGAAAATGAAAGCTGCATATTCTGGACACCTTGCAGACGCAAGGTGCCTCAGACCTTGCGACCGCAAGGTAGGCAGTATCGGTCCCCCGGCCGCCCAATCGAAGAATCAAAAACCACACACACGGAGACCTTGCGACGCAAGTATCCAAAGACTGCGAACCGCAAGGTAGGCGGAATGCTCAAATTTCGGGTTTTCACACAGTCATTCGATCCAATCACAACTCCCAAGTATATATAGAAGTCAGATGCCGAGCCTAAGCATAAGGAGGACGGCTGGAAGCTCTCTTTACATAGATTTTAGGTAGTTTTAGATTGTATAACATAATTAGGTTTTGTAATTTCAAGTATTGAAGATCAAATCATGTCTTCCATCATCTTCATGTGATGTTCATCGTCTAGGATGAACTAAATCATCTCTAATCTAGGAGGTGGGAGGTAATTTGTATCGAATTTATGTTTTGATTCTATATATATATGTCTATTCAATGCTTGTTGATTGTGTTGTTTATCAACCCCTATTATTTTGCTTTGAACAAATGAATGTAATCGCAAATAATAAAGGCTTAGAGGTGCGGATAACTGCATGACCGAGTGCATATGTCGTACAATGGCTCACCAACACAATAAATTGGACCTATCGAAGCACGAGAGTGATAAGTTAGGACCGTGTTCTTACATGATCTAGGTGACAGATAGATCATAAATCTAGGTGACAACTAGATTACAGCCTGTGCTTAGGATATGGAATGGGTGAATTTTATGGGGATGGAGGTTGAACCAATTGTTCAACGTACCATATCTATTTTTAGTGAACGAACCCAAGACATTGAATGACATTATTATGAATTGAACATAAAGGAGATATAAGTGAAACCCAGAATCCTAGATTTCCACTCACCATAAGATCTTCATATCTGTTATTACTGTCTAATTAGTTAACATCTATAACTAGTAAGTTAGAGTAGAATTAAACATAAAACCCCCCTTAGGTTAATAATTTGCTATCTATAACCGCACTGTTCGTGATCACTTGTCTCTGTGGTTCGACCCTTGCTTCCGAGTCTATTCTATAATAGTCTTGTACACTTGCAAGGAAATAGATAAATAAAACAATCGATCAAGTTTTTGGCGCCGTTGCCGGGGACAAGCTAGTTCACGTAGTTAGTTTGTAGGTAGCGTAGTTTTTAATTTAATTTAGTTTTTAGTTTAATTTTCTGTTTTTATAAAAATAAAAAAAATAATATACAAAAAGATTTTATTTTGCCTTAATAGTTAGTTGTTTTTAAATTGCTTTAATTTATTTTTATGCAAGGTCGTAGATCTTTAAATCCTGAATTGGTAGACTTAGATCAAGAGATAAATATTGTTAAAAGATACCAAAGATATTTTGAAAATCTAGCTTTCGAGCCTGATAATCAAGACAATCTGAATCAAGAGGATCCTCTGGTTGATCCTACAATGGAAGATAATAACAATAATCGTAATCCTGAAAACCTAGTTGACCCAGTCAATAGGAATCAAAGACAAGAAGAGCCTGCAAGAAGAAATATGGAAGTAGTAGTAAATCAAAGAACTATTAATGACTTTAGTAGACCTTCATTAAATGTGGTAACATCATGTTTAGTCTTGCCAGATGCTGTTAGGAATTTTGAGCTAAAAGGACATTATTTTAATGCCATACCATCTTTTCATGGGATGCCTAATGAAGATCCTGTCAGTTTCTTAAGAGAATATGAATACATGATGAGTACTTTTCCTTTAGGAGGGTTAACTGAAGATCAAATTAAAATGAAATACTTTCCCAGTGCATTAAAAGAATTGGCAAAGAGATGGTTTATGAACCTAACACCAAACAGTGTTTTTACTTGGGCACAATTATATGATTTGTTTATGAGCAAATTTTACAAACATGCATCTCTTACAGAGTATAGAAAACAAATCATGTCATTCCAAAATGAACCAGGTGAAACATTCCATGAGTCATGGGATAGATTTAAAAATCTGCTTATTATGTGTCCTCATCATAATTTGGCTCAACATGTGTTAGTGCTTCAATTTTATCATGGTCTTTCGCCAGTTTACAAACTATGGTTGATAGTGCAAATGGTGGTTCTATTAATAGAATGACACCGTAAGCATTAGAAGAATTATTTGAGATGCTAAGTATTAATTCCCAACATAAAAGTGCTAGAGGTAAAAATAGGAGCCTATATCAATTGCAAGATAATTCAAATACACAAGCTCAATTTGAAAATTGGCAAATTCAAGAAGCATGTGCTCTATGTGGATTATATTCTCATGCTACTAATTTTTGTCCGTCAAGTGCTATGTATTCTGAACAAAGCTAAAGCATGCTATGAATATGTACCCTCAAAGGCCAAGGAATGATCCCTATTCAAATACATATAATCCTGGTTGGAGGAATCATCCTAACTTTTCTTGGGGAGGAAATAAGCCTTTGCAACCTCAACAATTCCAACCTCAACCACCACAACCTCCACAAATGCCAAATCAAAATCAGTTGAGAATTGAAGAAGTTCCCAAGCAAGAAGTAGCTAGTAAAGGTCAAGCAGCTTTGATGAAGTACATGCTTGAAGAAATTGAAAATCAAGAAACATATTGAAAATTCGAAGCAAATAAAAGAGAAGAAGGGAAGTTCCTAGTCAAACTGAGCAAGCTAAGTCAATCACCGTCCTGCGAAGTGGTAAGGTGATAGGTGAAGAGGTAAGTGATTCTCGATCCTCTTCTAATATGCATGCTTCAGAAAATTCTCGAAAAAGTAATAGAAAAGAAATTGAAAAAGATAGTGTTAGTGATAAAGTGATTGATGATTTAAGTAATCAAGAGGTAGAAAAGAAAAAGAAGTAGAAGTAGAGTTAGAAGTTCCAAATAAGGAACAAGAAAAAGAAAAGAAATTCAAAATAAAATAATACAAGAAGTAGATAAAGAGTTAGATCAAGAAGAAGAGGAACCTTATGTGGCTCCACCACTATATGTTCCTCCAATTCGCTTTCCAAGAAGACTTATGAAAAACCGAATGGACAAACAATTCACGGAAATTTATAATATGTTATCCAAAGTAAATGTTAATTTACCTTTGCTTAATGTTATTAAAAATATTCCAAATTATGCAAAGTTTTTCAAAGATCTTCACTCTAAGAAACACAAGTTTGAAAACAATGAAAAATTGTTGTTTTCGAAAACGCATTCTGCTTTTACAACCCGAATTACCACCTAAGTTGAAAGACCTGTGCAGCTTTAATATCCAAGTTTCCTTGGGAGACTCTAAAAGATGAAAGCAATGCTAGATTTAGGAGCAAGTATTAACTTGATGCCTTTCTGTCTATAAACAATTAGGTTTAGGAGAACTAAAACCCACTAATATGCAATTACAATTAGCCGATCGCTCGCTTAAATATCCCTTGGGTATAGTGGAAGATATCCTAGTTCAAAGTTGATAAATTAATCATACCAAGAGACTTTGTGGTTCTAGAGATGGAAAGGAAGATATGCACTAATAATGAAGTCCCAATATTGTTAGGCGACCATTTATGGCAACCGCTAATACAATGATAAATGTGAAAAATGGTAAACTCACAATGTCACCCTAGGTGAAACAGTTGAAATTTGTGTTTGATGCTATGAATAGACCTAGTGACATGAGTGCTTTTTTTCAATAGATGAGATTGAGAAATTATCAACCGAAACTTTTGAAGAAGAGCAAGATTATGAGAGAGATAGATTTATTGTCTATGATGATAGCCCTATTCCTCCCATAAAAATTGACATTGAGGAAATTGAAAGAGAAATAGAAGAAGAAGAAAGATTAGAAAAAAAGAAAAGCTAGAAGCTAAAAAGAAAGATGAAAAGAAATAAAAGTAGAATCGAAAATAATTCGATGAGTCAAAGAAAATAGTTGAAGAAAGTTATGAAATCAAAGAAGATGAAGTAGAGATTCTAAAATCTCTTTGAAGAAATTGAGATTGAAGATATTAAGGAAGAAAAACAAGAAGAGAATAATGAGGCTAAAATAAAAGAAACAATTAAAGCAGAAAATTCTGAATTTATGCCTTCCATTAATTCTCCCAAAGTCGAAGAATTAAAGCCATTACCATCCCACTTAAAATATGCATTTTAGAAGGTAACACTTTACCTCGTTATTATAGCAAATTTAATTTAACAGAAAAACAAGAAGAAAGTTTGTTAAAAGTTTTATGGACACATAGAGAAGCTTAGGATGGTCTCCTTCGATTTCTATAAAAGGAATTAGTCCCTCTATGTGCATTATAAAATTCATTTAGAAGAAGGTAGTAAACCTTTAGAGAAAAGTTGACA
>CM028380.1:143560690-143615180 GCA_013146195.2 Codonopsis lanceolata
CACCAGCTGTACCCGACCTGCGCCCGACGGCTCGACCGACATCATCATCATCACCTCGACGTCTGGGCACCGGCGATGCTGCAAGGAATTCATCGACAAGTTTCGATAAAGTTCTTGATATCTGAAAAAGCCCACGGCCTGACTTCTTGTAGGTAGACACGTTCACCTATATATAAAAAAAAGAGAGAAAAGAAAAAAAGAGTGAGACAATAAAGGTAAATGTGTCTACGAGCAGGCGCTCCGGGACCCGGCGCTGCTTGGGAATCTCGACATCGGGAAAGAACACGCTCCCGTGTTACCACCCAGCGATTGCGAAAGATAGAGATATCATTAGGCTCGCTGAACATCGGGTTCTCGTCGAGATGAAGTAGACGACCACTTTGGCTTATCGAGTGCCGCGAGCACGGACGAGGCGAGGAAAAAGGGGATGCAACACGGACCTCGGGGAAATCCTCATACGCCATAATTGGAAATCTAGGTGGCATGAGGTATTTCGCCAGTATTGATGTTTGCGATTGGTCTGACTCTATCACCCGAAAGGAGGCCGATGAGGCACCAAGGCACTAAAATAGGCGATCTTTGGCGATTCACCCGCTCACCCATGTATAAGGAATCCACCATAATGGAAACCATCAATATCCGGCAGCGGCTAAGCGCCAAAGAAAGTGCATAATGGCCCTCCCAAGGAAGGAAGTGCACTGTACCGGGACTCGAATTAACAATCCGTTCCGCACTTTCTTTCCTTACTCTGCAACCACCATCCTGGGTCGGATAAACCTGTTATTATCGTCAACATCTTGGGAGACGGTATGGCGGTTGGTGAACCCGCTCCGCCGAATAAGAGGACCCGGCGAGAAATGGACAAAGGAGAAGGCCCAGACCTGCAAAAAAAAAAAAAAAAAAAAGAGAACAGAAAAAAATAAATATCTGTGTTATAAAAAAAGAGCAGAAGAAAAGTGTGTGCTGAAAAAAAATATAAGATAATAAAAAAAAGAGTACATAAAAAAGAAGAAGAGAAAAACAGCAAAAGCAGGAAAAGGCATATACCTCCCACGCCGGGGAAAATCCGTTCAAAGTTGGCGAATCATTCCGGCAGGCCCTATCCATAGAAGCATACAATCCTGCCAAGCCCGCACACCCCGATCATACAAAGGGATCCGCTCAAAATCGCCAAGCAAAGCCAGATCGGAACTCGCAGGGTGGTAGAGGAGTTGGCAAAGAGCGATGTGCCAAGAAAGAAAAATAGAAACGCTCTAGCCACTCGAGTCACGGAAACTATATCATTCGCCGGCACCGCCCGGCATTGCTGAGGAGCCATTTCCGTATGCTAGCAATAAAAATCTCATCCGTCGATTTAAACCTCGGCTCGAAGCCGAGGAGGTCCACCACCTCCTCTCTACGCCGACGGAGAGTAAAATCTGGCTCCAGGGTTCTCCCCAACGCTGGTAGGAATGCCCGTGATCGCAACAAAGTCGCACGGGGTCATGGTCGCCTCCCCCCAACTGAAATGGAAGGTATGGGTGGTGTCCCACCAGAAGTCCCGGAGCATATCGAAGATGGGCTGATAGCTGGTAAAGTGGCGGAAGGAGTGCATGGAGATGCTGAAACCAGAACCCTCCACCAAAAGCTGCGCTGCCTCGGGCAACATGTCATAAATCTTAGCGACGTTAGCTCATGAAGCCCGCATCCTCTTGAACTTCCTGCGAAGCCAAAAAAAAAAAAAAAAAGAGAGAAAAATGTAAGTCGATCCACTATCTTTATTTTCCTTGTACAGTTTTAATAAGCAATAATAATGAAAAAGACATTAATAGTAAGCAATAAACAGGTTGCATGCATTGAATTATAGAATTGCAGCATGCTAAAAAAAAAGAAAAAAATCAGAAGTAAATACTTGTGTAAATATAAATGTAAACATTCAGTTTCTTTAATAGTAAGGAAGAAAAATAAAATATATATGCATTTTAAAAAAAATATATGTCATATTATTTTACACCCTTTTAGTATATAAAGAGGCACTTTGTGCATATATGCATAGAAAAAAAATCACTTTTGATATAAATAAACACTCACCCTTCTTTAAAAAAAAAAGGGGGGGGGTATATATACACATACATAAATATACATGTCAATAAACATTTAGTTTCTTTTAATAAAATGTAAAATAGGAAAAATATGTGTGTTTCAAGATATATGATATATTCTTTTACATTCCTTCAAATAAATAAAAATACATCTAAGTATGTGTTTTAGAAAAAGAAACAAAAATCATGCATATTATTTTGCATTCAAATAATCATTTTTACATCCTAGGCATCATAAAAATACATGTTAGACTGCATTTATCACGTACATAATAAAATACAAGGATATTCGTGCATCATGATAATAATCATCCTATAATTATTCTGCATTGCATTTGCATCAAATAAAATAGGGCATGCACCCATCATGTGTATTTTATTGTCCAATAAGCTGCATTGAGGGTGTGCTAAAAAGAAAATAAAATGCCACCAATCCTAAAGATAAATACTTTCATGGCATTTACTATGTCCCTGCAGCATTAGCATGCATGAAAAATGAATTTAAGGGCATAAAATATATCTGTTTTGTCCCATATTTATCCGAAAATATGTCCGAAAATGCGTTTCGGAAAATTTAAATTGTATTCCGAAAAGTCAGTCTCGTGAATATATTGCATGCAAAAATATGTTTTAGTATAAACATGCATCATATAACCCCATTTTGCATTTAGAGTATAAATCATGCATAGTAGGGTCAAATAGTGACCACTAGTTCAATCATGCATCACAAAAAATAAATCATGTAAATTTCATGCATCATTGCTTAATTACATCATTTAGACATAAATAGGACATGCATAAACATCATTAATAAAGTCAGGAGAGCTCCAAAGGTTCCAAACAGTGCAGAAATCTAGCAGATCTGAAGTATATCCAGGCAAATCTAGAAAAAGAAAGAAACTTACAGTGGTAGGTGGAAGATTGGACACGTTAGTGCTCCGATCTCGCAGAATATTGCCCTAGTCATCTTGAGAATACCGATACTTGATCTTATTCGGGATCAAGGGAGGAAACTCATTCCTTCCTTCGTCTGATTCTGGGTGCATATGAGCCTTCCCCTTCCTGGATCGAGAAGAAGATGCCATTTGCTAGAGAAAACACTGAAATTGGCGAAGAAAAATTGAGAAAAGGAGCAAAATAAAAAGAAAATAAAAAATAAAAGAGAACGGAGGAGCAACAATGGCGTCACTGAAGAAGAAGAGAGAAAGAAGAAAGGAGCAGTAGCTCCTTTCCTTCACCCCCCGTCCATTATAAGGGTGGAAAAGGGTTTTTTTCCTTTTCCCCCTTCCGAAGTTTGAAGATGCGACACTTAAGTCCCCAAGTTCCAAAAGATCCAAAGTGGCCCCTGAGCTTAACGAAGAGTTAACGAAATTAATTTTGTTAACCAAAATTAATGCCCATCCATCAGAGGACAAAGAGAAATAATATCCCCAGCAGGTCAGAAAAAAAAAAAAAAAAAAAAGAAAAAAAAAAAAAAAAAGAAAAAGAAAAAAAAAGAAAAAAAAAGAAAAAGAAAAAAAAATAAAGTCCCTGGCTTGAAAGAGCAAGAGTGGCAGAAATGCCAAAATAAGCTAAATCCGCGGCAGCCACCAGTGCGCAAAAGGTAAGAAAGGTAAAGTATTCTTACCCTGACTCCGTAATAAACTTGTTTCCAAAGAAAGTTTTGTTTTCAATAAAAAAAGGTTTTGTTTTCAAATAAAAGAGAAACTCTTTTTCAAAAATGAGTTTTGTTTTCAAAAACACAAAAAAAAAAAGAAGAGGAATATTTCAAAAACACAAAAAAAAAAGGAATATTTCAAAAACACAAAAAAAGATGAATATTTCAAAAACACAAAAAAAAAAAAAAACCAAAAAACCAAAAAACAGAGAGAGCGAGAAGAAAGGGAAGGGAAAAGAATGATCTTTTTTTACAATTTTCGAAAAAACTTGAAGAAAAGTTTTCTTTGTCGTGCTCGACGACGGATTTTGATCGGTCGAGTGCAGTTTTCGGGAAATTTGAAAGTTTTCTTGTTATGTTTGGAAACAAGGTATTGACCAGCCAGACACAACTTTGAAAATTCTTCTTAACATATTTCGATAACAGGTATTGACCAGTTGGAATATGGTTCCCGAAAAACATTCAAATCTTCATACCGTATTTGACAGCCGTCCCCCGACCATTCGAATACGACTTTTCGAAAAACACAAAAATATTTTTCCTGTTGTGTTCTTGATCGGGTTTTGACCCGAAGAACATAACATCCTCATTTGGTTGTAGTTCAGGTTTTGGCCTGAACTACGTTTGGTCTGATTTCCTTTACTAAGGAATATGTAGGCAGCCTACACTAGTAGGTCTGACCATCAAAGCACTTCAAATTCATATCTGCTTAAAAGCTACGATAACCTGTTATGACCGATTAAATATGTCTAGGTTATGGAGTTTGGATAGCATGATAAACTGTGCATTATAACTGTTACTTGTTGCATTTCTCTCCCATTTTAATTGAACGAAATTGGAGAGTCTATTGTTTATCAATGATGTTCGTCTACTCAGTAAGCTTTGGGTTACCCGTAGACTCCATCGTTGAGGGGCTCTGTAGACACCCCAATTTCGTACCCTTGATATGTGACTCTGACATGTGATATCAAGAACTGTTCAAACTTAACAAATATCAAGTTACATGAGTCGAAAATGCGAAAGGCAAAGCAGGATGCGCAAAACAGTGAATTGCGAGGGGTGAAAGTGCCAAAAATCAAAGTCAAATAGTAACATGGCGCGACCAAAAGGCATGTTGGGCGCCGCGCCATGCAAGGGAGATGTCGGCGCCAAGGTCCCTATAGTAGCACTCTCCGTTAACGCATGGTACAAGTCAGGAAGGCTGGTGTACGCGTAAACGAAGCTGGCTGAGGGAATTTATAATTCCCGATGAATCCCTCCTTCCTACTATAAATAAGTCTGGGCTCCCTTTCGGCGCCAAAATCATCGCAAAGAAATGCTGTGAAACTCTCCGCGTTCCTTCGACGCCGAGTCTTAGTGAGAGGTGCGAGATAGGTGTGTGTAGCCCACAAAAGCTTCCAAACCCCGTCCAAACTTCGCCAAAACTAAAATCCACTGGTTATAAGTGATCCCTAGCCTTTTAGTTAGGTATCCACCTTACTTCCCCGGCCCAAAATCCCTAAAAGTAAGCCGTTATTTTGCACGAGTAATGGTGAAATACACAAAATTTAAGCGATATTCCGCCCAACCAAAAGGCCAAAACCTTCGAAATAAGCCATCACTACGCCGAGTGAACGAGCCAAAGTCATCCAAAATAAGCGGTCACTGCCAAACCAAAACAAAAAAAAAAAAAAAAAAGACTCCCTCTCCCTGAAGGACATAGCGAGCACACTACCGCTCTAAAAGGTAATAGCTTTTAAGGGCGTTTTATTTACTTGTTCGTTTATTTATTATTTAAAGTTATTATTTAAATCCGGCCCAATGTAGTCAATATATAAGGTGTTCATGATTTAAGTTAAAGGTTTGGAGGTAGATGAAAATCCTTCCGTGGATTGCTATTAAGGGTCTCTCTCTAGCTTTTTTCTCTCTCTAGCTTTTGGTCGCCCTAATTAGGGTTTCTTGTCTTTGGCGGCGGACATGGAGGCTCAGCCTCCTATTCCTCCCGTCCCCAGCCATGATCAGCCGGCATCCTATGCTAATGTGGTGGCTCAGCCCAAGCGTTTGTAGGTCAAGCAAAACCGGCTCTTCGAGGCCATCCCTCAGTTCCACGTCGGGTTGTTTTACGTGGACGGCGATCTGGTTGTTTCTTTACGCCGAGTTGGAGGCTGGCTGGGGCGATTTGAACACACTCTTATACTCAAGTTCTCTACGGGTAGGCCAAGCGTGAGCGTTATTGACGGAACATTCTTGAGAATGGAAAACTTAAGGGTCCGTTTGTAGTCGGTCTTTTAGATCCGCGTCATGTTATGGTTAGATTATCTTCCCCGGAAGACTTTGTTCTGGCTCTATCCAAGGAATCGCACATGATTCAGTCTTGTATGTACCGATCATTCCGGTGGTCGGCTGATTTTGCTTATCGGAAAGATGTACCTCAAGTGGCGGTTTGGGTTCGTCTCCATCATCTACCTCTTGTGTATTTTAATCCTTCGTTCTTGGAGTGCATAGGTAATTCCTTGGGCAACTTTCTAAGGGTGGATGAGAAGACTCTATCGTTGGTTCGACCATTTTTTGCTCGTATGTGTATTGAAGTTGATGTTTCTAAGCCTTTACCGTCTAGGATTTGGATTGGTTCAAGCAAGGAGGACGGCTTTTGGCAACCTCTTACATTTGAAGGTAATATTCGTTTCTGTTCTGGCTGCGGGTTATTAGGGCATACCAAGGTTCAGTGTCGGAAAGGACATCACCATGGGAAAACTGATCAGGCGGATAAGATGCCAACAGCTCGTGGTGGTTCACAACCATTTGTAGAACGTCCTATGGCCCCTAATATGGCGGCTAAAGATAAAGAGAAGGTAATTAATTATGGGGATCCTTTGAAGGTAGATTCGGCTAATGTTGCAATTAATAACAAGCATCCTCCCATGCAAGCAGTCCTTAACATGCAAAAGCAACGCTGGACTCCGGTTAAGAATTCGGTTACGGGTGAGGGACTTGATTTCTTTGCCCAATGCGGGGATTTCAGCCTCTATACCTAGTCATGTAGCTCCTTCGGCACAACTTTGTTAAGCAAGTAGATACTCCGTGGTTATTGTTGATAGCCCTGTTAAGTGCAATACGCCTATTGTTGTTGAGGAAGTTAACTTGGAACACACCAAGGAGGCAGCAGTGAATAAGGTTATGTCTCCTAGAGGAAAGGATGTGAATGTTTCCCCTTTAAATTCTTCGAAATTTCCTAGCTGTGATACTAGTACTAGTAATAAATTTGATGTGTTAGCTGATTTAGAGGACGATAATTCTGAGAATTTGGAGCACATTCCGGTGCGTTCTACTCGATCTCTTTCATTGGATGGTCAGTATTGCCCTAGGAGAACTTATAAGTTAACCAGATCTTCTTCTATTGATGATATCACCGCATTCCCTCCTTGTGATCATTCTATCAAGCATTTTCGCACGTATTGCCAAACATTGTTAAAGAAGAAGAAGCAACAATCTTTTTTGAAGGAAAATAAAAGACAAACTAGGGCTTCGATGAAAGCCCCGCTATCCAATCCTCCACAATAGTTTCTTTATGGCTGTTATTTTTTGGAATGCTCGTGGCGTGGGTAAGAAGGATACTCGTGATTATCTTAAATTGCTCAAGTCTCAACATAATGTTTTGCTTTTTGTAATTATGGAACCCAAGCTTCCCGGGGATCGTATTGGTAAATTAGCTAAGAAACTTAATTTTTCACATAGTCTTCATGACAACCCGAATAATATGCATATTTGGCTTCTTTGGGATGATCGGATTGATGTTACTTTTGTTCGAGCTTCTTCTCAACATGTGACGGTCCGATGTAAACTTGGTGACAATTTTTCGGTTCTCATTTCTGGAGTGTATGCAAAATGTGATCGGATTGATAGGAGGGAGTTATGGGACAGTCTGTTAGAAATCTCGCTTCAATTTCCGGAGCCGTGGATTGTCGGAGGGGACTTTAACATTATTGCTCATACCAGCGAGAAACTTGGAGGTAATGGCTTTGATTTACAAAGTATTAATGAGTTTAATAATTTTCAGCATTTGGCAGGTCTTGGTGATGCCGGGTTCGATGGTAGCATTTATACATGGTGTAACAACCAGGATGGGGGTCAGAGAATTTGGCAGCGGCTAGATAGAATATTGTTGAATGGTTTATATAAATCTACTTATCCTACTTTTCGAGTTACTCATCTCAGCCGAATACAATCAGACCATGCGCCTTTGCTAGTTGATTTTCCTTTTATTAAAAAACCGAAGGGGCTGTTTCGGTTTCAGCGTATGTGGCTTGACCACAAAGAGTTTATTCCTTTCGTTCGTGGTATTTGGGATACTCCAATGTCGGGTACGGCTATGATGGTTCTTCAACGGAGATTGCAGATTCTGCGTCGTGCCTTGAAGCAGTGGAACTGGGAAGTTTTTGGGCATGTTCAACGCCAATTAGCCAATAAACAAGATGATATACTCAGGCTGGAAGTTGATTTGCAGCGCTGTTGGGACTCTGATATTGCTCGTCAGATTCATTTGCTTAACAAGGAGGTTGATCAATTACTATCATGGGATCGAGAGCTTGCTCAACAAAAGTCGCGTCAGCTTTGGTTAAAAGATGGTGATCGAAATACGGCTTTCTTTCATGCTAGTATTCGGGAACGTCATAAGATGAATAATATTAAACTTCAACTGGAGGATGGCAGTTGGTGTGAAGATTCTTCCAAGATTGGAGAACTTGCTGTTAACTATTTTTCGGAAATTTTTGCTTCCAGTCCTCATTCGATTGATAGTTGTTTGTTTGATGATATCCCGGTTTCTGTTTCTGCGGATCATAATGAGCTTCTATGTCAAACTCCGTCAGATAAAGAAATTTGGCAGGCGGTTAAGGATCTAAACCCGAATAGCGCTCCAGGCCCAGATGGTTTTACAGGTCACTTCTTTGTTGGTTGTTGGGACATTGTTAAATCGGATGTTATTAATGCAGTTCATGAATTCTTTTCGGGATCTATTTTACCTAGAGGCTTGGCGGCTACGGCAGTGATTTTGCTTCCTAAGGTTGTTAATCCCGTTAGTTTCTCAGATCTCCGTCCCATTAGTCTCTGTAATTTTGTGAGTAAAATTATCTCAAAAATTCTTGCTTCTCGACTTGCTATTATTCTCCCTGATATTATTTCCTTGGAGCAGTCGGGTTTTGTCAAAGGGAGAAGTATTCAAGAGAATATCGCTTTGGTGCAAGAGCTGATTCATAGGATTGGTCTGAAGTGTCGGGGTGGAAATGTGGCCTTTAAACTTGATATGTCTAAGGCTTATGATCGGATGGAATGGGACTTTCTGCAACGGGCATTGAATAGTTATGGTTTTGCTCCATCTTTCTGTTCCCTTATTTCGAATCTGATCAGTAACATCTGGTATTCCATTCGGCTTAATGGTGATAGTTTTGGTTTCTTTAAATCTTCGCGCGGTCTTCGCCAAGGTGATCCGTTATCTCCGCTTCTGTTTATATTGGCGCAGGATATATTTTCTATTGCTTTAAAGAAGGCTGTTATGGAGCGGAAAGTTGTTCCGTATTTGCATGGGAGGGGTGGTGTGGTGATTTCTCATCTGTTATATGCTGATGATATGATCATTTTTTGTAATGCTTCTCGTCGATCCATTTTGGCTTTACGTCATGTTATCTCATCATATGAAAATAGTTCGGGTCAGCTGGTTAATTTAGGAAAGAGTGGTTTTTATGTTGCGGAGTCTTGCTCCTCTACTAAACGTCATCAGATCGCATCTCTGTCTGGCTGTAGTCATCGTTCTTTTCCCATTCGGTATTTAGGAATTCCTATTTATCGAGGGCGTATAAAAAGCATATATTTTGAAGACTTAATGGCTAAGATATTGAAGCGTATTTCTGGCTGGAGTGGTCGTCTGCTTTCTATGGGGGGTCGACTTACTCTTTTAAAATCGGTTTTGTCCAGCATTCCAGTATATTGTTTGGCCGCTATTCGGGTTCCTCAATCTGTGATTCGTCGGATAGAATCTCACATGGCTGATTTCTTATGGAGTTCTGGAGGTTCTGCTCGTGCCCATTGGGTGTCTTGGGCTGCAGTTTGTCGTCCTTTTCAAGAAGGAGGTTTAGGTCTTCGTTCTTTTAACCATGTGATGGAATCGTTACACGCTAAAATGGCTTGGAGTGCGTTACAAGGAAGGAGCTTATGGGCGTCTTTTGTGCATGGGAAATATGATGGTAAGTTGGGTTTCTCCAGCAGCCCCTCGGCAGCTCCTCAATGGAAATCGATTCTCTCTCAGATTCCTATAGTTCTGCAAAACAGCCGCTGGTTAGTTGGTCGAGGAGAAATCTCATTTTGGGCGGATAATTGGTGTGGTGATCCTT
Source organism: Codonopsis lanceolata (assembly GCA_013146195.2). Classification (NCBI taxonomy): domain Eukaryota; kingdom Viridiplantae; phylum Streptophyta; class Magnoliopsida; order Asterales; family Campanulaceae; genus Codonopsis; species Codonopsis lanceolata. The sequence goes on from CM028380.1 coordinate 143,570,794, forward strand.
TGATTGGTCCGTTGCCTATGGATGTCAATCTTACAGTCCATCAAGCTTTTCATGACATCGAGCAGTTTATGGATATTATTCCTCCTCAATTCCAGCCTGTTGTCCGGTCTATTTCTTGTGATCCTGATATTCCTGATCGTTTGATTTCGACTCTATCGGTCTCAGGGCAGTTTCAAACATCCAGTTTCTGGAACCTTATTCGTCGGCACTCTCCTGCAGTTGATTGGGCAAGTAAGATTTGGCAGCCGTGGCTCCCATTAAAAATCAGTTGCTTCATGTGGCGTTTATGCCTTGGTGCTATTCCGGTTGATTGTCAACTACATTTTAAAGGTGTATCAATTGTCTCTAAATGTTTCTGTTGTTCCCAGCCGGATAGAGAATCCATAGTTCATTTGTTTATTCAGTCTGAGATTGCTCGTGCAGTGTGGGATTATTTTGCGCGTCCTTTCAATAAGATTAGCTCGTATCGATCTCTTAATCATCTTATGCAGGTCTGGTTCTCGAACAGTTCTACTCGAAACCAGGCTGGTGCTTGTTGTATTGGCATTTTGATATTAACTTGTTGGGAGATTTGGAAAGAAAGGTGCAAAGCGGTTTTTGATAATGATCCTATGCAAGTGGCGCGGATTATTTCACGTATTCGTGGGGGTCTTCGGGATGTGTGTTCGATGTTTACTCCTAAATCTAGGCTCTCCTTGTTGGACAGACTAGGTTTGGATTTTTTAAATCTCCCCATTCTTGAGCCATCTATTTGTAGGGGTGGTTGGTTTCGTTGGGATCCTCCTCCGGTTGGGTACTGTAAACTTAACACTGATGGTTCTGCTGTGAATGGTAATCACTCGGGTGGTGGTATTTTACGAGACTATCAGGGTCATTTGATCACTGCTTTTTCTTCCTTTTATGGCATAGGCACTAATACTAGTGCGGAGATAAAAGCTCTTCGTGATGGCCTCCGTCTGTGCCACAATCTCAACCTTGGTAATGTTATAGTGGAATCGGATTCTATGGTAGCTGTTATGGTCTTATCTAATCATCATTGTGCTCCGTGGATGTATGATTATGATCTTCGAGACTGTCGTAAATACATGGGTGACTTTTCTATTCATCATGTTTTCCGGGAGAAAAACTTTGTTTCTGACAAGCTGGCAGCATGTGCTCACACTCATAAAGGTTTTCAGAGTTATAATTCTATCTCTGATCTTCCTAGTCCAGTCTTGCAAGCTTTGAATCATGATCGGTTGGGCCTCTATAATTACAGGAAGAAGGTTAACAACATTGGGTTTTAGTTTGTTTATTCTTTCTGTGTTAGGTTATTCTTGTAATTTGTTTTTAGAGGTAAGGCTCCTCTGTCCTCCCATTTATAAGGGCAAGGCTGGTTGTCCCCCTCATGTTTGTTCTCTCCTTTTCATTTTAATAAAGTCCTGCAGGGTGCCGCCCCTGTTTCCTTAAAAAAAAAAAAAAAAAGTCAATATAAGCCGTTGTGCTGCCCGGATTAGAATAGGAAATATTATGTAAAAGAGCCGTTATAATGGCCAAATGTTTTTAAATACATTTGTAATTATTGTAAGGAAATGACTGCAAGTCCGTAAATAATGTAGCCACGGATGTATTTGTTTTATTTTCCTGTCTTTTAATGCTTTATTTGTTTCCTAAATAAATATAACAATAAGCATACTTTAGCCAAAAACTATTTTGAGACCGAAAGGGCGAGTTGGGTGCCTATCACCTTCCCAACTCGTAACTTAGCCTCCGAACCCGTTGTCTATCTCTGGTTTTTCTTTTCTTCTTTTCTGGTTTTGCTTTATTTTGCCTTAAAATAAAGATGGCGACTCTAAAACTTTTTGGATCCAGTGGGGCCTCGCAACACTCCTTCTTTGCACTTTTCCGTTTTCCCTTAAAAAAGGGAGAATGAGAATGGAAGGGTGATGTATTCCCATATCCTGATATCCCCTAAAAAAGGGATAACTTGATGCGGGAAACCCAAAGCTCCCATAGTGATCCGAAACGGGCTATAAGGCTATTTTTAATAAAATCCATAGTGGGGGCGTCGCAACATCCTTTTTTGCACTTTTCCATTTTTCCCTAAAAAAGGGAAAATGAGAATGAAAGGGTGATGCATTCTCATATCCTGGTATCCCCTAAAAAAGGGATAACTTGATGCGGGAAACCCAAAGTTCCCATATTGGATCGAAAATCCACTAAAGGCAACCGAGGCGCATTCCAACGCGCTATCATAGACAGCACTCCTCTCGCACTTTTGATTTCGTCTTCCCCTAAACAAGGGAGGGTGGAACGAGAGCAGTGGGTGTCCCGCATCCGCACGTACGCGCACCCCTATCCAAGGGCGCGCGGGGCGCGGGCGTACCGTCCCGGGAACCTACAGTATGCCATTCTTCATCTTCTCTGGCCCAGCTAGTAATCCAGCTCCTTCTCCAAATCCCTAAACCCCAGGGACCTTCGCCATCCCCAAATCATCCACAGCATAAAGCCGCCGGCCTTGTCCTTTTCCTAATTTCCTTTACCCAAATCCTCTACACCCAGCAACCCAGTGACCCCCCCCCCCAATGGCCAACCACCTGCTCTCCAACATATCTCCCAGCTCTCTCCTCCAATCCGCCATAACCACCGGCGAAATCCCCCCCATTCCCACCTCTACCCTTCTCCCAAACAAGCTCCACCTCCCTTCCCTATAGGTGAGTCCAATATTTAGAATGGAAAAAGAAGAAGAATTGGATTTGGGTCCTCAGTGGTTGAAACCAATGCTTAAAGCTAATTACTTTGTCACCTGTCCAACCCATGGGGATTCCAATAAGAGTGACTGCAATATGTTTTGCTTAGACTGCTTTGGAGATGCTCTCTGCTGTTATTGTTTGACCTATCACAAAGATCATCGCGTTGTTCAGGTCTCTTCGACCTTCCATTCCATTCCATCATTCATTTTTATCTATTACTATCTTGGACCTTGGTTGTGTGTATGTGTGTGTGGGGGGGGGGTTGTAGCTCTTATTAGGAATTTGGGTGTAGATAAGGAGATCGTCGTACCATAATGTGGTGAGGGTGAACGAAATTCAAAGAAAAAGGAGGCCTGATGTGACCAGAAAGAATAGCTAGTGATCGGTAGGAGTGGAAACAGGGGAGAGGTATTCTGGGGATTTGAAATTGGAGATTGTAACGATGAGACGAGGCCGAGCTGTCGTTCACAAATTCATTATCCACTCGTAAGAATACGTGCATAAAGGGGCAGTGAAGTATTTTCGCTCCAAAATTGTACCTGGAAGATATGTCTAAAAAATAGCTGGATTCATTTGAAAACATGTTTTAAAAGATGTACCGGCTTGTAATTTTTTCTAGTATTATTGATAGAAATCACACATGTTCGACAACAAATGTCGTTTTTAAATATATATTTCAAAAAATTAATAAATTTTAGACTAATGTAATTCTGAATTCTCTATAATTAAATTTACTTTTTTTGGTCTTTACATTTTAATAATTTGTTTGATTTTCATACAGTGTAGTCACTAAAAATTAATTTTTTGTATTAATATATATTTAAATATATACTGTGCATCGCACGAGGGCATTTCCAGTTGTAATATAAAAGACATGTCTGGGAGCCATGTTCACTAAAATTTAGCAAGAGTTCATATTCCCAAACAAATAAACATCCTCGGTGTCAATATTGATGTAAATTTTCATTGTACAATTGGTTGAAGTGGTCATTTCACCCTTGTTTTTTTTTTCTATTACAAATGGATCTTATACAACATCTATAGTATTCAATGACTGGTCAATATTCAATCATCACGTATCGCTATCATTACAGGACTTTATATCCCTTAATTAGGTGTTGCTACGTCATCTTTGCTAATACTCCCAACAAGATTTCCCAAATGGCAAGCCTTGAGTACTTATGCAAATTAATAAGGATCTCAGATATTTAACAATTAGTTGCAAAAGAAAAAAACTGATAGTTAAAGCAATCTAAGAGGATACAAAAACATACATAGAACAAATACCAAAACAATACCTTGAAAAATAACCAAGATTTTTTTTTGGGTTCCCAAATAGTTGTATAAAATGATTGTCAATTTGTGTAAAGGAATAGTATAAATATTGCTAACTATTTTCTCACCAAAAGTCGAACATTATGTGAAACTCCTTTGGAAGGCTTACGTACATTAGCTTCAATACTTCCACCGTAGGAGTAAAACCCTTACATTATTAAGCTTGTGAAATCAAGCCATAGTTTTCATGAAACATTGTAGTGCCTTTACCTCCTACACACAAAACCATACATAATTAGAATATTTAAAGTAGTCTATGGATAAGCATGGCAACTAAACTAACACATGCATATGATTGTTATATATATATATATATACACACACACACACACACACATACACGTACACATACACACACATGTACATACATAGACATTGAGAAGGCGTAACTTCACATCATTAGCAAAGAAATCGCGATAATGAGTTCCCTTACTATCTTAGCATTGTAACTTTCCCTCGTGTGTACATTGTTATACTTCTCACTCCTCTTTTTCTTTTTCCTTTTTCAACGGATGTAGTAATGCAACTCATTCATGTCGATTTGATAAATTTGCAACAATATTAACTACTCTATGGATTGAGACTGCAAAGGGTTAACTCATGAGAATGATAAAGGGAAATGAGGCTATGTATTTCTCCCATTCAAGATGAATAGAGTTCGTAAATTATCTAGCTGGTTAATTTCATATGAAAGTGGCTTTAGAGATTTTTGCACTAATCCATGGGTTAATAAAAATTTGAATTCCAAAGGCACCAGCTACTGCTAATTCACGAAGTTCTTAGAATAATGACTATTACTGATTTATATAAAACTTAATATAAAGACATAACTATTAATGATTTATATAAAACTTATTATCATTACATACTATTCACCACTAGAATCGTAATGAACAATTTACATTGTGTATTTACATTTTACGGTTGAACCTTTTAAAGCTATTCATGTTATGTTATTCACTCTAGAATTGATGCAAACACTAATTGTTGTTAGCGCAACATGAATTGTATACCTTATACAATGTGTGTGTGTATATATACACACACAATAGCTATTGCTTGTAGAAGAAATATAGACTACCTCATAGTCAGTAGCAGACGGTAGTTAACGATATAGGTGTCTATGGACACCGGTCAACCAAAAAAATGTAAAATTTTTATTTTTAACAACTAGACCCCTCCAATTTTCCACCCTAAACTAAACCTCATAAGTACTAACTCAGTAAGTAGACAGTAACTCCTAAAGTCCTAATCTAGTCGATACTCCCTCCCATTCTCCCAATTCCCAGGCTCTCAATGCAAACAAGAAGAGAATAGAGACTGATCCAAGTGCCGCTCATGCTGCCAGCCTCTCGCAGTCCTGCTGATGTTGCCTGTCATCCTACCTGTTTTGTCCGCCTCGGCCGACTGTCCGGCCAGTGATGATGTGACGTTAGTTACGTTACGGTCCCCCTCCCCCACCGGTCGCCCATTTGCAGATCTGTTTGGCTGCTTGGTACTTTACTATTTTTTTTCATAGTTTCATTTTATTATTTTCAATCTTTCTCAATTCATAAATCACACTCTATTTATCTGAAATTATGGTTTTTGAATTCGGGGCTTTTTGGATTAAAATGTAAAATTGTTGATTTGATTAATTGATTGAGAATTTTGTATAGGAAAACAATATTTGGTGCCTTTGGAGTTTTGGTTGAGCTTATATTGGAGAATTTGGAGCAATTTGAAAGTAAAATTTGATTGTCAGAATTGTTTGTTATTTTGTTGGGTTTCTTGAGATTTTTTTTAGCTTATATATGAAATTAGAGAGTTTTGTGTTTAAAAAAATCAGTTTAATTATTTGTTACTCATCACATTTACTTGTGTGTGATTTACTGATTTAAGGAATTTACTTGCGACTTGTGTGCAATGTTTTTAAAAACATTTTAATATAATAAATTACCGTTAATTTAAGGTTTTTCCTTTCTTTAACATGGTTAGTGGTTTTGACTTTTGAGAAAATATGAAGAGATTTTTTAAACTAAAATTGTCAGAAATTGAAATTGGTGTAGGTTCTATAAGGGGTGCAACAGGTGCTTCTAGTGGTGCATCTAGTACTCAAAAGTATGTTTCCTTCACTTCAGCTAAGAGAAATTTTGTCGATGTGAGTAGTCTTCCTTCAGATCCAACTTAATGGAAAAAAAATATATGAATTTCACCCAAACCAAGTTGATGAAATTAGGAGAATTTATCAGTTAAAGGGGTCTTGTCAACCCTGTGGTCATGAGTTCCCTCATAAAATGATAAGAAATAGAATGCGTCGTTTTTAATCCCGATTGGTTTGATTAATATGCTAATTGGTCAGAGTATAGCATGAAAGAAGATAAAACATATTGCTTATGTTGTTATTTGTTTAGAGGTCAAGTCAACAATCAAGGTGGTGGTGGGGTATTTATTAATGAAGGCTTTTTCTACTTGGAATAAAAATGATAGGTTGGATTTGCATATTGGTGCGGTTAATAGTGCCCATAATTCATCATTAAAGAAGTGTGAGAATCTAGTAAAACAACAATAATCTATTGCAGTTTCTCTTTATAGATAATTAAAAATTGAGAAAATTGAATATCGACTTTGATTATTTGATTCAATTGATTCTTATAGATTTTTATTGCACCAAGGGTAGGCTTTTCGTGGTCATGATGGGAGTGAATGTTATTCGAATAGAGGAAATTTTCTTGAAATACATAAGCATATGACTATTCGTGATGACAAAAAACATAGCCTTGTTCGTAAAAATGCTTCAAAAAATTGTCAAATGATCACTCTCAGCATTCAAAATGATATTGTTAATTGTTTTGCAATAAAGATAGTACAGATGTAAAACCATGATATTTTATCTGTTTTGATTTTATAGATAAATGAATTTGATAACATTTTTGACATATTTAACTAAGTAATGTTTTGTTAACCTAAATATTATAATTATAATATTAGTATGTATTACTTATATTTTAAGACAATTAAAGTTGATGTTTTAATTTATTATCCAAAAATGATGTTTGATTCGTGTATGAGTAATATTATACTAGGACTTATTATTTTATTGTAAGTTGGATCATCTTCATTAGTTTGCATCAAAGTACTTTTACTTGATTGATTGCATGCAATATGCGCACGAGAGAATGTCTTCTTTATCCTTTGTATTGTCTGATGTTGCGGGTTTGACTCGAGAATTATTAAGGAAGGCTTTTAACATGTTTTTATTGATGGATATTATCGTATTTTGAGGTAAGAGAGACTACGTAGTACTAATTCTGTGTCTGTTTGATCACATGATCATCTCTTAACTATTCATGTTTGATTTGTACTCTTGTTATTGAAGCGTGTTTATTGTTATTGGTAAATCTTTGGTATTGATTTGGCTTTAAAATAATTCTGTGGGTCCCAACGGGCACAATAATAAGCTAGAAGGGGGTGTTGAATAGCTTATTATACACTTAAAAACTTTTAAGTAAGTTCTTTGAAATGTACTTTCAATCTATTGAAAAGATTGAAGTAGCGGAAGTCTTTCAATGAAGCTGGTTCAAGTCTTCCGATAAGGACTACCGGTAGACCTTAACAAGTTACTTAAGTTTGCTGTAAAGGGTAAAGATAAATAATGTAATAAGCGCTAAATAAGGCACAAGCGTAAAAGGAATTAACACAAGTATTTTGGGATGGTTCACACTATAAAGAGTGCTACGTCCACCACCAAGGCAGTCAACCTTGGATTTAAATAGTTCACTATGTTTTCCACTAGATCTATTACAAAGAATATTCTCAATGGATCGTGTACAAAATATTGACTTGTGTTTGGGGGTTAAGGAATTAAATATCTGTGAAAACATGATATTTAATTCGTGCAGAAGTATAACTATTTGAATGAAAACAACAAGAAGTAAAACAATAAATGTTGATGCACAGCTTCTTGTTGTTGACGAGGACTTCTGGATCTGTTGAGGATCTCTTGAATGCACTGAGTAATAAGACTTAGAGTTGTTGTATATTTTCAGAGCAATTTTTCAAGTGTGTTTCTTCAGTCTTTAATGGCAGCATTTATAGCAGGTGCATTCTGGATATCTGTTGGAGAAGACGAAGACTTAACAGCTCTATTAGGTTGAATGCATTAAATGCATGGGGTTGTCAATTAGGAATTTCGTCTTCACAGATATCGAGCAGGGAATGAGTACTGAGATCTTCTGGAAGTTGGGCAATCTGGATGTCAGATCTATGAGAGTTGTTGCGCAGAGGTGACACCGCTTCCTCGCTTTCACTGCTCAGCCGTGAAAAGTCTTCCTGCTGAAAGCCGCTTCGGTCTCGAGATGTCGTGGAATGTCTCAATTTAAATTCAAACTGTTAAGGATGAATTTAAATTGATCCATTAAGATTTTCTTGAGTACTGGATACGTCATGATTTGACCGAGTGTGAACAAGGTCTGCCGATTTGTATGTTGAAGCAGGTCTTCCGGTGAAGCTTTGAAGGGGTCTTCCGCTGAACCTGTTAAAGTCCTATAAAAGCTATATTTGGCAAAGTTCTATACACAGTTGCCACGTTAATCGATACGCAGCCAAATTAACCACTGATGTATAAAACTAGTGTAATGTATGAGCAGATATAAATCTAATACAATAAGAATCAATAAATTCCATGTTAATTGATTATTTGGTCGGGTGATTGATTATTTAGAATAATTTGGTGATACTGATTAATGGAATGACCGTAACAAGTTGGATAGCCTTGAGAGGCCCTGGTTGTGAAACTGATTGGTGCTCTGAATTATAACTTGTGATCAGTTGTCACTTGAATAACACTTGGTAACGTTTTTGAGAAATAATTTGTGGTCCATATTTTTTCTTTCATCGATTTTGATATTTGAATCATATGTATTGTTCTATTTTGTGGTGTTGTGCATCCTCTTTCTTACTGAGCTCATAAGCTCACCCCTACTGTTTCAGGTGTTCCAGTTAATATTTGATTGGGCTTCGGATAGCAGATGTGTGTTCGGGGTTGATTGGAGTGCTCGGTTTTGATATAAAACATATATATGTATATATTAATTTTTTGATATCATTAAAATTGTAATAAAAATATGTTTGTATAAAATTGTATATTTTGAGAAAATTATTATTTGTTTATTTCTTCTGCAACGAGTTATCTGTTTTTAATTTGGGTTATTGTCGTTTGAATTTTTGGAACACATGACGAACCCTGTCTCGTTTGGACCCAGGATTGGGGTCATCACAACAAAAGATAACTGAAGAGTTTAAAGATGTTTTTTTTTTCATTGATGGTGGGTGAACCTAGTGATGTATCTGACAAAGAACAAATGTGAGTGGCTTTGCGATTTGTTGACTCACGTGAGAATGTGAAAGAGAGGTTTATTTTTGTCGTCCATGTGATGGAGACATCCATTTTGTTTTTAAAATTTGCTATTGATAATTTGTTTGCTGATTTGGGTTTGAGTTTGATGAAAATTCGGGGTCAAGGCTATGATGGGGCAAGTAATATGAAAAGTGAATTCAGTGGGTTGAAGACTTTGATTATGAATAAAATATGTCTGCATATTATGTTCATTATTTTACCCATCAACTTCAATTAGCTCTTGTTGTTGTGGCTAGAAAATATGCTGATAATGTATGTTGGTCCCGGAGTAGGCTCAATCTAGGCTAGAAGGGGGGGGGGGGTTGAATAGCCTAGTTGTGTTTTTTAAAAACTCTTCCAAACACTAATGAATGATTTCTTAAAAGGATTTTACTAGAAGTGTTAATGCAGCGGAAAACTAAAGAAGTTCTGAACTGACTGGTAGGCTGCTTAAGTATAGCACAGATTCAGTAGAGGTCTTTGATAAGTAGTAGCAGTTAATAGAAATATAGAAACAGATCAGACAGAACACAGATTTTAGAAGTGGTTCATACTGTGAATAGTATTACGTCCACTACCAAAGTGGTTAGCTTTGGATTTTAAAAAGTGTACTTGTTTATCCACTAGGATTATAAGTAAAATCTCTAATGGATCGTGTACAAAATGAGTTTTCAACCAAGTGTATAATTGTAAGAGAAACAATCAATGATTAATTGTTTTCTCACGTGCTAAAACAAAGAACAGTTTTTAAAAGCAAACCAGATGAAACTGGAATGGAGTAAAGACTGGCAGATCTGCAGCTTCAGGAAGTTTGGTGAAGTGTTAGTTCTTGTCCTTTAGATCTCTTGAATGCTTGAGTGTTGAAGATGAAGCTTGAATGAATTATGCGCAAGAGTTATGTTTTCAGATCTTCAAAACTTGAATAAATACCAGAGAGATCTTTTGGACCGTTGGACTGAGGCAGAGGGAACTGTGTCCAACGTTCTATTGCATTGAATGCAATTCAACGCTTTGGGGGATATATGCGGCACAGTCATCAGAGATACAGTGTTTGCAGAGAAGACATTCCCGAATAGAGTAAGGTTTGGGCGTTGCGGTGTGGAAAGTCTTCTTAGCCAAAGAGGTAATGTCTTCAGACTTCATGATTCAGGAGACAGACTGGATAGTTGTCAGTATGTAGTTGACTTCTTTGGAGTGAAATCTAATGGAGATATTTTTTGACTAGATATTCCAAAAAATATCTAAATTAGACGTTATGTGACATAATCCCATGTTTTGGCTAGTCATGATTTTTCGCTCTTGAGCAGACTTCAAAGTCTGTTCTGTTTTCCAAGGTCAGCCAGAGAAGCCTCGCTTATCCGCCTAAACTAACACCAAACAAGTTCTAAACAACCTTGATTCTAAGACAGTTGCCACACTAATCGGTACGCAGACCTATTAGCCACTGTACAATAGAATCAGAAGATGACTCAACCAAATCTAGAACCTATGAGAGTCAACAGCTATAAATCTATTGATAAGATATAGTTCATCTCCATCACGGAGACACTGAAATGGTATCAAGCACATATTTCGTTATCTTCAAAGGACGATCAATTTGAGATTATTTTATCCTAAAGGATCAAAGGATGAAATGGTTGGTTTTGCAGATGCGGGTTATTTGTCTGATACTCATAAGGCCAGATCACAGATCGGCTATGTCTTCATGATGGGTGGTACTGTAATTTCTTGGCGTTCTCAAAAGCAAACACTAGTTGTTACATCGTCAAATCATGCTGAGATGATCGCACTTCATGAAGCCAGTCGAGAGTGTGTATGGCTTCGATCTAAGACTCAGCATATTCAAAATGCCAGTGGACTACCTGTCAACAAAGACTCGACAGTATTATTTGAAGACAATGCCGCATGTGTCGCCCAAAGTAAAGAGGGATACATCAAAAGTGACAGATCTAAACATATCCCCCCGAAGCTCTTTTTATACACTCAAGAACTTGAAAAGAAGAAAGAGGTCAGCATCCAATATGTTCGATTAAGTGATAATGCTGCGGATTTATTTACGAAGACACTTCCCACTACAACCTTCAGAAAACATGTTCACAATATTGGGATGCAAAATTTACGAGATTTACAAAGGTGATTTCTCTTGACCATTGTCAGTTCAAGGGGAGCATATATGGATGTACTCTTTTTCCTTTTATCATGGTTTTGTCCCACTGGGTTTTCCATGAAAAGGTTTTAACGAGACATCCCATGCACACAATTCAGATTTAAGTTGTGTACTTTTTTCCTTATGTTCGATTTTTTTCCCCACTAGGTTTTTCGGCTTAAAGGTTTTTAACGAGACACACTTAGTCAACCTACAATGCTATGTTCAAGGGGGAGTGTTATAAAAGTCAGATGTGAACCACAACATTTAATGTAGGTGTAGCTTATTAGTCAAATGAGCTAGGGAGCTATGTCCCATAGCTTTAGGAAATGTGTAACACTGCTCGGCTATAAATACCGAGCAGTGTGTAGTTATATTTCACCACAGACGAATCCTACTCTGAATAAATCTCTCTCTCTCTCTTTCTCTCATACACTCTTTGTTCTAATTTGTGGTTACTTTATAACAGTTTCTCATTTGTATTTTGATTTACATCTGTTCATACATTATATTAGTTTTATACGCTAGTGGCTAATTGGGCTGCGTATCAATTAACGTGGCAACTATATATAAAACTTCTCCATAGAATAGTTTGTTTTTAGGCTTCACTAGTTCAGCGGAAGACTTCAGTCTTGCTTCACCGGAAGACCTTCAACAGGATCCAGCGGCAGACCTTGTCTACACGTGGTCAAGCATGACGTGTCCAGCCTATCAAGACTTAGTGGATTAATTCAAATTTATCCTTCATCAGTTTAAATTTGAATTCAAGCATCCCCAAACTTCTCAGACACGCTTGAACAACTTTCCGAAAAGCTGGAAGACTCTCGCCTACTGAACAAGAATGAGAAGGTGAATGCATCGACACTTGCAGTCTGTCTGAAATTCGATTGTTCGCTACCAACTCCACGCAAACAATTCCCGCACCACTCCTCGCCAAGATCGTTGAGGACGAAATCTACAAGACAGCTCCATGCATTTAATGCATTCAACCTAATAGAGCTGTTACACTTCGTCTTCTCCAACGGATCTCTAGAATGCTCCTGCTATAAATACTGCCATTAGAGACTGAAGTAAACACAACTGTCCGTCCTGAAATGCTCTGAAATTCTATAACAACTCAAAGTCTTTATACTCAGTGCATTCAAGAGATCTTAAACTGATCAAGAAGTCCATAACAACAACAAGAAGATCTACTTCAACATTTATCTTAAAGTTTCTTATTGTTGTTCCCATAAACTATTCTTCTGCACGAATTGAGTATCTTGTTTATCTAGATATTCAATTCCCAGACCCCCAAGCACAAGTCAAATATTTTGTACACGTTCCATTAGATATATTCCTTGTAATAGAACTAGTGGAAAACATAGTGCACATTTTAAATCTAAGGTTGACTGCCTTGGTGGTGGACGTAGCACTCTTTATAGTGTGAACCATCTCAAATACTTGTGTTTATCCTTGACTGTTGCTTACTGCTTTAAACTGGTTCTTATTTCCTTTACTTATCTCTTCAACAGCAGACTTGAGTACTCAGTACGTCAAGTCTACCGGTAGTCCTTAATCGGCAGACTTGAACTGTCTTCCTTACAAGACTTCCGCTACTTCAATCTCCTTAATAGATTGCAAGTGCTTGTTTTAGGAACATATACGAAAAGTTTTTAAGTGTCTAATAAGCTATTCAACCCCCCCTTCTAGCTTATTATTGTGCTCTTTGGGACTAACAATTAGTATCAGAGCCTAACTCTTTGAAAACTAGTTTTTCCAAGATTATACTCTTGAGAGACTCGATCCAATGGCACAAATACACTACATGCTGCCTACATCAAATGCGAACCACGTCCCAATATTGGACGAAGGCCATTTCGATGTTTGGAAGGATAAGATAATGCGTTTTATGAATTCTATTGACAACAGGTTATGGAAGTGCGTACAAGAAGGATGACATGTACCAATGAAGGCCAACCTTCTAGCATCCATCACAGGAAATCCTATCGAAGTACCCAAAGAAGAATCGGAATGGACAGAGGACGACAAAAAACTAGTAGAGTTAGATAGCAAAGCAATCAACATTATAACTAGCTCTCTAGACACCAGTATTTATCAACAAGTGATCCGGTGTACCATTGCTAAAGAGATGTGGGAAGCTCTTGTAGAATACTTGGAAGGCGACCAAGATACAAGAGACAACAGAAAATATACATTCATCTAGCAGTTTGACTCCTTCAAGAAGGATCCAAAGGAAACCTTGAGACAAGCTTACGATCGTTTCAGTGAGGTAATTAATAGTTGCTTTTCTCTTGGTAAAACCTATGGCAAAAAGGAAATGAATATGAGATTTCTAGGCTCTCTAGGCAGTTTGTGGCATGTTAAGACCACTGCCATGAAAGAATCTAAAAACTTAAATGAAATGACTCTCCGTAGTCTTTACGCAAGTTTAAAGGTTTATGAGCTCGAAGTAAATCAAGCTCTAAAGCAAGACAAAAAGTTCGAAACTGTGTCCTTGCCCGCCATGGTACAAGAAGAGACCACAGTTGAAAATAAACCTTCTACTTCCTCGAATGAAAATGATTTTCTTTTAGACGAACAATTTGCTATGTTCGTAAAACATTTCAAAAAGTTTGCAAAATATGGAAGGAAGGACACACACCAGTAGCCTTTTAGAAGAACTGGTGAGAGCTCATCTATCGAAGAGCTTGTGTGTTACAATTGTAGAAAACATGGTCACTTTGCCTCCAAGTGTCCAAAGCCAAAATTTGAAGCATACTGAAAACCTCAATATAAGAAATTTCAAAAACATAAAGGTTTGCTGGCTGAAGACATAGAAGAAAACCAGGTTGCTACATGGTTTGAGACTGATTCAGAAGAGGAAGAGGATGATTGTGAGCAAGCTAACATATGCTTAATAGCTCATGATTTAGGTCCCACCTATGACTCTGAACATGAAGTCGAAACCTCACCTAGTCCTTTCGACAAAGGTGAGATCAACTGTGAGAATCTCAGTAAGGAAGAACTTCTTAAAGATAATCAAGATATGCTTGAAGAATTCAATTCCTTTAGAGCGCCTCACGTAAAACTCGCCAGCACCTGGAGAAGCCGGTGAGAAATCTCGCGACAGCTTGAGATTCAAACTCTCAATAGCTGTCAACAAGAAAGTATCAAGCTTAAAGGAGAAAACAATTTCCTTTGTGACAAAGTCGAATGTCTCACTGAGCATATCAAAGGACTTGACCTAGAGAAGATTGCCTTGCAAAAGATAATTGACTCCTGGAACAGCTCCAAGGATACCTTTGAAGAAATCCTTTCAAGCCAAAAGTCAAGCAAAGATAAATTCGGCTTAGGATATTCTGATGAGCCCAGTGAGACCCACTCTTCTGTCACGGAGAAAGGTGAAACCTCCAAGACTGCTTATGATATCTTCCTCTCTAAACAGACGTTCGGAAACAAGGGTAAACAAGGACTTGGTTATACAAGTGTACCTTACGTTTACCCCAAGGCTTAGAAAGGAAAAGCCAAGATAACTGCTTCTAATGAGAAGCTTGAGAAAGAAACGGTAGAGAAACCAAAGTCTACCAACAAAAACTCTGCCAAGACAAAGTCTGTTGGCGGTAGACCTAAGAAATCTCTACCGGTGCCCATCAAGTTTGTCTATGAAATGGGTAAGACACCTAAACTTGTTGAAAGTAAACTTAAAGGTATTCTACCATATCCTCCTAAAAGGGTTATCAATAGATCAGCCAAAGCTAAGTCTGCTGGTAACATACCTAGGAAGGTTCAACAGAAACCAATTAAGTCTATTGTCAACAAGTCAGTTGAACCAAAGGCTGCTGTTAAGCTTAAGGATAATCTCAAGCATTCTTCAGCTAAGACCACTGACAGTCCTCCATGGAACTTTCATCTTTGTCATTCTTGCAATTGTTTAGGCCATCTGGCCCCAGAATGTCTGCTAAGGTTCACACCAAAATCTGAGAGACCTAGTTCTCTCAAGGTTAGGCAGGTATGGGTTCCAAAAGGTTGCTAATCCTCAAGACCCATAAGAAAATAAAGGGGACCTTGTTTTCTTTGACATTTTTCAGGTCTGCTTCATGGCTATAGATTCAGAAGATAAAGACATCTGGTACCTTGATAGTGGCTGTTCTAGACACATGACAGGAAACTGAAGTCTACTCACAGATATAGCTGAAGCAAAAGGTCCCACGGTGATTTTCGGCGACAATGCAAGAGGAAAAACAATTGGGTATGACTCAATCACTAGAGAAAGTCTCTCCATCAACAAAGTTTCTCTAGTGAACAGCTTAAAGCATAATCGTCTAAACATAATAATTGTATTAAATTATTATTGTAATTATAATAAACTATAATGCTAGTCATATACAGATCTCTTAATTGTTAGACTTGTGAAGCATGAACTCTTTGGGTGGAATGGAGGGAGGGAGTATATAAATTTTACAACTTGCTACTACTCCCTCCTATCCATCCAAAGAGTCAGCGTTTGAAAAGTATTTAATAAGGGGAAATACTTAAAACACAAACAATGCATACAACACAATTTGAGGGTAAAGATGAAATATTATAAAAATTGTAAATATAATTTTTAAAAGTAGACTCTTAGTGTGAAACATCCCAAAATAATATGATGTACTTTCTGTCTGGGACAAAGGGAATACTATTTTACAACTTGTTATTATTAAGAGCATCTCCAATGGGAGTTTGCAAAAGGTTTATAATTGCTGATAAGCCTTTACCAAAAGGTTGATGGGGTTGGAGTGTTCCAGCTCAGCACTTGAAATCTTCAACTGGTCCAAAACTATCACTCGGTTGATAGTAAGTCACGTTGACCTCATCACTGTTGAATGGGCATTTCCTTTCGTTTTTTTTTTGTATAGAGAATTCAACATATAGTCATTATTACAGTGTTGTTTGCTTTTGCATGACTTTTGCAACGGTACAATTTATGGTTTGTTTTTTAAGAAAATTATTCTATAAGTTCTCCTAAAAATAGGTTTTTTTAAAAAATATTCATTATATTGTTTTAAACATATATAACTTTTATACTATCATATTCTCATTATATTACACAAATTCTTCTTTTCACTTCTTTTATTATGGATAATAGTTTTTTTACAAATTTATTGAACTCTTCTAATGTTGAAGATTTTGCGGATGCTGAAGCTACTCTAAATTTTCAAGGTTCGCCAAATTTTCCAGCTCCACCAAATTTTTAAGGTCTGTCAAATTTTCCAGCTTCGCCGCATTTTCAAGCTCCGTCGAATATTCAAGTTCCACCAAATTTTCAAGCTCCGCCACATTTTCGTTATCCAAAATTTTTCTATCCAAATTTTCAAGATATTTCAAATGGTCCAAAAATTTCTTATTCTTCGTATTCTCAATTTCTCATATATTCACAACATGAATATTTTAACCCGACTATGGCAAATCAATATACACCTGGTTCTCATAGCTCAACTATGGGTATTGGAAATCCAACAACACCGGTTGATACAAAAAGGACAGTGAGGTGAGTCTATAATTGCACCATTTTCCACCGAAGAAGGGTTGGAAAACATTATTTTTGATGATGAATCAGACAACCAAACAAAATACATACAGAAAACAAAGTGGAACATTGAAGAGGATAAAATGCTTGCAAGTGTTTAACTAGTTATTTCAACAAATAGCGTGAAGACAAACTCTCAACATGATAAGGAGTTTTGGAAACGAATCACTGAGTACTACAACAACAACCGAAACACTGGAATTCGAAAAAATTAGAACATCTTGAAGTGGCATAGGTATACAATTACTCCATTGGTTAATGAATTTAACCATTTATTCATCCAAGTTAGAGATCAATAACATAGTGGGTGGTCCGATGACCAAGTGAAGAAAACTCCACTTGATACGTAAAAAAAACATTTCAAATACGAGCATGTGTGGTTAATGATGAAAGATGAGCGAATGTGGAAATGTGTGAAATCAAGTGAACATGCTTCTAAAAGGACAAAAATATATGAATTGATGACATTCACTTCATCATGTGATGCACATATGAGCATCAACATCGACGACAATGGAGTCGAAATCCGCCCAATTGGTCAAAAGGCGGCAAAGAGGAAAGGGAAAGCAAAAAAAAAAAAAAAACACAGAGAAAAATGAATTCAAAAGTGTTGATTTATGACATAAGTATCGTGAAATTGAAGAAAAAAAGATTTTAGTACTTAAGGGAGTGACAACTGCAATAAACAAAGTGGTGAACAACTCATCAATTTGTAGTGATTATGAAATCTTCTATAAGGATACTAGTGGCATGACGAATGAGCAACTGCGAATTCATTATCAAATTTGCGGCATGATCAAAGTCAAATATAATATTGCCTAGTTTAAGTTTTGTAACTTTAATTTATGAAGTTTATAATTGTTATATCATTAGTTTATGTAATATTTTAACTAATGTTTTTTTTTCTTCATGTAACCTATAAACGATGTTAATCGGGTTGACCCTAACCCTATAAGGTCAGTCATACAGTGTTGTGATCCTATAGGACCACGTATTAAACGGGCCATTGAAATTACAACCATAACTCTGCATTCTTCGTTTTAAACGGGTCTTGAGCGGGCCACACCTAACAAAATGGCGATTTAGTTTAAATCTAAAATTCAAAATTAAGTAATAACTGGAGTGACGGACAACGATCAACAACACAATCCAAAATAAAATAGAGTCATACGACGAGTTAACAACATCACTTAAGTGACAAAATTCAAAATACAAAACAATTTCAAGTACTATTAATTAAAAGTACTAATAAAAAAAATGAAACAAGCCATTAAACATTGTGTTCATTCTTCAACCATATTCGAAACCAAGCCTTTTTTTCCGAGAAAATATATTTTTCAACATCATTATCCTCTTCCTATACAATAATAAAATAACATAAATTAATTGTCAGTAAGAATAACACAATCAACCATTTAAATCAAATAGTAACGTAAAAATATACAAACTATTATTATGAACAAAACCTTGTAGCCAACCACAAGTACAAATACGTGCTTGCACATAATCACTTTGAAGACGACTTCTATATTTATTAAGAACACGAGAACCAATGCTAAAAGCTAACTTGGATACATTTGCTATAGGAATGTTTAGTTAGATGTGTTAATCAGGTTGGTCCTAGCCTTATAGGGCCACAACCCTATAAGGTTGAATTTAAACGAGTGACATTTTCTTGACCCTAACCATTTTCGGTTTCAATTTAACAGGGTCAGCCATGCGGTCCTCGACCCTTTCAACATCTCTAGTAACCTATATGTAAAATTTTAAGTTATGTAATTTTTAATTGTGTTGCAAAAACCAGCCGTTATAAGAGGTATATATACAGACTCATGAGGCTCCATATTTTCTCCAACCATAACCTCTTACACATATACTTACAGATATGAAAATTTCCCCACTAACTCAAGACCCCAATCACTCGTACCTTCTGCCACTCCTACAATTCATACACAATGAATTGACTGACGATTCAAGTGAAAAAATGATAATGATGATTATGGAAATGAAAATGAAGGAAGAAGCTGAAGGCTCCCACGGTCGTAAACGCAATCGAAAGTATATAAATCGAGAACGAGAATGAAAAACTTTTCAGTGACTATTTCTCCAATGAGTCGGTTTACACATATCAATTTTTCAGGTGAAGGTACCAAATGAGTAAGGAGTTATTCCTACGAATTGTAAAAGCCATTTCAAATCATTCAGAGTATTTTCAAATGAGGGTTGACGCAACATGTAAAAAGTGATTTTTCCCCTTGCACAAATGCATTGCTGCTATTTGTTTGTTGGCATATGGCATACCTGCCGATCATATGAGGAGTATGTACGAATTGGTGAAACCACTGCAATCAATTGTCTAATGAAATTTTGTCGATATGTGATTGAGGTATTTGGAAGCGTATACTTGAGAAGACCCAATGCTCACGATGTCCAACTTTTACTTCAACTACATTCAGACGTCCATGGTTTTCCCGATACGTTACGAAGCATTGACTGCATGCATTGGGCATGGAAAATTGTCCAGTTGTATGGAAATGTCAATTTATCTGAGGAGATCAAGGGGTTCCAACAATAATGCTAGAAGTTGTCGCTTTTTAAGACCTTTGGATATAGCATGCATTTTTCGACGTTGCAGGTTCTAACAACGACATTAGCGTGCTCAATCAATCTCCATTGTTCAACGATGTATTGCAAGGACATTCTTCTCAAGTTCAGTTTATGGTACATGACACGCAATACACGAAGGGATATTATCTAGCAGATGGTATCTACCTGGAATGAGCTTCATTTGTCAAAAGCTTTGCATATCCAAAAGATCCTAAAAGAATAAAGTTCAAACAAATGCAAGAGGTTGCAAGAAAGGACGTTGAGCGAGTGTTCGGAGTCCTCCAATCTCGTTGGACAATAATACGAGGTGCGGCCTGATTTTGGCACAACGAAGCTTTGAAAGATATAATATATGCGTGCATCATATTGCATAATATGATTGTGAAGAATGAATATACTGTAATAAGTAACTGGAGCGATGAAGAAGTAGATCTACCGATACCCATATCCCAGGGATTTATTCAAGAATTTCAACAATACCTCCAAAGGCATACATGATTACGTGATCGGGAAGTAAACTTCAATATGACTTGGTCGAGCATATTTGGGAATGCTTTGGAGACAACAACAATGAAAATTAAGTTGTAACGATTGAATATCTCTTATAAATATTTAATTACCTTGCTTTCTCATTGTATTATGCAACTTTAATTATAATTCATATGATTTTATATTGATTTTAGTTCAATGAAGTCTATATTGTTGCATTGGTATTTTGAATTACTAATAAATATTTATGAATAAAAATGTTTTTTCGAAATATCAAATTAAAAAATGTATAAATTATTGTTGGACATATTATATTTTTTCTATAATTTTTTATGTTTTAAAAAGATATATTTATTTTTGAAAATAAATGTATATTGAGAAAGAATAAGATATTCAGTTGTGGGTTCATGCTATAATGTTTTTATGAGTTTATATATAGTGAAAACATTGTATGACGTGACAGGAGGGATAAATATTTTGATATGGTTTTTGGATGCTCTAAGAAGCAACTTTCTTAAAATTAAAACCCTACAAGCGAACAAGTGGCATTTCTACCATTGCCAACACATGGCCAAAAGCTAGTTTTAGATATTCCCTTTGTTTTTGGCAAATAGTCAATTATTCTATTTTTGGATGTTTCACTTAAAGAATTCACTTTTAAAAATTAAGGTATACATTTTAGTACTAAATTACTATTAAAAATGTCATTTTCTTTAAAAAAATTGATTTTTAAACGGAGACTTTTCCCTCAAAACGGAGGAAGTATATGAAGATTACGCATGGATTTATTTCATTTTTAAACCTTCAAAGACTTGGCCAATGGCTACAGATTGTGGCCCACAATTCGTCATTTGCAAATGTTTAAATTTCACATTAAAAACTAGATAACTCTTTTTATAGCACTGCGGGCATGTTTGATTTGATTTATCTGGAAGTGCTTATGACTTGCTATAAGTTATTTTTGAAGCATTTGATTTCACTTATGGTAAGATAAGTCATAAGTCATGTACAAGCCACTTAAAGCACATGTAAGGTAATAAGTTGTAAGCACTAAGCCTAGTGCTTAATTCTACTTTTCAAAAACATGTGAGTCCTCTTCTTTATTGAAATTTTATATATTCCAAGATTACCCTTCTTAATAATAGTAATGAAAACAAATAATAATAATAATTATTATTATTATAATAAATAATAATAATAAAAGGAATTATAATCATATTAATAAATAATAATATGAATAATGATAATAGTTATAATACTAATAAAAATAATAAAAATAGTCTAAATAATGATAAATATATGATCTGCCTGGCCCAATTGGCCCAAGTCATAAGTCACATGCCCGGCACATGTTCGCAATTTAACCAAGTGATCATCTTAAAGTTGGGGTTGAGATGAAAAGATTAAGGGATTCTAGCACATCGCGAGCATGCTTCCTACCTTTATCGAGCAGGAATTGTTAGCGAGCTGGGGGCTTAACCAGCGAGCAGAACTATGTTGCGGGCATGAGTTGTTATGCCCGCCAATTTAAGAGCGGTTATTAGTTGAGGACGGTTATGTCCAGGAAAATCTCCATTTAGACCGTTGTGCTTAATGGGGGAGTTAATGGGGCAGTTAATATGCCCGCCATTAATGCTACGATCATTAGTGGACAATTATGAGCAGTTATACTCTCCGGCAACTATAAAATCCCCGGAAAATGAAGGGGAGAGGTACGTGATTTTATACTATTAGCTAAAACTCTGCCGAAATACATACTCTCTGGTATTATTGTACTGATTCACACGCCGGAGGGCATTTGTAGGGAGTGCCCCTGCCTAGTTTACAGCTTGTTGGTGATTTTGCAGAGTTGGGCTACAAGGATTAGTG
Organism: Codonopsis lanceolata; assembly: GCA_013146195.2. Lineage (NCBI taxonomy): Eukaryota > Viridiplantae > Streptophyta > Magnoliopsida > Asterales > Campanulaceae > Codonopsis > Codonopsis lanceolata. The sequence goes on from CM028380.1 coordinate 143,592,900, forward strand.
GATACGTTGAAAGCCAGGTATCCTGATTGGATTGATCCAGTGCATCCAGAAGATTTTGGACGCATCAGTTGGTTGCATTGCCGGGAAACGGTAGTTTTGCGGTAGCAGTTTTTTCGTGATTTGGTAATTGTTCTTTGTGAGCTTTGACGATGGCAGAAAATGGCCTTAATGGTGGCAGTGGAAGTCGTTGGGAAGAGGTGCAACCGACTCCTAGTCTTAATCAATTAGCTGGGAACAATGCTCCTCCACCGCATGATGCTCACCATCAGCTCAACCAGAGGCATGGAGTAGATTCTTTGGCTAGGAGTGCTGTGGCAGCAGTGGGTCTGGCACATGTGTTTCGGGAAGAGGCTTTGCGTCAAAGGGCTATTTATCTGGGCCAAATGCATCAACTTAATTTACAGTTGATTGCAATGGGTAAGCCACCTTTGCCCATAGAGGTGGACCCTTTACCGCCTTTGTCGCCCGAGCCAAGTTTACGTGTTTCTCGCATCGGGGTAATCACCGAATCCATTAATCATTCATTCTCAGCCACGTGCACAGGGGTCAAAGGGCCGTGATCAGCTAGAAGGGAGTAAGGCTAGCCACATGGTTGTGCCTAGCGTTCACTCACGGTTGGGACCACGAAGTCGGGATGATTCTGACAATTCGCTGCTGCCGGGCGATCACCTTCCCCGTGAAGGCGTCACATGCTCGCAGTTCGCTCACCTCGCCACGACGGTCCCGTGCTCATAGTCGCCGTTTCTCCATCTCCAAGGGATCTTATGCTCGCCGACACGTAACCCCATCTCCCAGGAAATCCCAGGGGCATTTATCTCATCATTCTCAAGGAAAAAGGGATTTGCACCAACCACCGCACTGGGCTTGCTCACCTGGGTGCCTCAGTTCGTAGCGCAGCCGTGGGGTAACTCAAGCCGTTGAGCTATGGGCCCCCACGTGTCCCTCCTATGCCGTGGTACGCCTCACCGGGGTGGTTTGCCTACAACCATAAATATGCAGGATTTTGAAGAGCTGAAACGCCGTATGGAGGCCTGGGAACAAGGTAAAGCTCTGGATGGAAATTTTTTGGGCACTTCGCCACGCTGGCGCTCGATTGAAAATGCTCCGCCAAAGACAAGGGCTCATATTCCCGAATATTAAGGAGTACACAGGGAAAACGAAGGCAATGGATTGGTTGATGTCCTTTGAATCACAAATTGGTCTAGTAACTTCAGATGAGGCCTTAAAGATTAGGGCTTTTGTGGGCGCATTGCAAGGGAAGGCCTTAGCCTGGATGGGAGCGTTGCCGCGTCGGTCAATTAATAATTGGGCCGATTTGCAAGCAAAGTTTTTGGCAGATTTCGGCACTGCGGGCACGCTGGCAAAGACAAGGGCTGATTTGTCAAAGGTCAAGCAGGGGGCACACGAGTCAACTGCTAGTTATCTGGAACGATTCACCAAGGTGCTAGAGCAGGTCCCAGGGTTGACCGAGCAGGAGGTGACCCTATGCTTCGAAACAGGTTTGCTCGAAGGTGAAGGTGGATTGCGGTCATAATTGAGCATGCGTGAGCCAAAAACGCAGGCTGAAATGCTAATGCAGGCTCAGAAGTGGTGTGCCGGGGAGACGGCAAAAAAGGAAAAGAAGAAAGAGAGCAGTGAAGCTGCTGGAAATTCAAAGGGGAATGGTCAAACAATGGGCGGAGGTTATAATAAAGGAAAATCGAGATACGATCGGCCAAGGGAATTTCTTCGTGAATCAGATCTTACCCCACTCAACACATTGCGCGAGGATATCATGTACGAGATAAGAGATGAGACCACCTCCATGAATCCGAGACACCGATGCTCGACAAGATTTAAGAGGTGTGCCTATCATGATGATTATGGGCACACCACTGAGGAATGTTGGCCATTGAAGAAGGCCATTCAAAAGTTAATCAATGAAGGGTGGTTGGACCGCTTCAAGAGAGATGGAGGAAACAGGGGGAATGCTCCCCGGAGGGATGCCCCACCGATCACAGGGGTGATCAATGTGATAATGAACGAAGAACCCACTCCGACCCTGCTTGGTAAGTAAATTTACTCCTTGTCAAAGGTTGTGGATCGTCCTGCCGCTTTGCAGCCGGAGAGGAGGCTATACAATTTACTCACAGAAGTTGGCGAGTAATATGGCGAAGCAGCAATCCCTCGATCGTCTCGCCTTGGTGGATGGTCGGGTCGCATACGTAATTTTTGTTGACACCTGCTTGTCGAGATGTGATGTATTACCTCCCGCCGGATTGAGCCGAAGTGATGATCGACTTAGGCCATATGCTGGAACATTGGAGGGATTCACCAACCATAAGGTGCCTGGGCCAAGGGACGGCTGAGTTAGAGGTTTTTATTGGTGAAGGGAGCCTGACGCTGAAGCCGAGAAGATCACTTTCATGGTGATCGATTTAAAGTCTCCCTATAACATTATCCTGGGCGTCCCAAGTATGACTAAATTTCAGATGGTTGCATCAATCCCACACCAACGGGTTAAGTTCTACACCGATCAGGGAGTGGGTGTATTGAGGAATCGCCTGAGTATGTGCGGATAGTCAACCGAAGAAACGGTTGACCTTGGAGGATGATGAGCGTAAAATAACTGCAAGCATCAAGGAAACATCTCATGTAATCGCTGGGACCGTCATCAAGAATAGCCATGGTGAGTGAAGAACCCGAGATGGATGTTAGCTCTTGCCGACATTGAAGTCGGGGGAGCAGGACGAGCATGAGGTTGGTGTAAGTCTGTCTGTTTGTGAGCCAGACTGGTGGCGAGAACATTTGCTCCTCACCGACATTAATGTAGGAGGAGCAAAGCGCACGCCAAGAGATGAAGCAAGTTTGGATCCAAATGAGGGTTGAGGAGAGTCTTGATAATCCTTTGCATTGACGCTCCGAGGGATTAGTAGAGCAAGTCGAGGACATGGAGGTAGATCGCCTTGACACGCTTGAGGATCAAGCCGAAGAAGAAGAGAAAGGTGGAGTGTGATACACTCCAATTGCGAGATGAGCCAGAGTTTACGGCCAGGACGAGCTCGAGGAAGTGATTATAAACTCTGCCTACCCCGAGCAGAAAATAAAAATTGGTAAAGCTCTGTCAGTGGAAGCTCGGGAGAATTTGATCAAGCAGTTGCAAAATAGCTTTGATGTCTTTGCTTGGAGACCAGAGGACATGCAAGGGGTGAGCGAAGCAGTGGCTTTACATCGTCTTAATGTGGATCTGCTGCCAATCCAAAGAATGCCCAGGATTTATTCTGTTGAGAAAGATCAGGCATCAAGGAGGAGGTGGAAAAGTTACTCAATGCAGACATTATTGAGGAGATACATTATCCAACTTTGTTGGCTAATGTTGTTATGGTTAGGAAATCCAACGGCAAATGGCGGATGTGTGTGGATTTCACTGATTTGAATAAGGCCCGTCCGAAGGATTGCTATCCTTTGCCACGAATTGATAAGCTGGTGGATGTCATTGCAGGATTTGAGCTCCTCAGTTTTATTGATGCATATTCTGGCTATCACCAAGTCAAGATGGATGAGCAGGATAAGGCTCTGACAGCTTTCCGAGCAGTAGGGGGGATGTACTGTTATAAGATGATGCCATTCGGTCTGAAAAATGCAGGAGCCACTTATCAGAGAATGGTGAATAAGATATTCAGCTCGCAGATCGGGAGGAATGTTGAAGCTTACATCGACGACATGGTGGTCAAGACTAAGGGGCACGAGCATACGGTGGACTTGGGCGAAACCTTTGCCAACCTCAGGAAAAATAATATGAAGTTGAACCCGAGCAAGTGTGTGTTCGGGGTGAAGGCGGGCAAGTTCTTGGGGTTTATGGTGACTGAAAGGGGCATTGAGGCTAATCCTGAAAAAATCAAGGCGTTGGTCACTATGAAGCTTCCTCGATGCGTTAAAGACGTTCAGAGGCTCAATGGTAGGGTGATAGCCCTTGGTCGCTTTATCTCCAAGTCGGCAGAGAGGTGCCTGCCATTTTTCAAAGTTCTTCATGGGAATAAAGGGTTTGAATGGACACCTGAATGTCAGAAGGCTTTCGAGCAGTTAGTAAAATACTTGGGGAGTCCTCCATTGTTAAGTAGCCCGGTTTTAAGGGAAAAGTTGTTCGTGTATTTAGCGACTACCGAGCAGGCGGTAGCAGCTGTATTGATTAGGAAAGAATGTAATATTCAGAAGCCTGTTTATTATGTGTCTAAAGCCTTCACTAATGTAGAGGGAAGGTATTTCAATGCAGAAAAGTTGGCTTATTCGCTTGTTGTCGCTGCTCGGAAACTTTGAGCTTATTTTTCTGCACATTCAATTATTGTATACACTGATATGCCTCTTAGATAGATCCTGCACAAGCCAGACACTTCTGGTCGTCTGCTCACTTGGTCGATCGAGTTAACTGAGTTTGATATTGATTATCAACCTCGGTGAGCAATTAAGGCACAGGCTTTGGCAGACTTTGTGGCTGAGACAAGCTTTAAGGATTCTTACGAGGAGGAGGTATCGTCCAGGACAGCATCAGCCAGTATACCAAGTCCAAAACCCCGGCCAGAGTATTGTTGGGAGTTACATGTTGATGGTTCGGCTAGCAGATTTGGGAGTGGTGCCAGGTTGGTGTTGGTTCCACCCGAGCAAGATGTAGAATTTGAGAAAGCATTGCGCTTTAAGTTTCCAACTTCTAATAACCAGGCCGAATATGAAGCATTGATCGCAGGGCTCGAGCTCGCGCAGGACGTGGGAGTGCGAGAGGTGATTATATAGTGTGATTCCCAGTTGGTGGTAAACCAAGTCAGAGGCGATTATGTTGTTCATCATCCAGTGTTAGTACGTTATTGTGCGATGGTGAAAGAGATTTTAAAGGATTTTGATTATTGGGAATTGGTAAGGATTGCTCGTGAAGATAATATGCGAGCAGATTACTTATCTAAAATGGCTGAAGATGAAATTCAGTCCTTGCATCCGGGAGTCATGATCGAGCATCTGGAGGTTCCTGTTATAGAAAAGGAACTGATCATGGATATTGAGTCGGCTTCGAAATGTTGGATAGATGATTTGAAGGCTTACATCGAGCAGGGGATCTTGCCCGAGGACAAGACGGAAGCCCGAACCATTCAAAAACGGTCATGCCGATATCTTATTTTGGATAATATACTTTATAGGCGATCTTATACCCGACCATTATTGAGATGTGTGCGACCGGAGATGACAGAAGGCATTCTGGGAGAAATACATGAAGGCAAATGTGGCGGTCATCCTGACCAAAGGTCATTAGCAGAAAAAGTCTTGGCAGTTGGATTTTATTGGATAACTTTGAGGCGAGATGCAGAAATGTATGTTCGCCGGTGTGACAAGTGTTAACGCTATGCAGACATACCGCGATTGCCATCTACAGAGCAAACTCCCGTTGTTGCATCGTGGCCATTTGATATGTGGGGAATTGATCTCATTGGCCCATTTCCAGTAGCTCGGTCAAAATTCAAGTATGCATTAGTAGCTGTGGATTACTTTACTAAGTGGGTGGAGGCTAAGCGCTTGGCGACTATTAGTGAAGTTAATGTGATTGATTTTGTTCATGAGCATATATGGTGTCGATTTGGAGTTCCACGAGCAATTGTGTCCGATCATGGGACTCAATTTTATGAAAAGTTCACTAAAGCATGCGAGCAGATGCGCGTGAAACATTGACAATCGTCAGTGGCATATCCGCAAGGCAATGGGCAGGCTGAGGCCGCGAATAAACAAGTCTTACATGTCCTTAAGCGAAACTTGGAGGATAGGGTAGGAAGATGGGTAGATGAATTGCCTTCGGCTCTGTGGGCGGTTAGAACAACAGTCAGGGGCCCTACTGGAGAAACGACTTTTTCTATGGCTTACGGGTCTGAGGCTATGGCTCCAGTGGAAATGGATTTGCCTAATCATAGAGTTTTGCATTACGATGTTGAATCCAATAAGGCAGCTCGGTCAGTTGATCTGGATCTGTTAGAGGAGAAACAGCTGGAGGTTAAAATGAGGATGGCGAATTATAAGCAACGAGCAAAGGCCCATCACGATAAAAGGGTTCGTGGTCGGTCATTTGCTGTGGGCGACTGGGTTCTTCGTAAGATTGAAGCGACAGGTCATTGAGCTGAGTGGGGGAAACTTTCGCCAAATTGGGAAGGGCCTTTTCAGATTGTTAGAGTTGTTAAAGAGGGCACCTATATGTTAAGGACAGAGGATGGAGACGAGTTGAGACATCCATGGCATGCAGATCACTTGAAGAAATACTATTGGTGATTGACATTGACAGTATGTAATTCATTGTCCTTTTCTTTTTTATGGCAAATGATAATGGCAAAGCTCAATTATGCTTTCAATTTTAGTTTGAAAGTTGGTATTTGAGTCAATTGCTTTTGTTGTTTTTACTCGATTATTCTCTTTCGCGAGCATGAGTTGTTTCTGCTCGGGTAAAGGGTTGGTGTTCGAGTTGCTTTTGTTGTTTATCTTGATTATTGTCTTTTACGAGCATGAGTTGTTTCTGCTCGTGTAAAGGGTTGGTGTTCGAGTTTCTTCTGTTGTTTTTCTCGATTATTCTCTTTGGCGAGCATGAGTTATTTATGCTCGCGCAAAGGGTTGGTGTTCGAGTTAAGTGTTCTCTTGATTATTCTCTTTTACGAGCATAAACTATTTATGCTCATGAAAAGAGTTGGTGTTCGAGACGATTGTTTTTATGGTATCCTTGATTATTTTCTTTTACACTCATAAATTGTTTATGTTTGCAAAAAAAATCGATGTTCAAGTTGCTTGCATATTTAGTTATGATGTTTCTATCACGAACAAAGATTGCCTTAGCTCGGGAAAAGAGTTGAGTATCTAAATCAGTGATTCCTAATTGAAAGGCAATCAGGCATAGCAAAATAAAAACAATCATCAAAACAAGCGGAGGAAACGAGTATCAAATATTACAGAGTTACGAATATATATTGTTTTGAAACTAAGGCGCGCAGGCCCGAAAAGTATTTAAGAGTCTTCAGTAGTGATTTGGTTGTTGGTGGCTGCTGGTTCGGCATCAGTGGTTCCTTCGGTGGCGGCTTCAAAGATAATTACGTCATCATCATCGGCTTGGTCAGTGTTGTTTGCATTTTCTTGAGGTTTTGCTTGAGATCTCCAAATCGCGGTCATGAGCTCGCCAACATTGACTTCAGCGATCGGAGGGGGGGTTCCATGGAGACAGACCTTTTTCTGCATCTGCTTCGGCTAGAGACTCTAATTCATCTTCGGTATATGGCACCATAGCATGACCGGGGTGGGCAGAGGAACAGAAAGGTGGGTTGGTACCCCATTCGACAAGCAACTCAGGCCGAATTTCTAAACCGCTGCATGAAATTTGTCTGAGTATATGACTTACCCCCTGGAGGAAGAAAGGGTAAGCTTCGCTCTCCACACAGGTGGCAAAGTCCTTGGAATTCTTGTAGTCTTCAACGATGTGTTGTTTCTGTTCCTCGCTTGAATGAGATTCTGCTTCCTTCAGCTTTTTCTCCAGGTCGGCAATGATAGTTTTAGCCTTTTCCAGTTCGGCTTGGCTAGCACGGAGATCTCTTCGGACCCCAGCAATGTTATTCAAGGTTGCTTCTTCAGATTTTTTAGAAAAGTCCAAATGGGACTCCAGATTCTTTTTCTCAGCCTCAACTTTTGAAAGCTCGGTCACCTTGGTGGTGAGAGTCTCCTCGGTTTACTTTAGCTCGGCGCGGACGGAGTTGACCATCTCTTCCAATTGATTCTTCTCTTTCAACAAGGTGGCATTTGAATTGACGTTGTCCATCAGCCGCTCGTACACCATCTCCGTCTTTGTAGCAATCTGTGAATGAAATGGGGTTAGCATCTCAAGAATGTTAAGAAGGATCTGCTGTGAGGAAGGTGCTTACCTCAGATAGACACATTCCCACCTCACCCATCATAACAGAAGCGGCCTGGTCGGCACTCTTCTTCCTAATTCCACCATGGCGTAACCTTTTTAGCAATCCAAGCCCCACGGTCGCTGGATACCCGCTGCGTTTGAAGATGTTGATTTTGTCGAGGTCGGGCACATTAATGACTTCAGCGATGAGGGCTCCGGCTGCTTCTCGATCATTGGGCATGATGAAATTTTCTTTTTGCCAAGACGGTAGGGAGGGGGTAGCTTTCTCGAGCACAGCTTTCTCTGCTCGGCGGGAACTTCTGTCCCTCCTTGGACTCGGATTCGGTTCAGTAAGGTTGATTACAGGTTGGGGAGTTGGTTCAACTCTTTGTGCAGCAGGGGCGGGGATGATAACTGTGGCAGGTTGGCTGGGTTCGGGTTGGTTACGTTTAGTTCCACGGCCAGTGTTACTGATCGGGACAGTTGGGAGAGAAGTTGCAAGATGGGTTGATAAGTGTTTGCTTCGTTTGCTCGACCCTTTTTTGGCGGCCTGGAGGAACTTGTTAACATCAGTCAGCTGCCTCATATCTGCAAGGAAGAAAACGATCATAAAAATATAAAGAGAGCAATAACAAATTCGATATGAAGAAACATAGTTAAAAATGTGGACTAGTGAGAGAGAAGGAAGGTCTGCAGTGGGTTCCGGTTTGAGCACATGTAAGGCATTCTCGGGGAAATTTGTTCCCGTGACATGGGCCCCAGTATGGATGTGGGACTTCAGGTTCGGTGTTAACTCTCGGCTCGACCCTTTCCATTGGCAACTTTAGAATTCCAGCTCATCGGAGAAGTGCCAAATCGGAGGTGAGAGCTCGCCAGTCAAGTACAAAATCTTGGCCAGCTCGGTCGTCTCGACCCTCTTTTACTCCGAGCAGCATCCTGAAAGCTCTTGCTATCTGGGGTTTTCCAGCTCGATAGGCGTTCTTGTCATAATCAGGGAGCCCAAAGTCACTAAGGTGAGGGGCGAAAGGCCAACCGACGCTTGATTCAACGAGAAGGGCTTTAGAATCCCATCCATCTACTTTATTCGGGCCCTCGTTAAGAAGCTTGAAGTAATTCGGATTGGAGCGACCTGTAATGCGCCCAGACTTCTTGTCCAAAGAAAAAAGAAAGAACTTTTTGAACAAAGTCATGTCGGGCTCAAAACCAAGTAACCTACAGGCTACTGTATAGGCCATAAGAAACCTAACGGTGGTGAGGGTTAGGTCGCAAGGAAGAGTATTAGACTCGTTTAAAAATTCTACAATAAAGGGGTCAAAGGGAAGGCGAAGGCCGACTATGAAAAAGTCAAAGTAAAAAACCATATTATCCCCTTGAAAGTTGTGTCCTTTCTTGTCGATATCAAGATCAAAGGCGTGGACTCGGTAAAGTTTGGGATCCATTCCTAGCGAGTAAAACCAAGTGTCGACTGCCTTCTAGTTTATCCTCCCACTTGTTTGAGGCAGGAATATACGGAACGATGTGGAGGGAAGAGCTTGGGTTTTGCTCGGGTTGGTGATTGCTTGTACTTGGAAGGCTTCCTGCTCGCTCAGTTTCAAAAGGATTTTGATAGCTGTTGCTCGTTTCTTGCTCGGTTGGTTGTTGGGGTTTTCGTCGACGAGGAATTAGAGGGATTTCTTCCTGCTCGCTTTCCTCCGAGCTTGAACTCGAGGATGGTGGAATTTCTTCTGGTAGACCATGATCGTAGCTCCGACCTTCGATTTCTGAAACGGTATCTTCGCTAGACATCCTACAGGAAAGAGGAATCGAGGAACGCATGTTAACACCCTATTTGGGGTGGCCATGATATAAATGAAATTAAAATTCGTGGCAAGAGCCGGCTGTGAGATCGGTGAATAGGGCACCGATCATGAATTCCTCGATTCCCAGGATTTGGTTTGGAGTAATTGGGTGATAGAAGGGGTTGGAGCCGATAAATCTACGAGTTTGAACAGTTTACCGTGGGTTTAAAGGGTCGAATGACACAGGAGCCCTAACTCGGGATAGAAATGATGGAAATGCGATGAATAAACAGAAATGGAAGCGTGAGAGTACCTGTTTTCCGTTGAAGGGTGTTGGTCTTGGATCTTGGAAAGTCGTTGAGGATTGGATCTTGATGCCGGATTTCTGGGTGCTTGTAGATATGGAGATTGTTCTTCCTTTAAGCTCTGTAAATTCCTGTGGGTGATAAAGTTTGAAATGAAGGGGGTCTCCCGTCTTTTGTACCTGGTGAAACTGGCGGTTGATGGCCACTCATCATTAGGGCTCGTGTTACGAGGCTCATTTCTCGAGGCAGCATTTAATGCCTCGTTGAAAAATGGGTCTGTCTCTTCAAAAAGTGGCGGTTGACGGTTTGGATTTTTGAGTACGTTTTCTTAAACATCTTTTGGGTAATCGTCTATTTAAAATTTTTGCTCGAGGATGGTTCAATTTACACCTTGAAAGATTCAATTACTCTGGGAGATATTTTTGAATTCTGAGTCTATCTCCTCGCCTCGAGCATGAATACTCGATGGACAAAGAGTAGGGGCTACTGAACTACCCGGCCCAACAGGCCCAAACCATAAGTCACATGTCAGACACATGATCATCACTTAGTCAAGAAAGCATCTTAAAGTCAAATTTAGGGAAAGAAGGTTAGAGGGTAGCAGCCGGTTGAGTTGCACCATTTTGATGCACACATTTATGGGGAGGTCAGAGAGCATTTACCTACACGATGGTTGGTTCTCAACTACACCCCAGCGAACTTCACGGTCCACCTATAATATTTTCAGGTCTGCTGTTTGGCAATAAAAGCCGAATACCAATCCCTTTTGCACTTTTCAGTTTTCACAAGCCATCAAATTCACAAACGACATTTATATGTTCTGCTCTAATTCAATATGTTCTTGGCAATTTCTAGACTGGCATCATACAAACATATCGATTTTGGCAAATAAACCCCTAAGACATTGGGTAATTTATGTCTTTTGTGGTTCTTTTTTCCTTAACGAGAGAATAGTTGATTTAAAAAATTAGGCCTTATGGTCAGTAAATAAATAATTTTTAGTTTATTTAACAAATATATACTCATAAAACACTTTTTAACAACTGCAACAAACAATATTTTTTTCAAATCAATCATAAGTCATCCAGTCAACAGCTTAAGCTACCAGTTATCAGCCACCAGTCATAAATTGCGACAAACTTAGAGCCACAAGAAAGATAGACAAGCCCACCGGCGCCGGAGATTTTATATATATATATATATATATATATATATATATATATATATATATATATATATATTTTAAAAAATATTTTTTGGTGGGGGAGTTTATTAGAATAAATGAAAGATAGGGATTTGGATGTTAGATTTATAGCTATAGGTGGCGAACGAGAGAGGAGTAGGTCTCGTGTAAAAAGGTTTATGGATCTTAACCTATAAGATAAAGCTATACGTGTTAAATAGATAAAAAATTTAAAAATTGCAACACCACCCCCTCAACTTTTGGAAATTGCAGCACCATCCATCAGATGTATGGATGAAAACTGTCACTTTTGTATTTAAAAGTGTCACTTTTTGCATTAAAAGCTTAGTAGTTAAAGAAATAATGTGTCATTTTTTTAGTCTTGAATGTACCACATTTGTCTTTAAATGTGTCATTGTTAGTCCGTCAATATGTGACACTCATCATGAGTGGAGTATCACTTCTTTGTCTTCAATTTATCACTTTTGCCTTTAAGTGTGTCACATTTAATCACAAAATGTGTAATTAGTCATTATGCATGAAAGTGTCACTTTTTAGCTTTAAATGTGTCACTTTTGCTTTTTAAATATGTCACTTTTAGTTTCTCAATGTGTAACGGTCATCATAAATGAAAATATGTTACTTTTGAGTTTTGAATGTATTATTTTTGCTCTTGACTGTGTTACTTTTTACATTAATAAAATATTACTTCGCATCAAAAATAAAGTTGATCAAAGCTTTATGTTAATTTTGGACTAAAAAAAGTATGGGAGCATTGGAATTCCGGTTTGTCTTATGGAAATAATAGGGGCACCAAAGTAACATTTTGAAAGTTCAAAAGCTAGCAACACTGCAATTAAGGAAAACTCTCATTAATGCGGTGGCACGTAGTAAGCGTGCCGCGATTCCTACTCCATAACCAGGATCCGGTCGAAATTCCACCAATCTAGCCTGGTTCTCACTCTTATTTTGACATATTTACTTGCTCGGTAGGATGTGGTCCTCTTCAATGGGTCGTCTGTTCAAGAAGCCTCATTTCTCTCTGTTTTGGGCCTACGTAAAACGGTTTTACATGAGTTTTTGACGTGAATTGTGCACGTTTTTTTTTTTTTTTGTTTTTGAACTTTCTAGCTTTCTTTATTTTTTGTCTTTTTTTTTTGGGTTTTTTCCTTCATTTTTCTTTGGTTGGTTATTTTTTTTTAAAATTATGATATATTTTTTGAATTTTATTGCTAGATGACGATGTTGTAAGAATTTTGTTTTGTGTGTTGATTCAAATTTTAGATTTATATAATTTATTTTATTTTATTTTTCATTCGTGGGTCTTAAATGATTTTTTTGTTATGTTTGATTATTTTATAGAAATTATTTTAATTTCAAAGCACCAAAGATGATGCAAGATCTCTCTCCAACGACTGCTCTATCAGTCTATCCTTTGCTTCATATTGAAGCAGGCTGTCTGTGTGCTCCAGTTTTGGCACAATGGAAAACTGTGCTATCTTATTTCATTTTTTGTTGCCAATTACTTTAAGTTTGCACCATAATAAAGCATATTTTTAGAATATTCATTTTAGTGTAAAATTTGAAATAGATACTTGGAAATGGTGTAAGATTTTTGTTGCGAAAATTGTACTATTTTAGTCTGAAGGTGCAATATTTGCACCAAACTATCAAACTGATGACATACTCTAGGTTAAGGGTGGCAATTTGTGGTATCGTGTCGTGTTCATACCTCATTATCGTGTTTTCATATTATCTATCTTATTGGATTATAAATATAGCAATAAATATTATTTTAAATATATTAACAATTTCGTGTCTTTCGTGTCGTGTCGTGCTGAGTTTATCGTGTCATTTGTCTCTGTAATCGTGTCGTGCTGATTCGTGCTATCATGTCGTATCAATCATTGTCACCCCTACTCTAGACAATCAGTAAGCCCCACATCCATGCTAATTACATTCAGTCAACAATCATCACTACCTTTGTTATGAGTTACACTCTAGAGAGTTTACTATATTATTTTTTAATGTTCTATTTAAAAAGTTTATTTTTAAATATTATGTCTTTAATCTCTATAATCATTCAACTTTACCCTTCATATATAATATAAAAACTTTGTCTATGCTCAAGTATATTCGTTATTATAACCAATTTGAAGGATATTAATATATCTCCTAACTATCAAAAAAAAAAAATTTAACGTACATTTTTTGGGCTCAAATGAAGGGAGTATTAGTTTCAGGGCCGGCCCTGAGTTTCGAGAGGCCCATGATTAAAACAAAAAAGGGGGAGTCCTTTATAAAAATGAAATCATTTAAAGTATCGAGAAAAATAAAAATAAAAATAAAAATTTTATAGAAAGAGTTGAACCCATAATCTCTAATAATATATCAAGTATATTAACCATTGGGTCATCTATTCTACATTGAATACAACACGTTATAACTTATATAAAGTTCACAGATTAAAAAAGTAAACGACTAAAATGAGTGACAACTTAGGATTCAAACCTACAGCCTCTATCTTAAATCATGTGCATTTTAATCACCGGATGAAACCAATCAATTGTAAATCCTTTTGACACTATAATATATATACTAAATATAAGGTAGTACCCAAATATTTAGGGCCCTAAAAATTAGGGGCCCATGACGGTAGCCCCTCTTGCCACCCCCAGGGCCGGCCCTGATTAGTTTAGATATCTTAAAACAAGGGCCTCGAAAATTTGTATGCTAATCTTTTCCGGTTGAAAACCAACTATCTACAAAATATTTGCAATTCTCCATTTAATCAACTCCATCTTTATTCATATTGGTATCTTTGTTCAACATGGTTTCAATAATGTGAACTTGTGGGAACATTCTGTATTGATTTCATATTTTATGCCACACAAGTGATTATTTTCCAAACCTTATATAACCAAAGCAGCTATAGAGCGACATTAAGGCATGATGTCTCACTAAGGCTCCGTTTGTTTCAAAAAAAATGACTTTTGGAAAATAATTGTTTTTCTTATTTTTCGGTGTTTGATAACCTTAAGAAAATATAATCAACTTAAAAGTTTTTTCGAATCAACGGAAAATGAAGCCTTCTTTTCAGGAAAATGGCTTACGGATTTATTTTTTGTAAGTCATCATTTTCCAAATGTTCGAGCACCCCTCCGCCCCTTCCACAATTATATATATTTACATATACGCATAATATTTCACTCAACAAATACATTGTTTCGAAATATAAATGGAGTTTGTGCATACTATTTATAAATTATAATTTTAATAGATACTCACTACATCCTAAAATTAATCTCAACTATATTATTTAGGGACGTCCCAAACATTGCCCATTTTATTTTTTAAAACGTTTTTTTTTTCATATAAATTATCATTTTTTTCGTTTGTATTTATGAAATTGAAAAAAAGATAGACCTTATTGATTTAACATCACTAATTATAAATTGAGGGTTACTAAAAGAAAACAATTTAAAGTTCAACATTATTTTATATTCAATATGAACATTAATAGTAGAATATATAAAAGATTGATTGTAGCTAGAATTATATAGATTAACTAATAAACAGTAAATAAAAACTGAAAAACAAAACAAAAGAAAATAGGACAAAAAGTTTTAATAAAAACGATTAAAAGAAAATTGTCAATGAACTGCTCAATGAAGAGTTCATTGAATAGATCATTGAAGTTTTGAAGCAGCGGAAATAAATAAAATAAAATAGTATGACGGAAGAAATAAGAAACTGAACACAGGAGAATTTCTTTTAATAAATAAGTAAATCACTTATTGATCGAGCACCATGGCTAAACATATTCCACTAGTAAATATGAGTTAATCACATCACATTCGAAAGATTAACAAAGTGGAATTTATGAAAAGCTCTGGACAAAGCAGATATGACGTTGAATAACATAAATACCTCAAACTACCTAGACTGATATACGCCAAAAACTTTTAACAAGATGGTATGAGGTATTAATAGAAAATTGTGTTGTTGACAGAATGAATGAAGGCTCTAATGTAGCTTCATTCAACAGTACTTCCAGAATGCAGCAGCAGTTCTTCGAACTCTTTTCTCTCTTCTGTATATTGTGTTCTCTCTTCTAAATTGTTACTTCCGTAATCTTTAATGGTAAATGTTCTCTTGTATTTATAGGCATCAAGAGTATCTAGAAACTTTGTACAACAATAAAACATATTTATCATAAACAATTAGTAGGTTATTGTATTAAATAAAAACTCTAATATAAAGTTATATCTACTTACCATATATGTTGAATTCCTAACCTAAATTAAACTATGTCATAGGACAATCGTGTATAGGGGAAACTAACAACACGACACAACCCTAGGAACACTAAATCATATATACAAACCCTAAACACAAATATAATCAATGTCTCCAAAATAACCTTACTATAAAATATATAGCAATTAATAATAAATCAAGTTAAATACTAAGAAAGGTAAAACGATTAAATAATATATTCTAAATATATAAACAATTAAATAATATATTCTATATAAACAATTAAAACAAAATTAATTTATACAACTCTAATAATATAAATATATACTTAGTAATTATAAACTATAAAGATATATAAGCCTTACTCCATCCGTTCCATAATATATGTCATTTTGGGAAAGTTTTTTTGTTCCAAAATAGATTTCACTTTGCAATTTTCAATGAATTTTTCCTTTTTTTTTTCTAATTTTACCCAGATTTATTGACTTAGTAACTTGTGTTTAACTATTTGGGCAAGAGTATTAAAAGACACATCATTAATGTTTGGAGTAAAGTAAATAAGGGCAGTTTAGTCTTTGCAATATGTTTCATTCGTTTGTGTAAAAAGCTCCAAAACGACATATATTTTGGAATGAAGGGAGTAATAAATAATTTCTTCAAAGAATAACATTTCTCTAAAAGGTTTAATTGATAATAATTAATTAGTAACAACCAAGAGAGGCAAAACTAATAATAGATTAATTTAAACAATGTAAATCATTAAATAATGTCAACAAATTAATCTCTAACAATCTTCCCCTTTTTACCTTTTTGGACAAAAACAAATCAATCAAAAATATATAGATACTTTAAGCATAATTTTGATAAAATATAATAACTCCCCATAAATTAAAAAACTAATAAAGATTTAGATTTTAAGTTTAAGTTTAAGTTTTGAAAATCAGAATCATCTATATTTTATAAAAATAAAATCAACTCCCCCTTAGTTAAAAATCTGATACGACAACATTTTGATATAACACAACCAGTCCCTTAATTTAAAATCAAGCAATAAACATTATGACAATATTTAAAACCATTAAAATATACATTTTTGTAAACATTACTACACCCTCTAAGTTTAAAAACATATGTAAAAATTATTTTAAACAAAGACTCTAGAAATAAAGATATGCATAAGTCAAACTCAAAACAAATCAAATCCAACATGCATATCAAGCACTTAAGGTTCAAACAATCATAGCAAGTGTTTATAAATATCCATCATTAACAAGCAACAAGCAATATAATTAATATCAACTCCCCTTAAATTAGTAAACTTCTCCCCTTTGGTTTTGACCAGAAATAAGTAAAGCTTTTAATAAACACAACCAAAACAACAACAAAAAGTCGCGTAAAAACAAATTTGTTATAGCATCAGGATAAAATGGTTTAAAAATAAAATAATCAAGATGATTATAAAAATAAAAATAGAACAAAACCATAGAGAGTTGTAAAAACAATTGTAAAACAATCAGTATTATCAAAGAAAATTTCTACTAAAACATATCAATAAACAAGTGATTTAAATAAACTCCCCTTTAAAGCATGAACAAAAACCTTTTTGTTTAAAACAGAGGAAGTAAACGTTGAAATATAGCATATAAAGAATTATGGTTAACAAGTTGCTGATAAATACTATGAATATGTGTTTGCACAAAAGATGAGGACAAAAAAGAGGTACTAGAAATAGAGATAGTTGAATGTAATTTCCAATGTGATTACATCGGAAACAATATTAAGATGAACATGAATATGAGTAGTATAGCACTAAAAATGATACTAAAATACATACTGTGTGATATATGAGATGTTATCAAAAGTAACCAATGAAAACAATTAATGAAGTTGAGGTATCTAAAATGTAGATAGATAGTTGAATGTAATTTCCAATGTGATTACATCGGAAACAATATTAAGATGAACATGAATAAAAGTAACATAGTTACTTCCAATCACTAATGAATTAGTTAATAATTTACTAAAGAAATATTTTTGCTAAACATCCAAAATAATTATAATATTTTTTTTCGTTAAATAAAAAATGAATGACATTAACAAGCTTACTAAATAATGTGTTGTTCAATATAGAATATTATCATTACCTCATGAAATCTTTAATATTTTAACTAACTTTATTTAAAAGTTATTCATCGATGTAATAAGAAATATAAAAGATGGATGTCAAATAAATTTGTTAATAGACAAAGATAAATTAGTAAAAGAACACATGCATTAAATTAATGTTTCTTTAAGAAGTAGATACAATGATTGTCAACCATAGTTATTTGCAACCGTATGAAGTGTATAAACTAAATGAAATAAATGTTTTGAAACAAATCATTTTGTTTAGATGTTTTGAAGCTTAATTTATGAGTAATATGAGTAGTTTTATGAAAAATTTAATTCTTCTTCATTCTTATAAATTTTAGATTCTTATAGCTATAAAATTTAAAGATTTTTAGAATCAATTTGTTGTTCGAGGTGCTTAGGAATTTTTATTATTCTAAAAAAATATTTTCTATATTTTATAACAAGTTTCTATATAAATAATATCAATAAATTATATAACAGTCAGAATTCAAATAATTTACTCTATACACCAGTAATATAAACATACATAATTATGACATATTATGAAATTTAAGGACAATTTCATATAAATTAGTAACTGAGTATCTACAATAAATTTATTCTTAACATTTACTTGTCACTGATAATGGTTATAGTCCAGAAAAATAATTATTGTATAAAGTATTAGCATATGTACTACCCATATTGTCATTCAAATATTTTGGGGTCGAATACTTATAAAAATTCAAGCAATTTTATATGTAAAATCTATAGATCAGGCATAGGCTAAGGTTAGATTGAACAAGTAATTGAAAATTTTATAAGAAAATAAATATATCTGACCCAAGGGATGAGAGAGATGGCAAGGCTAGGGCCACACTTACCTATCAAAAAATAGACAAATAAATAAATATTTACATATATATATATATATATATATATATATATATATATATATATATATATATATATGAGATTTTTTCTACTCCATTTTAATCAAATTTGAAGCTAAAAAAATAAAATTCTTAATATATTTATCTAGCATATATGTTTAAAAATCCATGTCTAATATATGCAAAAAAAAAAAAAAACCTAAATGAAGAATAAAAATCTTAGTATATTTTTCCAGCCAACATGTTTAAAAATTCAGGTCTAATATTTGTAAAAAACTTTAACCTATTAAAGTTAGTTTACAAATGATAAATATTTATTCAACTTAATCGATAATAGACCAATGTTAATTTGAACTTTAATTTTATAAATATTTACCAAAATATATAGATCTATGATGGTTTTCTCCATTTTCATCAGATCCGAAGTCAAAAGTGCATAACTGATGTTTATTTTTCTATTTTTGTCAAAATTAAATTTATAAAACAAATGTCCAACATAAAAAGTTGGGATCGGAATTTTTTTATCCATTTTGAAAAAAAAATTGGAAAAAAAATCATATTCTTAATTTTTTTTCTCAAATATGATAGATCTAAGTTTCTATTTTTATAATTTTTTTTTAAAGTAAAGATGTATATTGATATGTATTTGGATATAATTAATTAACTATAAGATATATATATATATATATATATATATATATATATATATTTTTTCCATACTTAGCTAAATTAAACTCTCTTTTAAAAAAAATCGAAATTCAAATTTGTATCATACAAATTTCTCTCAAAATTTTATTTAAAAAAATAAAAAGGAAATAAGAAACCTAACTGTGAAATAGTTTGAAGGTATTCAATGTTAGGGTTTATTGGGGGGGGGTGATGTTGCTACATATTCTGAAAAAGGGAAGGGGACCTAGCGAAATATCAACTTTTTTGTAATAGAACTTCTCCCAAGGCACACTAAGAATCTAGACTCAATAACTTTTGTTGCTGAATAGTTTTATAAAAATTATGTTGCATAGTATGTTATTCATAACATTTTAGTATTTGAGGTTCTGTTTAGAGGTCAGTTATTTCAACTTCAATTCTTTTTTTATTAGATATAACAAACAGTTTGATATTTGATTATTTAATATCTATATCTATGCTATTAATGAGCCATAAGAACTCTAAGGATCACTTACTCAACACACTGTGATACATCAATTTTTTAATCACAATGCATTAATTTGAATCGCGATACACAAATTGGATTTGCGATCCATAAATTGGTTTCAATTAGGGTTCTGATGCACAAATTGGATTCTCGATCCTTAAATTGGATTTTATTTTGTGGATTACGATGTAAAATTGATGATGCATAAAATCCTGATGTACAAATAGGCTTTGATTTATGCATTGTGATGTAAAATCGATGCATAAAATGATACTTTGCGCTTACGTGTTTGGTTCATTAAGGGTATCGTAGTATTTTCTCCCAAAAAATGCCTTGAAAACTTTTAAAAAGGGACCGACCTAATTTCACCCCAAAAAATTTGTTCACGTCTAATTATCTTTGTGGTGTAATTTATATCTTTCAAAGTGATGTGTCCAAAATCTCCCTGGATGCACTGGATCGGTCCAATTAAGATACCTGGCTTTCAACGTATCTTATACCGTCAAAGCCCAAATCTGCAACAAGAGTAACAAACCGTGAACTAGGCAGGGGCGCTCCCTGCAAAAGCCCTCCGGCGCAAGAATCAGCACAATAAAGCTAAGTGAGAATGTATTTTAGCAGAGTTTCGGCTAGAGAGTAGAAATTGCATACCTTTCCCCTTCATTCTCAGGGGCTTTTATAATTACCGGAGAGCATAACTGATCATAACTGCTCTTAACTGCCCTTAACTGTCCACTAATGATTGTGGCATAAATGGCGGGCATATTAACTACCCCATTAATTCCTCCATTAAATATAACGGCCTGAATGGAGAGTTTCCCGGACATAATCATCCTCAACTTAGCTGGAACTCTTGCTCGTACACAACCGTCCTCAACTAATAATTGATCTTGCCCGGACATAACTGTCCTCAACTGATAGCAGCTCTCAAATTGGCGAGCATAGCAAATCATGCTCGCGCTTTGATTATGCTCGCTGATTAAGCCCCCAGCTCGCTGAAGATTGAGGTCATGCTCGCTTGTATAAATATTGGCCACGTGCCTGGCATGTGACCAAAAACTTGGGCCAACTGGGCCGGGTAGTTCAGTAGCCCCCTACTCCTTGTCCATAGGGTATTCATGCTCGTGGCGAGGAGGAACTCAAAGTTCAAAGAATATCTCTCGAATTAACTGAATCTTTTTAACTCATGATTCAAACAATCTTGGAGCCAAAATCTTGAATGGACGGTTACCCAAAAAGTTTTTTAGGGAAACGTACCCAAAAAGCTAAGCCGTCAGCCGCCACTTCTTGAAGAGACATGCGTGCTTTTCCACAGGGTATTAAAGGCTGCCTTGAAAATTGGGTCTCGTTTAACGCGCCTTAATGATGAATGATCTCCAACCGGCGGCTCCTCCTGGTATAAAAGACGAAAATTCCTTCTATTCCAAACTTTATCAGCCACAAATATTAACATAGCTCAAATAGAAGAACGATCCCACTGTCTGCAACCTTAGCAAGTTCCGGTGTCCAGATCCAGTCTTCATCAACTTCAAGAGATTCAAGACCCGTAACTCCACCGAAAACAGGTATTCCTCCTTTTCCATTTGTGCTTTTCGTCGATTTTGAATCCATTTCACCCCTAATTAGGGTTTCTGAGTCATTCAACCCTTTAAACAGTTGAACTATCGGCTTCAACTCCTCCTATTGCCCAATTGTTTTGACCCAAATCACGGGAATCGAGGAATCCTGGATTGGTGCCCTGTTCACCGATCCCTTAACCAACTCTTATCACAACTTTAATTTTACTTACATTTTCATACCCAGTCTGGCTAGGGTTTTAATGTGTGTCCCTCGATTCCTCTTTCCTGTAGGATGTCTAACGAGGATACGATTTCGGAAATCGAAGGTCAGAACTACGACCATGGTGCACCGGAAGGAATCCCACCATCTTCTAATTCAAACTCGGAAGAGAGCGAGCAAGAAGAAATCCCCCTAATTGGCCAGGCGAAACCCCAACCATCGAGAGCAAGGGACCGTAGCAACAATCGAGCCCTTTCTTAGCTCGACCAAACTGAAAACCTTCCTAACATGGCAACCATCGGTCAAGAGTTAAACCCACTCTTCAACCCGCATACCATATATCCCCTTCAATTAAATGGGACGACCTGACCTCCGAGGACCAAATCAGTGCTTGGTTCTATTCGTTAGGAATGAACCCAAAACATTACCGCGTTCATGCTTTCGACCTCGATATTGAAAAGGATGGCCACAACTTCCAAGGGGACAATATGGTCTTCTACTTCGATTTCTTTCGGTTGGACTTGACTTCCCTCGATCCCTTCGTAGTAGTTCTTAAACGCATCCAATACCCTTCCTGCGACGACCTTGACTACTATAAGATTTTTTAATGTCCTTCCACGGTTGCATGGTTGCTCGGGTTTGAGCCCGACATGACCTTATTCGAAAATTCTTTCTCCTCTCTCTCGACAAAAAATGCAGGCGTATCGGCGGTTGGTCTAACTTGGGCTACTAAACTTCTCAATGAGGACCGAACAAAGTTGGACGGATGGGACTCGAAAGCTCGCTCGTCGAGTCTAGCGGCCGGTCGCCTTCGCCCCTATCTTAGATTACGGCCTCTCGAGTATGCGACAAAAACGCTTATCGAGCTGGCGAGCCCAAAATAACAAGAGCCTTTAGAACCTTGCTCGGAGTTAAAGAAAGGCAAGATGGCCGGCC
>CM028380.1:143615280-143659995 GCA_013146195.2 Codonopsis lanceolata
TTCTCGCGCTCTGAACTGAGGCGGAATATGGGGGTTTAGTGGAGGTATTGGACATGCAATGGCTGATGTGGGGTGTCAATGCATGTGTGTGCATGTTGGAGGTCTTTCCTTGCCAAGTGTTGTACATGCATCCAAACCACTTGAAACTTGTCAAGCATGCATGAGAGGATGTGTAGGACGAAACTAGGGTGGTTTAGGGTGGGTTAGGTTGGGTTTGGGTGGGGTTTGGTTAAAATTGAAGAATGCAGAAAATCCGTAATGCTGGAAAAGGACCAATGCGGTCGCATGGGTCAAAGTGATGCGACCGCATCACTCGGCATCTTTCTTTGCATTTTACCCCTACATAAGTTCTAGGCCTCTCCCCTTGCACCCTCAAGTCCTCAATGCACAAAATGGTCTAGAATTCAACCTTAAACACCTCTAAACAATAACCAAAGCAAATCAATGTTCAAACCTCACTCAAACAAGGCTAAGAACTTAGGAAGATCACTCCCGAGCGACAATCGAAAAGGTTAAGCGAAGAAGGGTTAGCTCGAATCAAACTAGCAATCAAGCCAGCGATGCAACTAGCAATCAAACCGGCGATGCAACTAGCATTCAACCAACATCTAAAAGCGTGTTAATGATGTTAAGAATGGTTTCTAACATTTATCAAGTGTTTACAACATAAAACACAAACCCGAGTTTCAAAGCAACTTCGTGAAAGAAAGGTGCAAACAGAGCATCCCAAGCGGCGTCAATGAACATGCTATCGACTTTAAACATATAAGTGAGCTAAGTTAACATACCAATGATCATTATTAATGTATGAACTCATGCAATAAACAAGCAAGCAATAAACTAGGGTTTTACATTCTCCCCCACTAATAGGAATTTAGTCCCTAAATTCTTACAGTGATCTTCAAACAAATGAGGGTACTTCTCGCGCATCTCCAACTCGGTCTCCCAAGTCGCTTCCTCGATCTCATGATTCTTCCAAAGAACCTTAACCAATGGAATTGTCTTGTTCCTCAATACTTGCTCCTTGGTGTCGAGAATCTTCACGGTTTCTCAACATCACGACAAATCGGTGAAAAGAAATCTCCTCATACGCAAGAACATGCGAATCATCCTTAAGATACTTTCGAAGCATAGACACATGAAACACATTGTGAATATCCGACAATGATGGCGGTAAAGCCACCATAAGCCAAACTCCCAACTCGCTCAAGAATCTCAAAGGTCCAGCGAACCTCGGTGATAACTTCCCTTTCTTCCCAAATCTCTTAGTACCCCTTCTCGGCGATACTTTAAGAAACACATAATCCCCAACCTGGAACTCCAAATCTCTCCTCAGATTATCTGCGTAACTCTTACGTGGGCTACGGCGTAAGCAATCTATCCCGAATCAACTTCACGCTCTCGGCATTCTTTGCACAATCTACGGACCCCATAATTTTGCTTCTCCAACCTCGTCCCAACAAGCGGAGATCTACACTTCCTCCCATAAAGAGCCTCATACGGTGCCATCTCGATGCTCGATTGGTAACTATTGTTATGCGCAAACTCGCCAATGGAAGGTGTGAATCCCAACTTCCCTTAAAATCAATCGTACAAGCCCGTAACATATCTTCAAGTATACGAATCGTTCTCTCGGTTGTCAGATGCATGCGAGGGTGAAAAAAGCTCTTGAAATTCAACTTAGTCCCCATAGCTTCTGCAAAGCTTTGCCAAAACCTCGAAGTAAATCTCGGATCACATCCGACACAATGCTACTTAGGAACCCCATGCGGTCTCAACAATCTCACTGCACATACAAAGCCGCCAAGCCCGACTCAAGGAATAAGTCATCGCAATCGGTATAAAATGAGCTGACTTCGTTAACCGATCTACAACAACCCAAACGCCATCAAACCCTCTACGTGTACGTGGAAACCCCGAAACAAAATCCATCGTAACGTGCTCCCACTTCCACTCTGGAATATCTAACGGCTGCAACAATCCTGCGGGCCTTTGATGTTCCGCCTTCACCTGTTGACAAGTCAAACACTTCGACACATAATCCGCAATTTGGCGCTTCATGCCACTCCACCAAAATTGCTTCTTCAAATCCCTATACATCTTCGTACTCCCCGGATGGATAGTATATCTTGCCTTGTGAGCTTCATCCAACACAAGTCGTTTCACATCCTCAACTGAAGGAACACAAACTCTCCCCTTGAAAGTCAAAATCCATCTTGATTCATAGCAAACTCCGTCTCATTCTTACTCAAACCATCAATGATCTTCACTAATCCCGGATCCTTTCTTTGAGTCTCCTTAATTCTTTCCAACAAAACTGGAATAGCCCGGACATTAGCAAACAACACTCCATTATTAACCTCACTAGGACTCCAATCACGGACATCCTCTAACATTTTCCATTCACGCATCATCAGACATGACAAGTGCACTTTTCTACTCAAAGCATCGGCAACCACGTTCGCCTTCCCCGGATGATAAAGTATCGTGCAATCGTGATCCTTCAACTTCTCCATCCATCTCCGCTGTCTCATGTTCAACTCCTTTTGTGAGAAGAGATATTTCAAACTTTTGTGATCCGTGAAAATCTCAAACTTAGAACCATACAAATAATGCTTCCACTTGTGCAAAGCAAATATAATCGCCGCTAGCTCAAGATCATGCGTAGGATAATTCACCTCATACGGAGACAACTTCCTTGAAGCATAAGCAATCACCTTCCCGTTCTGCATAAGTACACAACCCAATCCTTCTTTCGATGCGTCACTGTAAACCACAAAGTTATCACCTCCGCTAGGCAATGCTAACACCGGTGCCGTAGTCAACCTCCTCTTCAATTCTTGGAAGCTTTCTTCACACTTATCACTCCATACAAATGCGGTCTTCTTTTGAGTCAAATTTGTCATGGGCGTAGCAATCTTCGAAAATCCCTCTATAAACCTCTGATAATAACCGGCTAGCCCCAAGAAACTCTAACCTCAGTAGCGTGGTCGGTCTCCTCCAATTCATTACTGCTTCAACCTTGGAAGGATCCACCGCTATCCCGGCACTAGAGACAACGTGCCCCAAGAATGAAACCTCCTCTAGCCAAAAAGCACACTTGCTAAACTTGGCATAAAGTTGCCTCTCCCGAAGAACCGACAACACCGTCCTCAAATCTTTGTGCATGCTCATCCAGAGACTTAGAATACACAAGAATGTCATCTATGAAAACCACCACAAAACAATCAAGAAAATTATGGAACACCCGATTCATCAAGTCCATAAATCTTGCCGGCGCATTAGTCCCCAAATGGCATCACCATGAACTCATAATGCCCGTACCTCGTGCAGCGGTTTTGGAACATCCTCGTCTCTCACCTTCAGCGATGATACCGAACCTCAAATCAAGTTTAGAATACACCACCGATCCTTGCAGCGAGCGATCAAACAAGTCATCTATATGCGGCAGCGGATACTTGTTCTTGATCGTCGCTTTGTTCAACTCCGGTAATCAATGCACAATCTTCCAGGCTTCCATCCTTCTTCGACAAATATCTGGCGCACCCCAGGCGATACACTTGGCTTGATAAAGCCAATATCAAAAACTCTGCAAGCTGCACCTTCAACTCCTTCAACTCCATAGGTGCCATTCTATACGGCGCCTTCGATATCGAGTCGTCCCGGCAACAACTTCGATACAAAACTCGATCTCCTATCAGGAGGCATCCCAAAATCTTTAGAAGACATCAGGAAACTCATTCACAACCGGCATCCTCAAGATCGGAAGTCGAAACCCGTTTATCAACCACACAAGCTAGGTATCCCGTGCAACCACGTGACAATAGTTTCCTAGCCTTTAGAGCAGAAATGATGCGCAACCCACTAGACGCGTTATCACCCACGAACATAAATTTAGGAACACCCGGCATATCAAATGTAACCCTCTTACTAAAGCAATCTACCAAAGCATGATAAGTGCATAGCCAATCCATACCGAGTATCACATCAAAATCACTAAGTGGCAACACTACCAGATCCGCATGCAAGACATGTTCATCCACAAGTACATCGCATGCTTTATAAACTTCTGAAGCCAATAAACATTCCCCAAGTGGGGTAGAAACTTCAAGCACGTAAGGCAAAGACTGAGGCAATGCACGCAAACGGTCAACAAAATGTGATGCAACATACGAATGTGATGACCCTGGATCTATAAGTACTCGTGCTTCACTATCGAAGATAGAAATGGTACCTCCAATAACTGCGGTCGACTCAGGTACTCCTCTCTGATCTAGAGCAAACACGCGACCCTGCACCTTAGCTTTCCCATCGCTATCTCTCTTAGCCCCAACAGTAGGCTGGCTCGATCCTCCCGTCTGATTACCCTTCAACTTAGGGCAATTCCTCTTCACGTGCCCCTGACTCCATAATAGTAGCACTCTACCGGTGCCCCACTCTTCTTCCAACATTTATCTTCAGTGTGCCCCGTCTTCGAACAATAGGAGCATACCACTATCATGCCACGATCTCCCTGACTCGGTGTAGAAGCAGCTCCTCTACCACCTGACTGATTTCTCGTCTGCCCATCATTATTAAACTTGCCATTACCTTTCCTGCGATCATTGTGCCCATGATAATTCCCCCGATTACCCGAACCATTTCCTCGTCCCGAAGACTGTCTAGGCTGTGAAGAGAACCCCGAATTACCCATGACACGGTGCTCTTCGATATCCCGCTCAATCACGTAGGCTCTATCCACTGCCTTCCTATATTCCACGAACTGATGAGACAACAGCTGTCTCCTATACTCCGTCTTCAAGCCCTTCACAAACTTCTGTGTTCTCTTGGCCTCATCTGGAATCAAATGACTGCAATAGCGTGCTAGCTCCGTAAACCTCGCTGAATACTGCGATACAGACATACCTCCCTGCACGAGGTCAAGGAACTCCTTCTCCCTTCTCTCCCGAACAACCTCCGGCACATACGAAGCTCTAAATTCCCTAACAAAGTTAGGCCACGTGTGGGGGACTCTCAACATGTCCCAACTCTCTCTTAGCACCTGCCACCAGTGCTCTGCAGCGCCCTCTAGCTTAAATACGGCTAGTACCACCTTCTGTTCATCATCACACCTCAACGGTGCAAATATCTTCTCTAGATGCTCGATCCACAACTCGGCCTTCGAAGCATCCGGTTCACCATCGAACTGTCTTGGTTTCAACTTTACGAACTTCTCAAGCATCGAATCTCCGTGATATCTAGCCTCCTGTACTGGTACTCCAACCTGCGGTGCTGGCTGCGGCTGTGGCTGTGGTCCTGGCGGTGGTTGAGCCCTACCAAAGACCTGATTCATCTCGTTCATCATCGCGAGCATTCCCCTATACATGGTAGACATCGCTTCGAATTGCTCCTCCGGCGTTCGAAGTGGAGGAACCTCTGGCTGGCGGTTCTCATTAGTTTCTCTACCAACAATTGTGCCTCTACCGGCACCTCTACCGGTACTACCTCCGGTGCTAGTACCAGCTCTAGTGTCAACCATATTAACCTACAAGAACACTCTTCGTTAAGATAGAACTATTCACACAAAACCAACCCCCTAAGCCAAGGAACCTATCCCGGCGAATAGCTAACTTTTAACATAAGCTCTGATACCAACTGTGGCGACCCGACCCGAGTCCCAATACGAGACCCCGAGGTCGTGCCGCCTAAAAAGGCACGTAACAAAAACAAGTAGCAAATAGTGGGTAAGGCCATAACGGCGGTACGCCAAAAACTTTAACACATGCGGAAGCGTATAATATTTAAACAGTGGCGCCCGAGCTAACAAGCTCAAACTAATACAACCTTAGAGATAATGAATCTCTTGGTCCAAAAATAAAATCATGTGACGCAACAATAGGCACATATAACAATTTATGGCAATTATATATCAAGTCATCGGCGACGCTACGGCCGGAACCCAATATTAAACTAAGTCTAGAACTCTAGTCTAGCATGCTTAACGGCTAAAAACATGCCGGATAATAAACATATTAAACAAACCAATACATGGTTAAAACAACAAAAGCATGATCAACATAAATACATAGGCACGACTAACATATGTCGGCTCTCAAAACAATAAGTACTAATTAAACATAAGTTCAAATATCACACAATCAAAGTCTTGCTACCCCACATAAAGTTTATATAACTTTATGTCCCGTCGTCCTTGCCAAAGAAAAGGTACTAAAATTAACAAGGTAGCAACCTCGTCAAAGCTTCACCAATCGCAACTTCACAATCACTTCGAACCACTTGCACGGCTCGGATCTAGGGAAAACAATCAAAACAAATAGGAGTAAGTCATAAAGACTTAGCAAGTTACTAACAATAACTTCCTGTCATGGCATCATGCTCAACAATAATAATTCATGCAATTGACATAATATGCATTTCATAAATAATCATGTCAAGGCATTCATACTTAACAATCTTGAATATCATGTTATCAACAAGTATAACATTTCATTAATTCCATCAACCATCATTTCATATCGTATCATATTCACGTAGCACATTATTCACATATAAGCACTCGTGAGTCAATTCATACAAAAGGGAGGTGATATCGTTACCCTTTTTCGCGCATGTTGCTCCTGCAAAAACATGTGCCAAACTTATGTGTCCTCGATATCCCTTTCGTGGATATCGGCGTCCCGAGACATTTCCCCGCTCGAGTTCCGATAGTTATCAAAGTCATGTTTCCATACTACAACTAAGATCAACTACTTCCCTACCGTGGCCATCGATAGAGGGTGTGTGCAATCCGGCGCGGCGATCCATCAAAATCACGAATCTCACAATTCGTGAAGATGATGCATCGTCCCGCCCCAAAAACTCAACAAACCGACTCCAGCTGGACTCAAACTTCAAGCACACGTAATTCATGTTCATATGCTCAAATAAGTAGGCAAGTACTCTACAATCATCTAGTCATGCTTTTAATTCACAACTAGCACATAATCACATTAGAGATAAATCAAGACTCTAATCATCAAGTGTTCTTCATACACTTTAAAATGCTTGGAGGCTTAACCTCCATTAATATTACCCCAAAATTCGTAGGACTTAGGCATATTACTCCTTAATGTCATACTAACCCAATGGTCAACTCCGTTGAGTTATAATCAATCTTTCAAAATTAAGGTATAGAAGCCATTGGCCTCAATACTCTCCTATGTCCATACTAACGTAATTAAATAGGTTACTAAGGTCATTAAACCCATAAAACCCCAATCAAACAATCAAGTATGAAACATAGAATCAAAGTCACAAACTAGGCATATACATTCTTGCATTTCATCAAATATGCACCCAACACTTAAACAACAAGGTAGGGTGATTTAGCATACATTATCACACATAAATAACATTCTAAACATGGTTTACAACCTGTTTATAATCTGATCATACGACTTAAAATGTAGCATTTAGCATGTACGTGATCATAGCATCTCAACAAGTCTAACTACTTCATCAAACATGCTCCCAATGCTTAAACAACAAGGTAGGGTGATCTATCATACTTTATCACACATAAATAACATCTTAAACATGGTTTACAACCTGTTTCTAACATGTTTATAATCTGATCATACCATCAAAAATGTAACATCTAGCATATACGTGAACATAGCATGTCTACTAGCCTAACTATTTCACCAAACATGCTCCCAATGCTTAAACAACAAGATGGAATGATTTGGCATACTTTATCACACTTAAATAACATTAAAATCATGATTTACAACCTGATTATAATCTGTTTACACAACCCAAAATACATCATTTAGCACATACAAGATCATGGCATCTCTATAAGCCTAACTATCTCATCCAATATGCTCCCAATACTTGGACAACAAAGTAGCATGATATATCATACATTACTACACCTATATAACATTAAAATCATGGTTTATAATAGGTCTATAATCTGTTCATACAACCCAAATTCATCACATAACATAATCTAGAACATGGCATCTCTACAATGTCCTATGTGCTCTCATTGACCTCATATAGCAAGATTGTTTTCCCTAGGGTCAATGAGGCTAAAAGAAATAAGAAGAGATGTTGTAACTTACCTTAAACAAGTCCTACAAGTTGTACAAAAACGTCCATGCAAGGTTGGGTATGTGTTCTCCTTGCTCTCCTCTTCACTTCTACCGAACGGTTTTGGAAATGGCTTCTTCAATAGTTGGCCACCATTGTTGATCACTCAAGAAGCTCCAAGAACTCTCTATAACTCTCAAGAAATGTTCAGCCACGAATTTGGAAGTGAATGACTGAATATGGGGGGTTTAGTGGAGGTATTGGACATGCAATGGCTGATGTGGGGTGTCCAATGCATGTGTGTGCATGTTGGAGGTCTTTCCTTGCCAAGTGTTGTACATGCATCCAAACCACTTGAAACTTGTCAAGCATGCATGAGAGGATGTGTAGGACAAACTAGGGTGGTTTAGGGTGGGTTAGGTTGGGTTTGGGTGGGGTTTGGTTGGACAAAACTTGAAGAATGCAGAAAATCCCGTAATGCTGGAAAAGGACCAATGCGGTCGCATGGGTCAAGAGTGATGCGACCGCATCACTCTGGCATACTTTTATCTTTGCATTTTACCCCCTCGCAAGTTCTAGGCCTCTCCCCCTTGCACCCTCAAGTCCTCCAATGCACAAAATGGTCCAGAATTCAACCTTAAAGTCCTCTAATCAATAACCAAAGCAAATCAATGTTCAAACCTCACTCAAACAAGGCTAAGAACTTAGGAAGATCACTCCCGAACGACAATCGAAAAGGTTAAACGAAGAAGGGTTAACGCTCGAATCAAACTAGCAATCAAACCGACGATGCAACTAGCAATCAAACCGACGATGCAACTAGCATTCAACCAACATCTAAAGCGTGTTAATGATGTTAAGAATGGTTTCTAACATTTATCCAAGTGTTTACAACATAAAACACAAACCCGAGTTTCAAAGCAACTCGTGAAAGAAAGGTGCAAACAAGCATCCCAAACGACGTCAATGAACATGCTATCGACTTTAAGCATATAAGTGAGCTTAGTTAACATACCAATGATCATTATTAATGTATGAACTCATGCAATAAACAAGCAAGCAATAAACTAGGGTTTTACACGGCCGATAAGCAGTTTGTCAACACAATTATCCTCAAATTTTCGGCAGGTAGGCCATCAATTTATGCTATACAGGAAGAGATAGCACGATCTTGGAAGTTGAAAGAACCATGTGTTGTAGGTCTTTTAGACCCCAGACATGTTATGGTCAGACTCGCATCTCCGGAAGATCTGGTTCTTGCTCTCTCGAAAGAATCACATATGATCCAATCTAGTATGTACAGATCTTTTAGGTGATCTCCAGATTTCGCCTTTCGGAAAGATAGCACTAATGTAGCAGTTTGGGTCCGTCTACACCATTTACCCTTGACCTTTTTTAACCCATCGTTCCTGCAGTGTATTGGAAACTCCCTGGGTAAGTTTTTACGGATTGATGAGAAGACACTTTCATTATCTCGACCTGCTTTCGCCAGAATATGCATCGAGATAGATGTTTCAGAGACCTTACCCTCACGCTTTTTGATTGGTACAAGTAAGGAACAAGGCTTTTGGCAGCCATTGGAATTTGAAGGAAACATTTTTTTTTGTGTTGGCTGTGGATTATTGGGACATACTAAGGATAGATGTCCTAAGGGGCAGAAAAGAACGAACACTAATAATCATCAAGGCATGGGCTCGGATCATATGCATGCTAATCATAACGTGGATAGTGAGAAAGAATTTAATCAAGATGCTACCTCCAAGGGAAAGGAAAAAGTAGAGCATAACCAAGGGACTTTTGTTCCACCAACTTCAGTGCCACGTTGGGTACCAGTTGTGAATAAGAAAACGACCAAGGAGGCTTCGGTGTCAAATGCTAAAACCTCGCAAGGGATGCCTAAGGATGTAGAACATATTGATGTTTGTGAAGATCAGGTTCCCGAACCAGTTGGGCCCTTGAAAAACATCAAGGAAGCGTCAGTTTTAAATGCTACAACTTCGCAGGGGGGCTGCTACGGAGGATACTCATTTGGATGCTAATGGTGTTCAGGCTGCCAAGCCTCCGGATAAATCTCCAGAGACTCAAAGGGTAGATGATGATGTGGTGACTCATAATCCTTTTGCTACTTTGGAAGGACTGGTTGAGGAGGTTGAGGAGATGCTTGATATTTCATGTGGTCAAGGTGGAGTTTTGAAGGGCAATAAAACGCCCCCTGACGTGCATAACACTTCTAGTGTTGATATAGGCAATTTTCCAGATCATCATAAAAGATTTCCTTCATTTGACTTTGACTCATTAGGGAATTTCAAAGGGACTAAATCCCCTAAATCCATGGATAGTGAGGATACTGAAGTGCACCCTAAACATACTAGATCGGCATCGCTTGACGATTTAAGAGATTTCCCTCATTCTCCTTCTTCTATCAAGGCCTTTCAGAATTTGTGCCAGAAAGAATGCAAGGCTAAGAAGCAGAAAAAAAAGACTAAGGCTGTGCAATCCAACAAACGACAAACGAGGGCTAAAGCGAAGGCCCAGGGTTCATCTAAATAATTTTTTATGACTATCATCATTTGGAATGCCCGTGGAGTGGGCAATAAAAAAACTCTATCTTTCTTAATAAAGCTGGTTTCTCAGCATAAGCCTTTTATGGTGGTATTACTGGAGCCAAAAATTGCAGGCGATCGGTTGAGCAAAATTGCTAGGCACTTACATTTTAGTCAATTTATGCATTACGAACCCGTTAATCATCACATCTGGTTACTTTGGGATAGCTCAATTCAGTTGGATTTCTTTCGAGCCTCTAATCAACATATCACAGTTCGTATTCATGGACAGAATAATTTATCTTAGCAACTTTTGTTTATGCTAAATGCACGAGGGGGGAACGTCAGTCATTATGGCAAGACTTGATTGATATTTCGGCGTGTACCAATGAGCCTTGGTTTATAGGAGGTGATTTTAATACCATATCTACTTCGTCGGAGAAATTAGGGGGCAGTGGGTATGATTTCGGTAGTATGGATGACTTTAACAATTTCATGGTTTCGGCTAGTGTGATGGATGTTGGTTTTGAGGGAAGTATTTTTACTTGGTGTAATGGTCATCACGGCAATGGGCGTATATGGGAGCGTATAGATCGTGTTTTAATTAACGGATTGTACAAAGCTTCTCTTCCACCTCTTAGAGTTATTCACCTTGGTCGGATTAAGTCAGATCACTCTCCTCTTGTTTTGGATTTTCAGATTCTACCAAAACCTAAATCTTCTTTCCGGTTCCAGCGTATGTGGGTGGATCACCCAGATTTTTTAAGCTTTGTTAAATCTGTTTGGCAAAGGGATCGGTATGGTGCTCCTATGTTCAACCTACATAAAAAGCTGATGTTGTTGCGCAAGGATCTAAAGGAATGGAACTGGTTAGTTTTTGGACATATTCAAGAGAAAATTGCTTTAGTTCAAGATAATATTTTAAGGTTGGATCATCAGCTTCAACAACATTGGGATGATTCGGTGGCTGAGTTACTTAATAAATCGCAGCAGGAACTTGATCAACTTTTGGATTGGGATAATGAATTGCTTCAGCAAAAGGCTAGAAACAAGTGGCTTCATGAAGGGGATCGTAATACAGCTTTTTTTCACGCTTCAATTAGGGACCGAGCAGTTCGTAATGTGGTCCGCATTCAGCAGCCTGATGGTTCTTGGTGCTTGGATGGGAAGGTTTTGGGAAGCATGGCAGTGGACTTTTATTCAGACTTGCTAACTACGTCAAATCATGTTGTCGATGAAGAGCTTTTCTCGTCCATTCATGGTACAATAAAGGAGGAGGAGAATGCTATGTTGAGCCATATTCCAGATGTTTCGGAGGTATGGGAAGCTGTGAAGGATTTGAATGCAGATAGTTCTCCTGGGCCGGATGGATTTACGGGGCATTTCTTTCAGGCTTGTTGGGAAATTATTAAGGAAGACGTCGTTGATGCAGTTTAGGAATTTTTTCAGGGTGCTCCTCTTCACCGTGGTATTTCCTCGACTGCTATGGTTCTTATTCCAAAGATTGCTAATCCTAGTAATTTTGGAGACTTACGACCGATCAGTTTGTGCAATTTCACGTGTAAGATCATATCGAAAATTATGGCTCGAAGGTTGGTTGACATTTTACCTAAGGTTATTTCTCAAGAACAGTCCGGCTTCGTTAAAGGTCGTGTTATTCAGGAAAATGTTGCTGTAGCCCATGAATTAATCAATAAAATCAATCGCAAGGTTCACGGTGGGAATGTGGTGTTTAAGCTGGACATGTCGAAGGCTTATGATAGACTGGAATGGCCTTTTCTCTTAAAGGCTTTGCGTGCTTTTGGTTTTTGCCCCAAAGTCTGTGGTTTAGTTGAACGTCTGCTTAACAATATCTGGTACTCCATTCGTATCAATGGCTCAAGTTATGGTTTCTTTAGTTCTTCGAGAGGTGTGCGTCAAGGGGACCCTCTTTCGTCGTTACTTTTCATTCTTGCTCAAGAAATCTTGTCGAGAGCCATTAAAAGAGGTTTTGAGATGGGTCACATGGTTCCTTAGGATTATGGTCGTGGGAATTTAATCATCTCTCACTTACTGTATGCTGATGACATGATCCTATTTAGTAATGCAAGGAAGAGTACGATTTTGCAGTTCCGAAAAATTTTATCCTGCTATGAACGTTCCTCGGGTCAGCTCATTAATCTTCATAAGAGTGGGTTTTATACGTCCAAATCTTGCTCTCGGCACAAGATTAATAAAATTGCAGCTTGGTCTGGTTGTTTGCATCGATCCTTCCCGATGACGTATTTGGGTCTTCCTCTATTTTATGGCAGAATTAAACGTCGATTTTTTGAGAATTTGGAGATCTGTATTAGAAGGAAAATAGAAGGCTGGCAGTCTCGGTTGCTTTCGTTTGGTGGTAAAATAATTTTAATCAGATCGGTCTTAAATAGCATTCCCGTTTATGCTCTATCGGTTATTAAGGTTCCTCTGGGAGTAATCCGTCGGATTGAAAAGGCTATGGCTAGTTTTTTATGGGGTAGTGCGGGCAGCCATAGAACTCATTGGGTGTCTTGGGATAAGATTTGTAGGCCATTGGAAGAGGGTGGCTTGGGCATTCGTTCCATGCTTCAAATTCGAGACTCGCTTCAAGCTAAATTAGCCTGGAGCGCTCTGCAAGGTGATAGCCTTTGGGCTAATTTTATCAGAACCAAGTATAAATCTCCTGCAGGCTTTGTGGCTCCAGTTTCATCTTCCCATATTTGGCGGGGTGTTTATGCCCATTTGGCTGTCATTAACCAACATTGCAGGTGGCTGATTGGCGAAGGAAATGTGTCGTTTTGGGATGATAATTGGATGGGGATCAAGCTAGAAGGTCCTCGGCCAGTTGATATTAATCTTACGGTGCGTTCTGCTTTCTCTCAGCTCCCAGATTTGCTGTCCCTCATTCCTGCTCAGCATCATCGTGATATTTTACGTGTTCAGTTGAAAGAAAATACTCCAGATATTCTTCGTTTTTGCAAAACTTCATCTGGTAATTTTGAGTCCAAAGCCTACTGGAACCTGTGTCGACCTCGTGCTCCTGTTTTGTATTGGGCGAAACGTATATGGCAGCCTTGGATTCCTATGAAAATTAGTGAATTTGGTTGGAAACTCGTCTATGGGGCTATTCCGGTGGACATGTGTCTTCAATCCCGAAATGTGCATGTTGTATCCCGCTGCGTGTGTTGCTCGAATAATCACGATTGTGAGTCTTTAAGCCATCTTTTCCTTTGGTCGGAAGTTGCTATCGATTTATGGGCCAGGTTGGCTCGTCCTTTCAACAAAATTAGCAGATATTCGTCTATTAGCCATCTCTTCAGAATTTGGTTGGACGGTGTGTCATCCCGCTCGCAATATGGGGCTGTGCAAATTGGATCTCTTCTCTATGGCTGTTGGAGTATATGGAAAGCTAGATGTCTTGCAACTTTTGATAATGTTCCTATGTCCAGTAACTTGATATATAAGCAGGTTGTAAATGGTTTAACAGAGGCTATGCACATTTTCAACCCAAAAGCTTTATGCTCGGCCAGGATTAAGAATTGCTTACAGATATTAAATGTGCCTATTAGACAGCCGAAATTGAAGAAAGGTATCTGGATTCGTTGGCTCCCCCATCATAATCATTATGTCAAACTCAATACCGATGGCTCCTCTATAGGGGGCATTGCTACGGGTGGCGGTGTTATTCGTGATTGTAAGGGTTTCTTTATATATGCCTTTTCGCGGTATTATGGTTCTGGCACCAATACAAGTGCTGAATTCCAAGCTCTTCGTGATGGTTTACAGTTGTTTCGTAGTTTGAATTTTGATAAGGTTATGGTGGAGGTTGACTCTAAGATAGTGGTCATGGCTATCATGGGTCGTCAGGGATGCCCCTGGCTTTTTATGTATGATCTCCGTAGATGTTTGGTCCTTTTGGGGAACTACGAGATTCATCACATTTTCCGTGATGGAAATTCCGTGGCAGATCGTTTGGCTTTTTCAGCTCACCAGACTGGTATTGACAAAGATTTTCACATGGTCTCTCAGCTTCCTAACGAGGTTCGTCGGGCGCTTCAGTATGATGCTTTAGGTCTTTATTCTTTTCGTAAACATTTATGTTAGGTTCTCAGTTTATTTTCGAGGTCAGGCTCCTCCGTCCTCCCATTTATAAGGGCCAGGCTGGTTGTCCCCCTCATGTTTGTATTTTTTTCACTTATTAATAAAATTCGCAGGGTGCCGTCCCTGCTTCCCTAGAAAATAAAAAAAAGTCATTGCTGGACAGGACACGTCATAAGAGACCAGGTGGACACAAGGTCTGCCGTTTGTAGGTTTTAAGCAGGTCTTCCGGTGAAGCTTGTGGAGAGGTCTTCCGCTGAACCTGTGAAGTCCTATAAAAACTATACTAGGCAAATTTCAATACACAGTTGCCACGCTAATCGATACGCAGCCCGATTAGCCACTGAAGTATAAAACTAATGTAATGAACTGAACAGATATAAATCTAACATAAGAATCAACAAGCCTTATTTGCATTAACATTATAAATCATGCATAGTAGGGTCAAATAGTGACTACTAGTTCAATTATGCATCGCAAAAATAAATTGCACAAATTTCATGCATCATTATCAAAATTGCATCATTTTAGCCCATAAATTGCATGCATAAACATCATAGGCAGCATATATACTCCAAGAGTCCAAAACAGCACAGGAATTGAGCAGATCTGAAGAATTAACCAAATGGGTAGAAGAAAGAATATACTTACAGCAGGATCTAGAAGATTTGAGACATGCTTATACCAATCACGCACCAGGTTACCCCAATCACGCTTTGAATAATAATAATTGACATAATTCCGGACCAAAGGAGGAAGTTCCCTCCTCTCTTCGCCTGATTCCGGGTTCATTGGTGCTTTCCCCTTCCGAGATCTTGAGGAAGAAGCCATCTATGCAGAAGAACAAAATTTTTTGGCAGAAGAAAATTGAGAAAAGAAGAGAAAATGAAAGGAAAAATTCTTCCGTCAACAATGGAGGAAAAGGAGGCTAAATGAAGAAAGAATGAGAGCTGCTACTCTTTCATCCCGTAAGTGAAGAAGGGAGGAAAATGGAAGTTTTCACTTTTCCCCCTCCAAGCAACTCAGAATCAGCACTTGAGTCCTCAAAATTCCAAAGTTGCAAAATAGCCCCTAAGACTTAACAGAAAGTTAACAAAAGTAATTTTGTTAACCAAATTCGATGGCCTTTCATCCCGAGAGTAGAAAAAACTCATGTCCCCAGCAAGTCAGCCGCAAAACAAGCAGAAAAGACAGAAAATTCGGTGGCAAAGGTAAGCATCCTTTCTTTTTTTGTAAAAATAAAGTTCAAAAAAAAAAAGAGAGAGAGAGAAGAAAAGAAAAGAAAAAAAATCAAAGAAAAGCCAGAAATAAAGTCATGAAAAAAAAGAAATTAAAAAAAAAAAGAAAAACATCAAAGAAAGAAAAAAAATCAAAGGAAAATCAAAAATAAAGTCATGGAGAAAATCAAAGAAAAAAAAAGAAGAGAAATCCCCAGCATGAAAAGCCAGAACTGCAGAAAATAGTCAAATCAGCTGATTCAGCAGCAGCAGTCAAAAACATGAAAAGGTAAGAAAGGTAAGAAAGGTAAGGTTTGCTTATTCTACTTTCGTAAATAAAAGAAAAATCTTTTTCAAAAGTTTTTGTTCAAAAAAAAAGAAAAAAAAAAGAGTCATAAAAACAAAAAACAAAACAAAACAAAAAAAAGGGGGAAGAAGAAAAGAAAAGTCTTTATCGTATCCAGCAGATTTTTGATCAGTTGGATACAGTTTTTGGAAAATTTGAAGAACGTTCTTTATCGTATTCGATGTCAGGTATTTATCGGTCGAGTACGGTTTTCGAAAATATGAAGGTCTTCTTATTATGTTTGGAAACAAGGTATTTACCAATCAGACATAATTTTGAAACTGCCTCTTAACATATTTCAACGACAGGTATTTATCGGTTGAAATATGGTTGTCGAAAAACACAAAAATCTTCATACCGTATTTGACAACGGTTTCGGACCAGAAGAATACGGCTTTTCGAAAAACATGAAAATCTTTTCTTCGTTTATGCTCTCGGATGGGTTTTGACCCAAATAGCACAACATCCTCGTTGGTTGTTCGTCTTGCTTGAGGTCGCACTACGTTTGGTCTGATTCCTTTTATTAAGGGATACGTAGGCAGCCTACATTAGTAGGTCCGACCATCAGCGCACTTAATTTGCATATATGCTTAAAAACTGCGATAACCTGCTATAACTGACTAAAAATGTCTAGGATATGGAGGTTTGTCTCACATTATAAATTGATGCATTATAACTGCTAACTGTTGCATCTTTCTCCCTCGTTCTATAATTGAACGAAATTAGAGAGTCTATTTCTTATCAACAATGTTCGCCTACTCAGTAAGCTGCGGGTTACCCGTAGACTCCATCGTTAAGGGGCTCTGTAGACACCCCAATTTTGTACCCCTGGTATGTGACATGACATAAAATATCAAGACATGTTAAAACATTAACAAATGTCAAGTTACAGGGTCAAAAGTGCAAAAGGACAAAGCAGGATGCGCAAAAGAATGAAATGCAGGGTTCAAAGTGCAAAAAAATGGAAACTAATGAAAATTTGGCACCACCCATATGCAATCTTGGCATGGCGCCAAGATTGGCTTTCATAGCGCCAAAAACAGCCTTCACGGCTCCCAGATTTCTCAACAGTGGCCGAAATGTCCAAATTTGTCTGCGATTGGTACAACTGATTGATGCACAAAGAGTAAAATTAAATTCCCTCAGTGTCCCTTGTCCAGCCTATAAATAGAGGCCTTGGGGTCCACCTTCAACACACCATTTTCATCGATAAAAATTCTCCGTGTTCTCGTTACGCTGGAGAAATAGAGAGCGAAGTGAGATAGTGAGCGATCACCTCAAAATCCTCGAAACCCTGCCAAACCTCCTCTAAACACAAAACCAACCGGTAGAAGTGAGCCTTAGCCCCCCAGCTAGGTATCCACCCTATTTTCCCGGTCCAAAAATCGTGGAAAGAGCAGTTGCTCTGCCCGATTTAAAAGGCCAAATCAGTCAGAAATAAGCCCTTATTCTGCCCGATTTCCGCCTACCTCAAGGCAAAAAAAACAACCAAACACAAACAGTTACTCTGCCCAAATTCCGAGGCCAAAAGTAACTTTCGGAAGCAGTCACTCTGCCCGAATCTTCACAACATATCACAACACACACAACAACAAAAAGACTCTCTCTCCCTGAAGGACAGAGCGAGCACACCCTAGGCTATCAGTAAGTTTCATTTTAAAGTTTTTATTTGTAAAAGTATTATTTCCAATCCGACCCAATGTAGATATATAAGCAGTTGTGTGACAGCCCGACCCGGACCCCAATGCGAGATCCCGGGTCGCGCTGTCCAAATAACCAAGTTAAACACATAAGCATGCACAAGTAGGATTATAAAATTCATGTGGCGCAACATTGCATGCAAATAACAACTCGGCTACACTTGGCCGGAAAAACAACTTAAATTAAACAAGTCATCGGCGACGTTACAGCCGGAACCCAACAACTACTCCTACAATTAACACATGCTTATAAAACTCAACGGCCACAACATGCCGGAGACAACAACAACAATAATATCTTAACAAGCTTTAGCGGAAGAAACTGTGATGAACCAACAACATATAAACAGGCTCGACATATAAGTCGGCATACCAAAAGATTACAAGTATCAAATATTTAAGTTATTACAACAACAAAACCCCAAGCCAAGTCTACATGACTTGCTTCCCAACGTCCTTTCCAAAATAAAAGATTAACCAGTTAAAGTCCAAAAGAGCAACCTCGCTCACAACGACCAAGCGAATACGTGAATCTAGCGTGGGACGTCTCCTCGGCTTTGATCTAAGGAAAACAAAGCAAACAAATAGGGTAAGTCGAAAGACTTAGTAAGTTACCAAAATATGCATGTTCATGTTATAGCATGACATTTATCACAATTATGGCATGTTATCATCATTTAACACTTAGCACCTTATTCACATAAGTGCGTAAAGTAAATCATACAAGTAGGATATGATAGTCACGGCCGCTTCGTAGCTCCTGCAAAACATTCTGTTACTGGTTCGTGCCACATCGATGTTTTGTGAATTCATCGACTTTCATCGAGTTCCTACTCGATCTAGATAGCAAGCCAATGCGGCACGTATTGATACGGCAAAGGGGCTACTTCCCCACTGCGGCCCACAGTGAAGGTGTGTGTGGAGTCCCGGGTGCGGCGATCCATAGCGAGCACGAATCCCATAATTCGTGAAGGCGATGCATCGTCCCACCCTGACTTGATAAACAAACCAAATAATGCCAGCTGGACTCAATGCAATGCACAAGTAGATATTTACTTGACTTAAACCAATTAAGGACCGAATTCGACAAGAGCGAACTCGACCAACCAAGTAGGGTGTTAATCTCTACCATAATCATGTGAAGGCAATTAACTGCTCAAAACCAATGCTTCATAACAACTTTGCAAATAATTATATCAAGCTCATATTTGAGTAAACTTAATCAAACGGTATCCAAACTTCGTAGGGATTGAAATTAGAGTTCTACATGTTCGATTCTTCCCTAGAGTCGACTCCGTTGAGTCTTTTCTCTAAATTCCCAATTTTGGGGAAAATGAAGCTATATGCTTCACAACCCAACCTAGGTCACTTCTAAGTTCAACAAGGATATAAATTCACCCAAAACATTTCAATGTAATTCATGTTCCTTATGTAGTCCAATATGAAGGATACAACACATAACAATTTTCACACATACCACATAGGCATAATTTAGGGCATTCCCAAATAATATCACTTTCATCAACAAACATACTACATATTTCTAACATGTTCAAGACCTCAATTAACATGATGAAAGAGTAATTTAAACTCTCAAAGGCAAGAAATCCACCTAGACATGCTCCTAGCAAAATCATACATTTAAAATTCAAATGGAAAGCATAGGAAGCAATTATGCGTCCTCATTGACCTCATACATCATAGACTTTTTTCCTTAGGGTCAATGAGAACTAAAAAGAAGAAGAGTAACTTACCTAGCTTGAGTGAAAACTCAAGAGAATCAAAATCTAAACGGTGAAGTCGTTCCTTTCGTCGCACCCGTCAAGAATCCGAAGTTTGGCGGCAATCGAACGGTGGAATCCTTGTAGATCGAAGGAAGAAGAAGAACTAGGGCTCAAAACTCAAGCCCCCAACTCTCTCTCTCTCTCTAATGTGTAAGAATAGGATGAACAAATGAGAGACTTTACTGAAAATTGGTCAAGGTTTGGTATTTATACCTCCAACAAGAGAAGGGTACAAGAGGAATTTCTCAAGTGCAATTAGTGGAAATTAGGGAGGGATCAAACACTAAACCAACCTAAATTAACTTCTAATTAGTGTTAGGACTTGATTAGGACTAAGTGTGGGTGGTTAGGAAGGGTTTAGAGGGGGTTTAATGAGGGTAGGATAGGCATTTCACGTCATAACTCAAAACAGGGGAAAATAAATCCCGTAACAGACCAGCAGGTGAGGCGGGCGCCTCACCCAAGCCCATGCGGCCGCCTCAACTGCAGAGGCTACTCCCAAGTTCAGTCCACTTTGCAATTACTCCCAGCATCTGAGGCGGGCGCCTCACAAGGTGCCATGCGGCCGCCTCGGCTCCAGAACCTCTAAAACTTGATCTAAACTTGATCTAAATGGTCCCAAACTTTTGGGCAACCATTCTAAGGTCTAACCCTACTCAAAACAAGTCGGAAACACACCCGAACAACAACCGGAACAAGGTAGAACGAGGCGCGAACCACGCGACGAATGAACAACGAATCAAACTACAATCAAACACCATTCAAACGAGGATATCTTGGACATGAAAAAGACTTGTTTCAACATGGTTAAGACCTGAATATAAAGCCAAGAACTCAACGAACACTTCGTACGACGAAATAGAAGCAAATACGAGCGACGAGGGGAATCGCTAAGGCCAAAATCAAAACGATCGAACCGGCGATTCAACAAACAAGTCTACGCGATTCTAAACATGTTAAGAACTTCAAGAATGATTATAAAACATTTATAAACTAGGTAAACATGCTCACAATCAACAAGAAATCAAGAAGACAAGCATACAATGCACATGCAAGAATACGGGGCGTTACAAGTTGTGCTGCCCAGATTTAGTTAGGAAATAGTACTAAAAAGAGCCGTTATTATGGCCAAATATTTTCAAGTATATTTGTAATTATTTGTAAAGAGACAGTTGCAAGTCTGTAAATAATGTAGACACAATGGATGTATTTGTAGGCAGTTAATGCTTTATTTATCTATTAAATAAATATAACAAAAAGCATACTTTAGCCAAAAACTGTTTTGAGACCGAAAGGGCGAGTTGGGTGCCTAGCACCTTCCCAACTCGTAACTTAGCCTCCGGACCCACTTTCTATTATCTCTGGTTTTCTTTTTTTGGTTTTGCTTTATTTATTCCTTAAAATAAAGATGGCGACTCTAAAACATTTTGGATCCAGTGGGGCCTCGCAACATCTTTCCTTGCACTTTTCCGTTTTCCCCTAAAAAAGGGAGAATGAGAATGGAAAGGTGATGTATTCCTATGTCCTGGTATCCCCTAAACAAGGGATAACTTGACGTAGAAAACCCAAAGCACCCATAGTGATCCGAGATAGGCTATTTTCATAAAATCCATAGTGGGGGCGCCGCAACATTCCTTGCACTTTTCCGCTCTCCCCTAAAAAAGGGAGAATGGGAATGGAAGGGGGATGCATTCCTATATCCTGGTATGCCCTAAAAAAGGGATAACTTGACATAGAAAACCCAAAGCTCCCATATTGGACCAAAATCCACTGAAGGCAACCGAGGCGCATTCCAACGCCCTATTCCGACAGCACTCCTCTCGCACTTTTGATTTCGTCTTCCCCTAAAAAACGGAGGGTGGAACGAGAGCAGTGGATGTCACCGCACCCGCACGTACGCGCACCCCTATCCAAAGGGCGCACGGGGCGCGGGCGCCCGCATCCCGGGAACCCACATGTGGTTGTTCTCTTCCTGTCTCTATTCGATCGGTGGTTGCCCTCCGGGCTCTGGTCAGCTGGCATGGCCGAGCTACCTTGAGCCTTGTCCTTATTTTTGGCTTTATCGGCCTTGACGCTCTCAGTCGAGCAGAAGAGATGTGAATTCGCTAGCACCTCTGCTTTGGAAGCCCCTGGGTTCATTGCTAGCATTGTCTTCAGTGGCCCTGCCCTCATGTTGTTGAGATAGCAAAAGGTGATCTCAGGATCACTGGTCGCGGTCACTTGATCAAGCATCTCCTCAAATCTCTTCAAGTAGTTGCTGTAAGACTCATTGTCACCTTGCTTAATTTTGGCAAGGTCGAAACGATTCTTGGGAGTTGGGCCTGCAGTGCCGAATTCTTCTTAGAACTTTTCCCGGAGTGTTGCTCGGCTATCAATCGATCCCCGGGGAAATCTGCCCAACCAGGCTTGTGCCTTTCCCTGAAGGGCTCCTTCAAATGCCCGCATTTTCAGGGCTTCAACATCGGTGACCATCCGAATCTGTGCCTCAAATGATCGGAGCCAATCGCTTGCTCGCGTCTTCCTAAAATACTTGTCGAACTGTGGGAAGATGACTCCTTGCGCGGGTGGCGCATTTTCGATTTCTGGGGTAAATGGGCTGCCCTCCA
This sequence comes from Codonopsis lanceolata, assembly GCA_013146195.2. Lineage (NCBI taxonomy): Eukaryota > Viridiplantae > Streptophyta > Magnoliopsida > Asterales > Campanulaceae > Codonopsis > Codonopsis lanceolata. Next base: position 143,637,651 of record CM028380.1, read on the forward strand.
GCGGCTTGGTGGCCCCATAGCCGGACTTGGCCACGGCTAGATTAGTCATTTGCTTGGCCATATCTCTTTTCTTGGCCTTCATTCTCTCGGATAGCCGTCTTTCTGCATCCACTGTGAGTCTAGAAGAGTGGGCGGGGTCTGATTGGTCGCCACGCACATGAGGGCAAAAGGTGGGCTCATAAGAGGATTCGGCCTCCTGTGTGACGCGAGCTCTGTATTTTGGCCATTGCACATCTGCCTCTGCGCACTCACGGGCCCTGCGGCGACCATTGCTCTCCTCCCGAGCACGGTATTCCTATCGGTGATGGTGTCTGTGGGAAAGATTATGGCGGTTGTATCTGCTTTCCGCCTGGTCATCTGCTTGCTTCACCATCTCTACCTTCTCCGACGGTACGTGAACGACGGATGGGATCCGTCTGCTTGGAGCGGGCAAGTGTTGGGAGGCATGGCCATCTCCAACAAGTCTTTGGGTTCTTGAGCGGCGTACAAGATCTCGCAAGCGGTACGGGCGTGGCCCAAGACGAGCAGTTGCTGGTTAAGGGCATATATCTTGTTGTAGTATTCCGCTTGGACCTACAGGGCAGCAGCCTGTTGGTCTTGGTTTTGCCCGGGCAAGCTCATGTGGCTGTCCTGACCATTCTCCCATTGGCGGTTTAACTGTATTCTGAGATCTTGGGCGCGAGCATCGTGCTTCTCATTTATAACCTACCTGGCATCGCGTTGGCTGGCATGGCTTTGACTACCATGTTGGGAGAGCTGCTCTTGCACATACGGCACCTCATTGCCATGGGTCGCATGCCCAGCAGCCACCCTTTGGTTTCTAATTTGCACCCCCTGTGGTGCCCTCGGTGGCAAATCCACCAACAGTGGGGGGTTATTGTTTCCAGCCTGGTGGCTACCAGCCTGTTGGTTGCTGACGGTGGCATGATGCTTGCTACCCTTTCCAGCCATTGTTGTAAGAGGTTTTTGAAGACTTACACCGGAAAAATCGAAGAAAGTGTCGAAACTTCGTTTCCCAGCAACGGAACCAAACTGATGTGGCAAAATCACAGCTTGGGCCGTCCGTAAGTTGGGTAGGATATCTGGGCTTGAATCACCTTCCTTGAGCCTGTTTAAGATCACAAGAAACCTGAGTGGTAATGCAAGGCAGGGCCTCGCGAAACCCCTCCGGCGTGAGGGTAAGTATCGAGTGCGAATGTCAAGAAGTAAATTGACATAGTGCCGAGGCTCAAGAAAGTGTGCGTACCTTGTTAATGGCTTATGGAGAGGTATTTATAGGCCCCCAATTGTGGTTGAATCCGTCTAGGATTCATTTTCCATAGTTACCTAATCAATCAAGGAGAGAATCCCTTGATTTTAGGCATGATAGGCGGCTGGCCGCGTAGATGTAGGAGCAGATAAGGTAAGTGCCCTGCTCAAATATGGAAACCTTTGACTTGTCTTGGAGAGCAAACCTCCGGTGCTTCCTGCTTGATATTTACCCGGGCGAGCAGGGCTCTGCCCAGCTGTTCGATGTGCACTGTTTCTGGACTTGATGTAGATGAGTAGATCCAAGGGACGGCCCCTGGTCGGGCAGGCAGAGCCAATGCTCGACCAGGTTTGGACGAGATGAATCTGGTTCCTTTGCTAGGTATGAGTGGGGTGTCCGGGTATGGCCCCTAGTCGGACAGGCAAGGCCTATGCCCGGCCAGGCTTGGACGGGAGTTATACTGCTCGCTGCTTGGTGCTTCCATTACTTTACTCGCTAGGGCTATGGGCCTCATATTCATTGTGCCCGTGACCGGCACGTGATGATGGCTCGTGCCTTGCTCGTGACCGGGTTTGGGCCGGGCACATCAGTCCGATATTGTTATGTTTCGCTTCAAGGATGCGGCAAGTGGTGTATCGCGGTGTGAGTTTTAAGCTCGCTACACAAGACACACTGCCAGGATGACCTCGGCATTGCCCGCTACACAAGACACACTGCCAAGATGACCTTGGCATTGCCTACAAACTAACACTGCCCACCAAAGAGGTTGACCCGTTCACCTTGCACTGCCCACACCACATATATCAACTAGGGTGGCCCATATTCATGACGGCATTGCCCATTGCCCGCATGCCTCGCATTGCCTGCACAGTCTCGCTACCTACTAATGAATTATCAGTCCGCGTTCGTATATTTGAAACCCATTAAAGGGCCCATAGTTACTTGACTAACCGCTGTCATTGCCTGTTGTTTATGTGTTGCACAAATTCGTTTGAGAGTATTATTTCCCGAAGAAAACACATACCATTTGTTGAGGCTGGTCGTCCGCTACGCCAAGCAATGTGCTGCCCAGATAAGTCTAAGAAGGCGATCCACACTAAAATGGTTCATGAGGTACAGATATTGCCAGCCCACGTCGTTGATCTCGTTGTTATTAGATGTTGCACGACTATTGTTGTTGTTTGATGATTGCCCGCCAACAATGGCACTTACCATGAAAGAGATGTTATAGTAGCCAAATTTTGTCACCTTTTTTACTGCCCACATTAGTACAACACGAAGACGGCCCGCACTATAATAAGAAGGGTCGTAATAGCGAGCAATGATAGAAACAAAGGGCATGTGCTGTTGCAAAAAGTGAACATCCAATTTTCCTTGTGCACCTTTTCATGCGGCCCGCCTTAATACAAAATGAAGACTGCCCATGGATGAAATATGGCCGTCACCGAAGAAATTTTTCAAAAACAAGCTTGCTTGGGGAATCAAAAACATATGCCAAAGCCATGTATTTTATTACAATTCTTTTTGCTGCCACTTGAATCCAAAGCCAAGGAGTATAAACTTTCAAATGGCCGCTACTTTATTTTCCCTTAGACGGACCGCACTAAAGTGAAGGTTCATAATAGCGGGCAATGACGTCCGCCCACAAATGATCTCATCGCCATTCAAATATCGTCGGCTTGCGTTTGTGTATTTGAATCCCATTTAACTGCACGTAATATTCATTGTCTTGGTCATCGAAAACATTGCCCGCCAGAGATTGATCGTGTGCCACCTGCTATTACCCACGGACCATTACGGTCCATTAGACAACCCGCATGGAAGAAAATGATTTCACTTTCTATGTTTGAGCCACTTTATCAATGTTTTACTCACCCTTATAAATCCTTGCACAAGTCCCTTACATGTGCATTATTATATTGTTAAGATATTATCCTCCATTTTTTCCATGAAGATGAAAATTTGTCCAACAATGATACAGTTGGCTCACATAATGGCGGGCAAATGAAATAATTAAATAAAAATAAAAAAATTGTCATAATCATTAAAGCCAAATTACATAACGAAGGCACCTTGCACTGCTCGCACACTCACAATGTCCGTATGCATTGCCCGCGCCTTGTAGTGCTTGCACACTTGCATGGCCCGCAAGAATTGCCCACGCCATTGCCCGCACAATTCATTTTTACCTACTGTTCTATTTTTGCTAAAATGTATCAATAATTAGCCAAAGTAAATTGCTTATAATTAATCATGGGATGTACTTTATTTTTACTTTTTGGTCAGAGCCCACTCGCACAACAAAGAGTAGAGGACTACAGAACAACTCATAATTATTAGCAGGGGTAAGAAAGTCTTTAAAATTCAGTAACTTGTAACAAGGGGACTCATGACTTAGTTGGAGATCTAAGGTACTATGGACGGGCCAAGCCCATTAGGCCATTACTAGCAGCCTTGGGGGCGGACCATGTGACCCTAAAAAGTAATAATTGTCCACTATGATTGTCAATTAATCCATATCACATGCTTATTGTTTACCTTAGCAGGACATGTATGCCTTCTAGAAGCCCTCATGGCCTAACGAACTTTACTCCGTACGATGCATATATAAAGGCACCGACCCCTTCACAGAGAGGTACATATTCATTTTTATATCCTTACGCTGTCAAATTTCATTCTCCTTCATCATCGACCTTATACTGACTCTCATGCTGGAGGGGATTTGCAGGGCCACCTCATGCTCAGGAAACGTTTGCTTGTTTATTTCAGGTACCGATCCAGATTGGTTGAGCAGATTCTTAATCATATCCTTGGCATAGAAAATAGCAACATCAATATGTATATGCATGTATAAGAAATATTTGTATATATTGATACGATTTTTCTGAATTTCTAATTAATTTTTAACGAGAAGAATTGAATCTTTTTTAAAAACCAAAATGTTTCATATTTGTAATATTAATGCTCATTTAGATATTTGTGTAAACTTCTTTTTAATGGTAAGTGTATAAAAAATAAACTATTTTGTAAATACATCAAACTAAATCTTTTCTGACAATCTTCAATTTTTTTAATGAAATGTAATTATATTAAGTTCTTAAATAATTCCTTTTTGTTCCATAAGAGATGATTGTTATATTTCTTCTGGATCATGCAAAGTAAATACTTACATCGTTCCAAAATTATTGTCATGTTTGACTTGACATATGGATTAAGAAAAAAACAATTGATTTGATTATTAATATTTGTTCAATGTGTAGTTTCCTTTGAAGCTTATATAACTGTGACCTATAATTAAAGTATGATAAAAAAAATTTAGAATAAAGTGATAAAAGTATTATCCTAAAAAAGAAAGTATCGAAAAAGACAATAATTTTTGGATTGATGAAAATGGAAAGTATGATAATAATTTTGGGACAGATGAAGTATTTTATATTCAATTTTGTAAAAAAAATTCAAATGTATGTATAAATCTCTTTATTAAGTGCAAGCTGAAAACAACCCCAGCAGTTTGATATATTTAAAGCACACTTTGAAAATAATAAAAAGGTAGAGTAACAATATTTACTTGTAACCGAGAAAAATTAATAAAAAATATTCATATTTAAATGAAAGCACTATACTAAACAACCACTAATTTGCATATATTAACAACACCTGACAAAATGTTTTAAATCAAGAAACACCTATATTCCAGTGTTCTAAAACTCCCCGCCTAGCTCCGTCTAGGTCCCGTCTAGGCGCTAGGCCTCTCTCTACCGCCATAACTTTCTTAGTCGCCGCCTAATCGACCAAGTCGGTGTCTACGCCAAACCTCTCGGACCTTAATTTATTATTGTAGCTTTGATTTTGTGGTATGTGGTAATCGGAGAAAGAAGGGGGAGTGGTAATGGTGAGGCAAAGAAGGAGGTAATAAAGGGCGAACTGGAGTAAGATTTTTTTTGTTTTTCGTTCTAAACTTGGCTGGTTTATTGCATTGGGGAGGTTGAGAATTGGAATTAATGGTAGGTTTGTATATTTTTGTTCATTTTTCAAATATAGACAAGTGTTTGATAAAATGACAAATATAAAAAAAATTAAATTTGTATTCAATGTGTTTAATCTTTGATGTAAATTATCAAAAAAATGGTAATTATGCCTTAATTCTAGGCCCCGCCTAGGCCCCGATTATGCCCCGACTAGTCCCCTAGGCGCTAAGCGCTAGTGTGCCGCCTAACGATTTTTAGAACTTTGCTATATTCAATGATGATAATTTTTAGAATTAAATAATAATTTGGTCCCTGGACATGTCAAAAATCAATATTTTGGTCTCCGGACAAAAAAACAATAGAATTTGGTCCCTGGACATGTATTTTCGGACCAATTTGACCCCTCACAGGGACCAAATTATAACGGTGGTAGGGGGCAAATTGGTCCAAAAATACATGTCCAGGGACCAAACTCTATTGTTTTTTTGTCCGGAGACCTAAACATTGATTTTCGACATGTCAAAAGACCAAACATTATATTAATCCTAATTTTTATAAAAATACTCCTACAATGTTCAATTAATTTAAAAGTGAAATTGCAACCTTGTGGAGCTCATGTCTATAACTAGTCATATTGACAATAGACACTTAATACATCATCTTTAAAAAATGTGGATTAAATTGTTTTTTTCACATTTAATAATTAGGGGAAAATTCTTATCGGTCTCTTTTTTAAAGTTTCTAACCCTAAATGTCCACAGTTTTTTTTTTCAACAGTAAAAGACCACTTTTTCAAAAATATTGTTCAAAAAATGTTATTGTCTTCTTCAATAGTTCCAACAACACACTTTAGATTCGAAAATCATGATTGTGTGTAACGAAACGGTGATCGACCTGCACGGTCAAGTTGCAGGGGTCGAGGAGGCAATGCCCCCGAAAGGTAAACAAGTTTTTTTATTCATGAAATATGAAACTGTAATAAATCTGTGCTAGGTTGAAGGTTTTTTTTTTCCAGTTGAGACGAAGGCGGAGAAGGAGGAGGAGGAAGATGGCTTACGAAGGAGGAGATTGAAGAAGAAGGTGGAGGACGTAAACTGATTCTTTATGCTTTTGTACCGTGATTCATAAATTTCAATGCATTATTTTTTTGCATTGCGGTTCAAAAGTTTGATTCATGTAAAATTGTTGCACTGCGATATATTTGTACTTTTATACTGTAATTTATTAAAAAATAATTATTTTTTTGCACTTTAACAACCTTTTCAAACCGCGATTCAGAAACTTTTTGCACCGCGATTCACAAATTCAAAAGGTAGCATAGTTTTTTATCAGCATTCACAAATTCAAAAGGTAGCATTGTTTTGTATCGCGATTCACAAATTCAAAAGGTAGCATAGTTTTGTACTGCCATTCACAAATTCAAAAAGTAACATAGTTTTGTACCACGATTCACAAATTCAAAAAGCTGGCATAGTTTTGCAACACAATTCTTTTCTTAAAATTGTTGCACCACGATATATTTACACTTTATACTATAATTTATTGAAAATTAATTAGTTTTTTGCACTTTAACAACCTTTTCAAAAATTGTACCATGGTTCAAAAGTTTGGTTCATGTAAAATTGTTGTACCGCAATTCATAAAGTTTAATTGTAACGCGCAGACAGTTTGTTAAGGGTATCATAGTCATTTTACCACCAAAAGTGACTTTTTCGGTTAAAAATAAAAATAATGTACTGTACCAATTAAATACATTAAAAAATAGGCCGGTCTTTAATTTTTCATAATAATTAAATGACTGGGCAAGGAGCAGGGTGGGCTGGGCTGTGGAGGAGGGTCTGGTTGTTGGGCAAAGGGTAGGCTGGGGTGGGGGGAGGGCCTGGGCTAGGAGCTGTGGGTGTGGGTGTGGGCGTGGGTTGGGCTGGGGGAGAGTCTGGGCAGTGGGCTGGTAGGTGGCAGGACGGAGGCTTGGCGGCCGGTGGTGGCAGGGCGGAGGGGATGGATGGTAAGTGGTGGCCGTCGACAGCGATGTTCAATTTTTATTTTTATTTTAAAATTTTGTTATATGTGACTAAGGATAATATATGTATTTTTACTCTTTAATAACACAACTTAACATGGGCCGTTGCCCGATTTTTAAAACACTGCTACACACAGAGATGAAAGGAGTCAATAATCCGTAATAGAAGTCAAAGCCTGGAACAGAGCAATAGGCTAGCATTCAAATGGAGTAACTCTACTTTGAGAGCAGAGGCTTTCTTTCATTTATTACCAGCCTTTATAACTTAAAAATATATAGTTACGATTTATATGGTCTATTAATTATCTCTCTTTATATCATTATATATTGGGGCCTAAATTTATTAAGTGCCTAAGGTAAGTCGAATGGTGGTAGTTATCTATCGGTATCAAAACTAAATTTTGATACTTATTGGTTACTATTTATAGTTATCTAATAATCATCTTCAACCATAGGTATCAAAATTTGATATAATAATTATTTAAAAAAAAATTATATCCACCACATCCTAATATAAAAATAAAAATAAAATATTAATATACAATAGTTTACCAACACATATTATAATTTATGACATAAATATATTTTCAAAATGAAGGGTATTAAAATTAGGTATAGTACTAAGAGATGTATCATATTTGGTACATTCCCTACTATCACACCTAATTTTGATACATTTTATTTTAACCATTGGAAAACCTAATTATACTCGTACATATGTATCAAAATTTGATTTTGACCTCTATCATTAAACTTGCCCTAAGGCAATCGCCTCAATTGCCTTAATGTTGGAACTTCCTTAAATGACATGCCTACTTAGTGCATAACGATTAAAGCAACAACTATAATGAGATGAACATAAGAATGATAACGAGGCAATTAGGGGGCAGTTATAAATAATATCACCACATTCCCCAATTTCAACTTGATGCCCCCCATAACCGTCTCATTCCCCATCGGTTATTCAATTTGTCCTACCATATCTATTCCCACAGGTAACAATTAATCAATGATTAACCGTGGGGAATTGATCAAGTTAATAATTTAGTATAAACTATTTTAAAAATTATTTAAAAATTCAAAAAATTCAAAAAACATTCTATATAGTCAAATTAATAAAACTTGATAAATGATAAAAAAAAATTCTTCAAACTCGTCATAATCTTGTCTATAAAAACTAAATAGCCTAATTAAGTTGTGCATGCCACAAATTCACCAAATATTAAAAAAAAAAGCTTTATTAAGTTGCAATAATAAAATTATAGGTAACAATCTAACATCTAAAAAATCTTCAAGTTTAAATATATTCAATACCTAGAAAATTACACATACAATTATCTACTACATGTAAGATTACTTGCATAAATAGAATCATTGATGGTTCAGAAAATCGTAGAAGAGTTAATTAAAAAAAACATTCATCTTAAGGATACAATCACAATTTCGTAATAAAATGTAATAATAGTAGTAAACATTGATGCGAATGAAAATTTCTTTGGCTAAGTTTTATAATAATACATAAATTTACTTTTAGCTCAACTTTCTTAATGTATATATGGATGCCAAGAGAAAATATAAACATTTGTCTATTACATATTTAAATTTCATAAATAAAAGAAGAGTCATGAAGAATGGTTAGTGTTTGAAATGAAAAATATATTTGACATATATAAATTCAAAAATCACTGTCTAATAAAATCCCTCAGTTAGTCAGGTCCGTAACAAAAGTGGATGTCCGTTAACGGCAGCCTACAGGGACCACATCGTACCGAATTATTAAGTAAATTGGACAAATTTGAGATATTGTAAAGTGGTTGGTTAAATCGGTTTCCTGCGAATAATACGATGGTCAAAAAGATAATTTTCTCCTTACAAAAATTAGTATTTCTTTGACAAGTCTTTTCACCCTCCCCTCGCCCCCCCACCCTCTAGGTGAAAACTTATACTACGAAAAAACTCAGTATTACCAAAGACTATTTACCAAGGAAATATAATTTCATGGTAATGCCCATGGAAATTACCTAGGAATTCTATTACCCGAATAAGCCGAGGAAATTACCAAGGAAAATATTTTCCATGGTGACTGCCAAGGAATTTAGAGAGGAGTTATGTTTGTAGGGAAATTTTCAAGGATTTGGCCAAGGAACCTAAATTCCAAGGAAAATACCGACGAATTTCGTGAGGAAAATAATTCATACGGGAATTTACATGAAATTTACCAAGGAATGTATTTAGCTACCAAGGAAATAATTCATCTAAAACTAGTAGGAATAATTTTCATTGAAAAAATTTGTGGATCAAATTTGTTTTTTGGCGCTAAATTTCCCTCCAAAATTACCAAGGAAATTTTGTGCCACCCGTTAAGGCACGACAATTTCGGGTCACTATCGTGTTTTTATCGGGCTAACCGGATAAGCCCGATAACTTTTAAAAAACAAAATAGAAAACCCTATATATAAATATAAAGTTAAACATTTAATCTCAAAACTAGGTTATTACCCGTGCAATGCACGATTGACTTAGTATTTTTATGAAACTTAATTTTGTAGATAGAATTTGCAAGCTATTTGAATGAACCAACAACAGCAAGATGTCCACATAATTAATAAATAAATTAATAAACGTGAGATCACAGTGAATCATCAAACCGAAAATTCATGTGAATATTTTAGATTTAATTTGCATGCTATTTCGTAGTGGTTGTTTGTGGTGTTGGTGGAACACGCTTAATCAAAAGATAAAATCTATTTTAAATTAACCGAGTTTTGGTAAAATAATAAAAATTAAAAAACTTCAACCATGAGAATTGAGGAGTCCTAATCAAATTAAACTTATCTAAATCAAATTAAACTTACCATTGGAGTGACACGGGGTAAGTGATTTTGGCAAAAAAAAAACTTTTATGTGTAAAACTTTTTTCGGTAAAACTTAACATTTAATTAAAGTAAAAAACTTTTACCATTTCAAATTTGATAAAATCTATCTGCAACAAAACTTATCCTAAACTAACCATATAAAATCAATTTTGATCAAATTTATCCTAAACTAACCATAAAATCTATCATAGTAACTTTTTATTGTAAAATTTTTATCAGTAATCGATTTTGAAAAAATTAAATTACAATTTATTAGAGGGTGATACGTAGAAATATGAAATTCCTTAAAAACTTTAAGCATTTAACAGAAAAGAGAGAGATAGAGTACGTATAAAAAAGAGAGAAAAAATGGTTAACTACTTGATAATGTGAAAAAATCTACTTGATAACTACAAATGTGATAAAATTTATCTTAATTCCTTAAAAAAATTAAGTATTTAACTAAAAGCCGCTAAGTGGCAGCAGCGGTCTCTGTTTTAGTTATAGTTAATAGATTGGAAAAGTGAAAACCCTAACTCAGCAACTCTAAATGACGCAAATTCTATCTCTCTCTTACAGTCGGCGACTCGATGCCATTTGTCCGGTGAATTGGAGGCTGTTGGTCAGTCGTACCTCTTGCTGCCGTCACCGGTGTCTCCTCCTCTTGCAACAACAGTAAACTGTAACGATGCAAATACTCTCTCTCAGTCGACGACTCGGCGCCGTTTGTTTGGCGAATGGGAGGCTGTTGGCCTGTTGTCTCGTACAGTCATACCTCTCGCCAATGTCGCTGGTGTCTCCTCATCTTGCAACAACAATGAACTGTGAACAACCTCACTCTTCAAATTCCTAATTTCAAGGTCATCTTCCTTTCATTTTTCTCAGCCTTTTCTTTTTCATTTCACACACTAGTCTTGCACAATGTGGTAGCAGCATTTTCTCTCTAATCCGAGACTCTTTCATTTACCTCCAAATTTGCATATGCATATGGATTCGAGCTTATTTTCTAGTTTAATCACTAGCATGTTTTTGGAATGTTAGAGGAACGCATTTTTGCTTCATTTTTCGAGCTGCATTATGCTTGTTTTTAGGTCTCAATTAGTTTTATGTGCTCTAATTTTATTATATTTGTTCTACAATTGGTGTGGACTGTGAAATGTGGACTATGGAGGAGCTGTAATTTGTTAAATGTTTAGTTTCTTGATAGATTTGAGGAGGTGTGATTTGTTGAATGTGGATTGTTCTGGATCTTTTCATGTGATTAGATTCGAGTATGTTCCATTTTGAATTTAGGTTTTATTTTTGCTGCTCTTTATTTGCCATAGCCAGACCCACAACTATAAAATTTGTTAGTTATAGTACTTTTAAAATGTTATAGTTTTAATTTCCCAAACTAATTAAAATATCTTATATGTCAAAAAGAAAATTGGGAATATCATCTTTTTGACCACCGTACAAATTGGGGAAATCCAATTTGACCAATGACGTTTTATAACGACCAAATTAACCAATCAATTTTTAATTTGGTTGCAATGTCGTCATCGCCGTTTCATAACGACCAAATTAACCAACCAACTTTTGTCAATATCGGGCTAAAAAATTGTCATAGAAGGAAGATATTGACAGAAGTTGGTTGGTTAATTTGGTCTTTATGAAACGGGGAGGACGACATTGCAACCACATTAAAAGTTGGTTGGTTAATTTGATCGTTATGAAATATCGTTGGTCAAATTGGATTTCCCCAATTTGTACGGTGGTATTCCCTAAGAAAATTAGTCAATTTTGGATTTTACGACGCTCGGTCCGGATGAGTCTTGGATTTTATTTGATTTTGATGGAGCGGTTTATGTTAAACTTCAATTGATACTTATGAACTTCGATCGATAGTTTTGTGATGTTTATGTAGAAGCTGTCAAAATGGGCTTTGCCTGTTGGGGGTTGGGCCGATGAAATAGAGGCCCACTTCATGAGCTTTAGTGCTTTACCCACACGTACGGCCTTTTGCAGGTCAGGGCAAGGCAGTGAAAGACATCCCGCAATTTCAGACTTAAAACTTACAATTAAAAAGTTTTAAATTTGTGAGCAGTCAGGCCCATTCATTCGGTCATTCGGTCTAAATTAAAACTAGATTAGGTTACAAGTTTCAAAATAGAGGGAGGCTAACCACGCAGTCTCTTCTAGAGTCTTCCTGTTTCCGTCTTCGAGAGACTTTGACTCTTTCTGGCGACTGTGGCGGCGCCTCTGACTCTGCGCCTCTCTATCTAATCTTAGTCTCGCGTTCTCTCTCTCCCATTCTACTTCCAAATCCGGCACGACGACTCTAGATCTGCCTGTCGAGTTATAGCCTCACTGACCACTGTCACAGCCTCACTGCTAGGTATTGCTCTGAACTCCCTCTTCGGCTCTCCCACCTTTGTATCAACACACGTACACACACGGACCTTTGCCACCTTCCCGCCTCCGGCCTCTCTATGTTTGAACTTTGAAATGAACTTGTGATTCCATATTTCCATCTGGGTTTTGATTTTTGAAGTTTATTTTCTCTTTCGTTCCAAACCTTCACGAAGTCAGCCCTCAGTCTCTCATGATCTCATCTTCAATTCTCAATAAACCATCTTCGGCTTTGAGCCTTTGAGGTAAGATCTTCGAGTTTCAATTTATCTTATTTATTTTTTCATTTTATGTCAACTATTTGAAGTGGGCTGTGTAGAATTTTGAAGTGGCTTCATTTTGATTTTAGAGGTTAACTGCTTGACCTCCATTTTTGCAGGATTTCTCGTTTTCTCCGTGGCCCTACTCGTTTTGGGCTGGTATAGGGTTTTAGGTACCGTCATGTTTGTTGATTCTTGTTAAATTTATATCTGATCAGTACATTACTTTAGTTTTATACTTCAGTGGCTAATCGGTACAGATCGATTAGCGTGGCAACCGTATAGAACTTTGCCTTGTATAGTTTTTGTAGGACTCTTTTCGGGTTCATCGGAAGACCACTTCTCTTCACTTAGCTTCACCTGAAGACACCGCTCAAAGCTTAAGATCGGTAGACCTCGTGTCCACTGATGCGCTTTACGTGTCCTCTCGGATCAAAGCTAGCTGGATTAATTCAAACTTATTCTCATTTGATATTTGAATTAATCCAAGTCTTTTTCTGACATGTCAAGCCGCCGAAAGCAACTTTCCGAAAAGCAGGAATACTTTTCGTCCCCGAACAAGGTAAAGCAAGAAAGCGGTATCGCCCCTACTTTTTGCTTCATCTCTCGATCGACACCAAATCGCCCACCTTTTGAAGATCTCGTAAATGATTATCTGCTCTAGTTATCTGTGAAGACGAAATTACTTGACTGACAACCCCATGCATTTAATGCGTTTATAAAAAGAGCTGTTGAAGTCTTCGTCTTCTCCAACGGATCTTTTGAAGTGCACCTACTTTAAATACTGCCATTGAAGACTGGAACAGAGACAACTGTACAGAATCAATCGAACACTTAAAGAATTGCTCTGAATCTACACAACTCCAAGTCTTTCACCAAGGTGCATTCAATAGATCCTCAACAGATCTAGAAGTCCTCGTCAACAACAAGAAGCTTCTTCAACATTTATTGTTTTATTCTTCTTGTTGTTTACTTCCATTTAACTATATACGCACGAATTAAATATCTTGTATTTACAGATATTTAATTCCCTAGACCCAAACACAAGTCAATATTTTGTACACGATCCATTAGGGATATTCTTTGTAATTGATCTAAGTGGAAAACATAGTGCACAATTTAAATCCAAGGTTGATCGCTTGGTGGTGGGCACTCATTATAGTGTGAACCATCCCAAAATACTTGTGTTATTTCCTACTGCGTTTAATTATTGAACATTGTTCATCCCAAAATACTTGTTTATTTCCTTCGTCTGCTTAATTATTGTGTTAAGGTCTTCCATTTATCCCAAACTTAAGTAATCTTGAAGGTCTACCTACTTGATTCTTTTCATAGATTGCAAGTAACTTTCAAGGAACTTACTTTAAAAGTTTTAAAGTGTTAATAAGCTATTCAACCCCCTTCTAGCTTATTATTGTGCTCATTGGGACCCACATTGGTATCGAGCCTTACTCTTCGAAAACAAGTTTTTCCAAGATTAAACTCTTGAGAGATACGACATAATGGCACAAACACACTATATGCCTACATCTAATGCTAACCACGTCCCAATATTGGACGAAGGTCATTTTGATGTATGGAAGGATAAAGTAATGAGATTTATGAACTCTATTGACAACAGATTATGGAAATGTGTCACTGCAGGTCAACATGTACCAATGAAGGCAAATCTTCTAGCCTCTATCGCTGGGAACCCTGCAGAAGTTCCTAAAGAAGAATCAGAATGGACAGAATAGGGCGATAGAACTTGACAAACAAAGCAATTAACATAATCACCAAATTTCTCTAGATACAAGCACATACCAGCAAGTGATTCGATGTACAAGCCGCTAAAGAGATGTGGGAAGCTCTTGTAGAATACTTGAGGAGACCAAGACACAAGAGACAAATGTAAAATATACATACATCCAGCTAGCTTTGATTCTTTCAAAAAGGATCCTAAGGAAACCTTGAGACAAGCATACGATCGATTCAGTGAGGTAATAAATAGTTGCTTTTCTCTTGGTAAAACGTATGACAAAAAGGAAATGAACATGAGGTTTCTAGGCTCTCTAGGTAGCTTATGGCATGTAAAGACCACGGCTATGAAAGAATCTAAAAACTTAAACGAGATGACTCTTCGTAGTCTCTACGCAAGTTTAAAAGTTTATGAACTTGAAGTTAATCAAGCTCTAGAGCAAGACAAACGTCAACGGTTGAGCGTGTCTCGCCATGGTCCAAGAAGAAATCATTGTTGAAAACAAACCTTCCACTTCTTCCAGTGAAAATGATTTTTTATCTGATGAACAATTTGCTATGTTTGTTAAACGTTTTCAAAAATTTGCAAAATATGGAAGGAAGAACACTCACCAACAACCTTTCAGGAAGATTGGTGAAAGCTCATCTAAGGAAGAGCTTGTGTGTTATAAAGCCGTAGGAAACTCCAGTCATTTTGCCTCAAAATGTCCTAAGCCAAAATTTGAAGCATACCGAAAACCCTCGTTTAGAAAATTTCAAAAACAAAAAGGTATGTTGGTGAAGACATAGAAGATAAACAAAGTTGCTACATGGTTTGAAACCGATTCGAGAAGAGGAGGAAGAGGATTGTGAGCAAGCTAACATATGCTTAATAGCTCATGATTCATGTCCTACCTATGACTCGAAAATGAAGTTGTAGTTTCATCAAGTCCTTTGGACAAAAATGAAACCAAAGAAGGATAGCTTCAAGAAGGAAGAACTTCTCAAGGATAATCGGGATATGCTTGAAGAATTTAATTCCTTTAGAGTAGCCTATGTTAAACTAGCCAAGAACGTGAGAAACTTACAGCTGAGAAATCTTTGATGGCGGTGAGAGATTCAAACCTCAATAGCCGTCAACAAGATAATATCAAACTGATGGAAGAAAACAAATTTCTTCATGACAAAATTGATTGTCTGACTGAGCACATCAAAGGACTAGACCTAGAGAAAATTGCCTTGCAAAAGACAATTGACTCCTGGAATAGTTCCAAGGATGCATTTGAAGAAATCCTTTCAAGCCAAAAATCTAGCAATGATAAAACAGGCATAGGATATTCAGATGTGTCTCTTCCGACAATCTCTTCGTCAAAGAGAAAGGGAATCCTCCAAACCGCAAATGATATATCTTTCTAAACGTATATTTGGAAATATAGGGAAACAAGGCCTTGGTTATTCAAGTGTTCCTTATGTTTACCCTAAAGCTCGTAAAGGAAAAGCCAAAATGAATGATTCAAATGAGAAATCGAGAAGGTAACGGTAGAGAAAGTGAAGTCACCTAAGCAATGACTATGCCAAGGCAAAGTCCGCCGACTAGACCTACTAAATCTCTACCGGTAACTATCAAGTTTGTCTATGAAATGTATTAAAGTCAAAGCTTTTACTGTTGAAGGTAAACTTAAAGGTATTCTACCTAATCCTCCTGAAAAGGTATCCAACAGAAAAGCTAAAGCTAAGTCTGTAGGTAACCTACCTAGGAAGAGTCGAAAGAAACCAATTAAGTCTACCCTCAACAAGAACCGAACCAAAATGAATGTCAAGAAAAGGAATGATCATAAGCACTCTTCAAATAAGACTCTAACAGCTTCTACGGTCTTTCCATTTATGTCATTCTTGCCATCAAGCCATCTCGGCACCGTAATGCCCTCTAAGGTTCACTTCCAAGATCCGAGAGACCTAGTTCTCTCAAGGTCAAGGTGTATGGGTTGCAAAAGGTTGCTAATCCTTAGGACCCAAATAAAAGGGTACCTTGTTTTGCTTTAACTCTTTACAGAATGCTTCATGGCTATAGAATCGAAATCAAAGACATCCGGTACCTAGACAATGGGTCGTTCAAGGCATATGACTGGGGAATGTAAGTCTTCTTACGATATAGTCAAAAAAGGACCTACGCTTATCTTCTGAGACAATGCAAGAGGAAAGACAATTGATATGGCTCAATTACTGAGGAAGTCTCTCCATCAACAAAGTTTCTCTAGTAAGCGGTTTAAAGCACAATCTTCTCGAGCATATCACAATTTCGCGACAGGACTTCTATGCCAATTCAATTCCAACCAATGCTTCATCAAAGACAAGGAATCGTGTTTCACAATACGACCGGCAATAGACAAGGAAACGCCTATGTCGTGGACTTAAATCTTCTAGGGAGATTCTCAAACCTGGTTTAGTAGCCAACAATGTTCGTGGACAACAAATTTCCGGCTATGGCACAAGCTGCCTCACCACCTCAACTTCAAGCACCTCTCCAAGCTCTCCAAAATGGGCTTGTCAAAGGTCTACCTACGGTGTCCGCCGATCATGACGTAAGTTGTAAAGCTTGTCAACTAGGAAAACTTTCCAAGTCTTCCTTCAAAAGAAAGTCTGCTTTATCAACAAACGCATCTCTTCAACTTCCTCGCATATGGATCTCTTTGGACCTATTACAACGCCAAGATTTTGGAGACAAGTACACACTTGTAGTAGTTGATGACTACTCTAGATTCACTTGGATTGAAACTATGACATCTAAAGATGAAACATATGATCTAGTCAATGCACTTTTTAAGACTTCAAACTCAAAAGCTTGAAGACATTTGTGACATAAGATCGACAACCAACCGAATTCAAAAACAATGGTGTAGAAAAGTACCGCGATCCGAGGACCATGGGATCGGCCACAACTTCTCCGCATCTCAACAAAATGGTGTACTGAACGAAGAACGTAACACCGATTGAAGCGGCTAGAACAATGCCGCGTAAGCTAAACTTCCAAGTATTTCAAGCGTATAGCCAATACCGCTTGTTTACCCAAAATAGATCCCCGTAAACAAGTTTCATAATAAAACTCCATATGAAATATGGAGAGGAAGATCCCCAAACATTGGATTTCTTAAAATCTTCTAACAGAATGTTTTATTCTTTACAATGGAAAAGAGTATAGAGGAAAATTTGATGCAAAATCCATTTAAGGAATTTTTTCTGGGTATTCCAAACATTCAAAAGCATTTCGCATTTTCAAGCACAAATACAACATCTACTTCCAATCCTTATCGTAAAACAAAGAACAAAGCAGATCCCCTCCAATATCGCAACCTTCACCTAGAAGAGACCTCTACCGATACCGATAACAACTCTTCCTGGACCCTCGAACCCATCTCTTCTGCTTTTACCCCAAGCACCTTTATATCTCATCCTTCTTGTTCACCGTAAAATGAAAGTTTCAAGACTCTATTTCTTCTTAACCTGCATTTTGGTGAATCTCCTTCTCAACCAACCTGCACTTGAGGGAAGAATCCACCGTAGTGATCTTCCTCCAACCGCATTGAAGCAAGAGATCATCCCATTTCCCAAATCATTGGTGATCTCAATACAGAGTTCGCATTTGAGAAATAAGGTTCGAGAAGAAACGTTGTTTGCTTACGCATTTGTATCGAACTCGAACCAAAGAAGATTGATGAAGCTATCAAAGATCATAATCGGATTGAAGCTATGCAAGAAGAGTGAACCAGCTTTGAAAGATAAGGTGTGGAGCTTAGTTCAAAGACCGATCGATCATCCAAATATCTACCAAGTGGGTTTTCTAAATAAAAGAGATGAAGATGGAAATGTCACCGTAAACAAAGCTAGATTGGTTGCCAGTAATACCGACAGAAGAAGGAATTGACTTTGATGAAACATTTGCTCCTCGCTAGACTAGAAGCAATCGAATCTTCTAGCTTATGCCTCGCTCATGGACTTCAAAGTGTATCGATGGATGTAAAGAGTGTCGAATGGTGATCTTTCAAGAAACCGATAACGGAACAACCTCCTGATTTGTCAACTCGCACAACCGACCACGCCTACCGACTCACTAAAGCTCTCTACGGCCCGAAGCAAGCTCCTAGAGCTTGGTATGAAACTCTATCCAAGTTCTTAATTGAACAAGGATTCGTGAGAGGAAGAATCGACACTACTTTATTCATCCTCAAGCACAAAGGCCATTCTCTTCCGGTACAAATCTATGTGGACGACATCATCTTTGGATCAACTAACCAAAGCCTGTGCAAGATTCGAGAAGTCGATGCAAAGCAAGTTCGAGATGAGCATGATGGGCGAACTTACCTATTTTCTAGATCGCAGATACAACATACTTCGATCGAATCTTCATCACCAAACCAAATATGCAAAGGAACTAATCAAGAAGTTTGGTCTTGATTCACCAAAGGATTTGAAACTCCAATGTCTACCGACCGCCATCTTGACAAAGATGAAAAGGGAAAGCAAGAGAACATGACCAAGTACGAGGAATCAGGTTCACTTCTTTACCTTATCGCTAGTAGACCGACATTATGTTTGCCGCTTGTGTTTGTGCTAGATTTCGTGCAGATCCAAAGGAGTCACATTTGCTTTGCCAAACGTATCATCGATATGTTTCAAAAACAACAAATCTAGGCATCCGTATTCAAAATCCAACAACTTCAATTTAGTTGGATACTCATGCATTATGCAGCCTGGGACTTGTCAATTTCTTGGAAACAGACTGCCTCATGGTCTTGCAAGAAACAAGGATCAGCAAACTCAACCACGTAAGGTAATATATTGCTGCAAGTAATGTTGCTTTCTCAATCGCATGGATGAAGCAACAATTGGTGGACTACAACATCAAGACCGAAAACCGCCCAATCATGTGTGACAACACATCGCCTATCTCAGCCTCCAAAAATCCAAGTGATGCATTCAAAGACAAAGCACATTGATATTCGTTATCATTTTCAAAGATCATGTGGAAAGGTAACACCGAATATGTTCCAACCGAGCATCAATTGGCGTACATTCTCACAAAACCACCGGATGCCACCAGCTTATTTAAGGAGAAATCTTGGTATGATTGATCCTACCGCTTAATTTTCAATATTTTGTTAATATTTCTTTCATACCTAGACCCAAGATTAGACTAATCTGAAGACGTAAGTTCTTTCTACCTGAAGACCTAAAGGTTAGTACTCTTACTTAGTCTATTTTCGCTAAAGAGGTTTCTAAAGCAATAAAAGGGGTCAAGGACAAAATTTGGTACTTAAGAAAATATCTTAAGTTCTTTTCAAACCGATATTTTCGCCTTTAAATAGTCCTCGAACCGTCATTTCCAAACTTTACGAAACCCTTTGACCGTAAACTTTTCTCTCTCGCGTAACTACTTTCTCTCGCAAATTCAATGCTCTTCTTCTTGTTTCTTCTTCTCATCTCCAACAATGGTACGCTTTTCTCTACTCTACTCGAATTTTCCATGTAATCGCTCGCATTTCAATATCATCTTAAAATCCTTTGGAATTCAAATGTCATTTTCGAAGTTTGAACAAAGACCATTGTTGTTCTTACATACTTGAATACTAACAAATGCTTTTGTTTATTCATTGTTCATTCTTATGAAAACTTCGTTATGTTTTTTCTTGTGGTTTCTCTAAACATTCTAGGTTTCAAGTTTTGCGCTTGAAAATTTCGAATTATTTTGGAAAACTTTGAAATTCTACTTGTTTAGATGTCAGATGAAAAGCCCTAACTTTTTTTTTTTCTCAGCAAGAACCTCAAAATCCAAGCGCGATTGGAAGGCTTATGACTCGAAATGTCATTCCTCCTTCAAACATCAATCTTCCAGATATCCCATCTATCCTGCATTGTGCATTAATTTTCCTCACAATCAATTCTATAGCCTTTATAAAAGCTTGCGAGATATGGACGCCTGGGATTCTCGCCTTCTACGAAAAACTTACAAGATCTTCCCCGGTAAGAATTTTATCAACGAATGGAGCTCATGAACCGCATCGCTTTTCGTGATGGATTCGAGGTCGTCCCCATCTCCGCACCGCCAAATCTATTTCCACCATTATTGGCGCAGATTACTGAGGAGCTATTTCAGCAACCACGGCTGGCCGAGGCTCAAGCCATGAGGGGAGTAGACACTCTCCGGGAGCCACAAGGAAAATGCTCCAAACCTGTTCCTCTCGATGTTCATCGCTCCAGCCCACCTTCTTGACAAAGGGCTTTTTCAAGAGTGGAGCACATGATATGTTTACCGCCAATGATCAATCTGACCAAAGATATTTACTGCCTCAATCCTCATCAATTAAAGCAAATGGGTGGAGAAAGAAAAAGATGAACCTTTAACGATCAACGCCCTTTTAAGGATGATGCCCATCAACTCTTTCTTTGAAAGAAGATGAGTTGATACCAGTGGCCAAGGACAAACAACTCACCCTCGCTTTTCAGTAAATACAACAAGCGCAGAAAGGTCTACCCGGGGCCTCTCTTGACAAAGTGGCCAAGCCTCGACCTATCTTGGTCACCCGCTTCAATATGGAAGCACATGTAGCCGCAAGCAAGACCTTCAAAAGGCCTCTCGCCAAGTTTATCATGAGTGAAATGCTGAGCAGTCCAAATTAGCGCCTAAAGGCAAAGCTAAGAAGACAAGGTCGGAAGTGGCACCTCCAACTCGAAGAGGAGCAGCCGTGGATGGAAGGAGATAAGGCTAAGAAGAAGGCACCAGCCAATTAGCCATTCTCCTGGCCCATCCACCCAAGCCAAGCCATCCTCTCCACCCTCAACCAACCCAACCTCCTTCCCCACCTCCGCCTCCACACTCCAAACCAAAACGAAGGAAACTTCTCAGAAACCTCTTCAGCCCGCCAACTGATAAAGCCACCGAGGAAGAAAAGGAGACCACAACCCTCTACCGCCCACCCAACCCATTATATACTCCTCTACCGACGCCCAAACCCACCCTCATTAAACCCTCTATCTATACCAACCCTTCATCTATACCCCTAACCCTTCAACTACTCCTTCACCACCTCCCGAGGAGTCTATCCCTCGTGAGGAGCTCAAATGAGGAGGAGCCACCAGAACCCCAACTCCTCCTCCCCTTCACCCTTTAACTACTCACCCGACCCATCCACACCTTCCTCACCACCCCAATCCCAACCAACTTCTTCAACCACACCACAACCCTTGACGCTGCCAAGTTCTCTTCGACCTGCATCGAGTGCATCTATTCACCTCTTCTCATCAACCTCCTCAACCTTCTCAACTTCCTCAACCTTCCCTTCAAAACCAAAATTCTATTCTCTTTTTCCTGTCTCTCAACCCATTCCAATCCTCCCACATCGCTGAAAATTTCGACACCGATATGGAGAACTGATTCCCACCAACTCCCCCTCCTCCCTCCCCTATAACCCTATCCTCTTCCACCAAACCATCCCCACCCAAGACTCATCTTCTTCTGCCTCCGTAACTCCCTCCCCAACGCCTCAGCTCACAGATTGCCTCTCCGCCAACACCATTCACATTGGCTGATCTATTTCCAATCAGCCGCCCAATGTTGAAATTTTGTCCCTGGCTTAGACGCCATTCAATACCAAGAAGCGAACTAACAGAGGACGATCTACTGCCATCGATGTCAAGACTGACGATGAGGAAGCCTTAATCATAGGTTCACGAGCTCTTCCACGCCATCACTTCCATCTTAGCCAGGCCGTATTCTATTATGGAACTCAACAACCTCGCCGAACTCGCCATGACATTATGAATGCCAACCGGATCGTGATCCGCCCATCACCGAGAGAAACAAATGAGACTACCTAATGCATCGATGGAAG
>CM028380.1:143660095-143682595 GCA_013146195.2 Codonopsis lanceolata
CCTTCTTGATTTTCTCTTTCTCAATCCTTTATTTCTCCAATATTTTCTTTTCAATTTTCTCTTTTTCAATCCTTTCTTTCTCAATATTTTCTTTTTCAATTTTCTCCTTTTCAATTCTGTCATTTTCAATCATCCATTCACTCAAGCTCTTTCGCAACTTTGTGGTATTTATAAAAGATGGTTTTGATGTTGAAGGCACATGAGTAATGATGCCATATCTTTCTTCAATCCTTCTCAATCCCTCAATCACGAACTCACTACCCACTATCTCTCGAAAAAACTCCGTCCAATCATCAATAGCCAATGGTTTAGGAAGTTGAACATGATGATTATTTTGGTGATTCACTCCCTTGCGTGTATGCACTCAAAGTCACAATATTTTTTTTTAATTTTATAAGTAACAAATCCTAGAACAATTAGGATTTCAAAATTGAAAAACAACACGATTAAACAAGGAATGATGATCCAAGTTCAAGACAACTAAAAGGATAATAAAATCACAATAATTTTTTTTTAAATAAAGTGAAGTACCCGTTAACGATAGCGGTGAGCGATAACGATGAACATAGCGTGAATAGAAATGAGTAGCGATGCTTGATGAACATTAACAACATTATATATATATATATATATATATATATATATATATATTATACGAACACGAACCCTAGCGGAAATTAGGGTTTAACAACTAGAACAGAAATGAGTATTACGCCAAATTTAAGATAGAATGGAATTATCGTAACTAGGATTGCTCCGATAACAAATGATGAAAAAAACCCAAGATCACGTAGAAAGGTTTTAGGATGAATCACTCCGCGACCCAACGCCTTCAAGATGACGCGAACCTTGGAATTGTGAATGACGCCACAATTGGGATGATTCTCCAACTGATAAATCGAATTCAATTATAAACAACGAATCCACGATGTTTATAATCCGAGCTTCCAATCCAGGACACTCAAATAAGAACACAATTTTCTAACCAGAAAATCAACTCAATTTTATTAATCCAAATTCTACTCCCCAAACAATGTTTAATAATGCCTTTATATAGGCTTGCAAAATAAATCCTAATTCTTGTAGGAAAAGAAAACTAAACAAAAAGGAAACACTTAAACCTAAACTTTGGAAACAAGAAACCTAAATAAAAGGAAACTAAAACCTAACAATACCCAAACAAAGAAACAAAACAAAACGGGCTTTTAGGACCTTGCCGCAAGCAGACCCTTGCGGCCGCAAACTTCATAGAAGGTTGCATCTCAAGTTGCTTCTATTTTGCTAATTTGCCAATTTAACCCCTTGAAGTACCCAAATAGCTTTCCAAACTTCCAAATTTGTCTACAAGTTTCCAAACTTAACAAATAGACCCCTGAACTCTTAGAAACACTTTTATGGCTTGTCAATATCATATCATACTCCTCCTCTCGAAAAGGATTTGTCCTCAAATCCGCACACAGAACCCGATGATCCGCCCGTGAGACAAGATCCATCCAATCCGCCCATTGAGTTAAAAAGAAGTAGTCATCGATCATCCGTTTGATTAACCAAGAACAAGACAAATTTGAAGCTGCAAAATCAAACGGGTCTTCGAATACTTGCGATAGCTTCAAGTTTTCTCGAACCACTATTAATTTTATTTCTTTTTTTTTCTTTCTCCACCCTTTCTCACTCTTCCTCCTCCTTCTTGATTTTCTCTTTCTCAATCCTTTCTTTCTCAATATTTTCTTTTTCAATTTTCTCTTTTTCAATCCTTTCTTTCTCAATATTTTCTTTTTCAATTTTCTCCTGTCATTTTCAATCATCCATTCACGCAATCTCTTTCGCAACTTTGTGGTATTTATAAAAGATGGTTTTGATGTTGAAGGCACATGAGTAATGATGCCATATCTTTCTTCAATCCTTCTCAATCCCTCAATCACGAACTCACTACCCACTATCTCTCGAAAAAACTCCGTCCAATCATCAATAGCCAATGGTTTAGGAAGTTCAGACATGATGATTATTTTGGTGATTCACTCCCTTGCGTGTATGCACTCAAAGTCACAATATTTTTTTTTAATTTTATAAGTAACAAATCCTAGAACAATTAGGATTTCAAAATTGAAAAACAACACGATTAAACAAGGAATGATGATCCAAGTTCAAGACAACTAAAAGGATAATAAAATCACAATAATTTTTTTTAAATAAGGCGTGAACGATGCACTGCTAGCGGTGAACACGATCGTGAATAGAAATGGTAAACAGTAACAGTGAACATTAACCAATATATATATTTTTTTATACGAACACGAACCCTAGCGGAAATTAGGGTTTAACAACTAGAACGATAATATGCAAAATTTAAGATAGAATGGAATTACCGTAACTAGAATTGCTCTGATACCAAATGATGAAAAAAACCCAAGATCTCCTAGAATGGTTTTAGGATGAATGACTCTGCGACCCAACGCCTTCAAGATGACGCGAACCTTGGAATTGTGAATGACGCCACAATTGGGATGATTCTCGAACTAATAAGTCAAATTCAATTATAAACAACGAATCCACGAAGTTTATAATCCGAGCTTCAATCAGACACTCAAATAAGAACACAATTTTCTAACCAGAAAATCAACTCAATTTTATTAATCCAAATTCTACTCCCCAAACAATGTTTAATAATGCCTTTATATAGGATTACAAAATAAATCTTATTTCTTGTAGGAAAAGAAAACTAAATAAAAAGGATACTCTTAAATATAAACTTTAGGAAAAAGAAACCTAAATAAAAGGAAACTAAAACCCTAACAATACACAAACATTAAAAGAGTAAAACAAAACAAAACGGCAGCTTTTCTGGAGACCTTGCGGTCGCAAGCCTTTAGACCCTTGCGGCTGCAAGCTTCACAGAAAGTTGCGTCCCAAGTTGCTTCTATTTTGCTAATTTGCCAATTTGATCCCTTGAAGTGCGCAAACAGCTTTCCAAGCTTCCAAATTTGTCTACAAGTTTCCAAACTTAACAAATAGACCCCTGAACTCATAGAAACACTTTTATGGCTTGTCAATATCATATCATACTCCTCCTCTTGAAAAGGATTTGTCCTCAAATCCGCACACAGAACCCGATGATCCGCCCGTGAGACAAGATCCATCCAATCCGCCCATTGAGTTAAGAAGAAGTAGTCATCGATCATCCGTTTGATTAACCAAGAAGAAGACAAATTTGAAGCTGCAAAATCAAACGGGTCTTCGTATACTTGCGATAGCTTCAAGTTTTCTCAAACCACTATTAATTTTATTTCTTTTTTTTTTCTTTCTCCACCCTTTCTCACTCTTCCTCGTCCTTCTTGATTTTCTCTTTCTCAATCCTTTCTTTCTAATATTTTCTTTTTCAATTTTCTCCTTTTCAATTTTGTCATTTTCAATCTTCCATTCACTCAAGCTCTTTTGCAACTTTGTGGTATTTATAAAAGATGGTTTTGATGTTAAAGGCACATGAGTAATGATGCCATATCTTTCTTCAATCCTTCTCAAACCCTCAATCACGAACTCACTACCCGCTATCTCTCGAAAAAACTCCGTCCAATCATCAATAGCCAATGGTTAAGGAAGTTCGGACATGATGATTATTTTGGTGATTCACTCTCTTACGTGTATGCACTCAAAGTCACAATATTTTTTTTTAATTTTATAAGTAACAAATTCTAGAACAATTAGGATTTCAAAATTGAAAAACTACACGATTAAACAAGGATTGATGATCCAAGTTCAAGACAACTAAAAGGATAATAAAATCACAATAAATTTCTTTTAAATAAGGCATGAACAGTACCCGCGAACACTAGCGGTGAACAGTAACGATTAACAGTAACGGTGAATAGAAATGGTGAACAGTAACGGTGTACACTAACCAATATATTTTTTTTATACAAACACGAACCCTAGCGGAAATTAGGGTTTAACAAATAGAACGATAATACGCAAAATTTAAGATAGAATGGAATTACCGTAACTAGGATTGCTCCGATACCAAATGATGAAAAAAACCCAAGATCTCCTAGAAAGGTTTTAGGATGAATGACTCCGCGACCCAACGCCTTCAAGATGACGCGAACCTTGGAATTGTGAATAACGCCACAATTGGGATGATTCTCCAACTGATAAGTCAAATTCAATTATAAACAACAAATCCACGCTGTTTATAATCCGAGCTTCCAATCCAGGACACTCAAATAAGAACACAATTTTCTAACCAGAAAATCAACTCAATTTTATTAATCCAAATTCTACTCCCCAAACAATGTTTAATAATGCCTTTATATAGGCTTACAAAATAAATCCTAATTCTTGTAGGAAAAGAAAACTAAATAAAAAGGAAACACTTAAACCTAAACTTTAGGAACAAGAAACCTAAATAAAAGGAAACTAAAACCCTAACAATACCCAAATAGTAAAACAATAAAACAAAACAAAACGATAGCTTTTCTGGAGACCTTGCGGTCGCAAGCCTAAAGACCCTTGCGGCCGCAAGCTTTACAGAAGGTTGCGTACCAAGTTGCTTCCATTTTGCTAATTTGCCAATTTGACCCCTTGAAGTGCCCAAACAGCTTTCCAAGCTTCGAAATTTGACTACAAGTTTCCAAACTTAACAAATAGACCCCTGAACTCTTAGAAACACTTTTATGGCTTGTCAATATCATATCACTTCCCAATATTAACGTTCTGGTTACTAAGTACTTGGAATTCTCTTGGATCCAAATCAATGACAGATGACAATGCTAAGCTTTGTTGTTCTTAAAACAAATGTTGTTGCCGTAACTGATGTTAAAGGAAGAGTTGAGGGGACTACATTTGTAAAACCCTAGTTTATTGCTTGCATGTTTATTGCATGAGATCATACTTTCATAATCATCATTAGTATGTTAACTTAGCTCATTTATATGTTTAAAGTCGATAGCATGTTCATTGACGTCGTTTGGGATGCTTGTTTGCACCTTTCTTTCACGAGTTGCGTTGAAACTCGGGTTTGTGTTTTATGTTGTAAACACTTGGATAAATGTTAGAAACCATTCTTAACATCATTAACACGCTTTAGACGTTGGTTGAATGCTAGTTGCATTGTCGGTTTGATCGCTAGTTTGATTCGAGCGTTAACCCTTCTTCGTTTGACCTTTTCGGTTGTTGTTCGGGAGTGATCTTCCTAAGTTCTTAGCCTTGTTTGAGTGAGGTTTGATCATTGATTTGCTTTGGTTATTGTTTAGAGGTGTTTAGGGTTGAATTCTAGACCATTTCGGGCTTTGGAGGACTTGAGGGTGCAAGGGGGAGAGGCCTAGAACTTGCGAGGGGGTAAAATGCAAAGATAAAAGAGTGCCAGAGTGATGCGGTCGCATCACTCTTGACCCATGCGACCGCATTGGTCCTTTTCCAGCATTACGGGATTTTCTGCATATTCTCCAATTTGTCCAACCAAACCCCACCCAAACCCAACCTAACCCACCCTAAACCACCCTAGTTCGTCCTACACATCATCTCATGCATGCTTGACAAGTTTTGAGTGGTTTGGATGCATGTACAACACATGGCAAAGAAAGACCTCCAACATGCACACACATGCATTGGACACCCCACATCAGCCATTGCATGTCCAATACCTCCACTAAACCCACCATAATCAGTCTTCATCTTCCAAATTCGTGGCTGAACATTTCTTGAGAGTTATAGAGAGTTTATACAAGCTTCTTGAGTGATCAACAATGGTGGCCAAGCTTTGAAGAAGCCATTTCCAAAACCGTTCGGTAGAAGTGAAGAGGAGAGCAAGGAGAACACATACCCAACCTTGCATGGACGTTTTTGTACAACTTGTAGGACTTGTTTAAGGTAAGTTACAACATCTCTTCTTATTTCTTTTAGCCTCATTGACCCTAGGGAAAACAATCTTGCTATATGAGGTCAATGAGTGCACATAGGACTTTGTAGAGATGCCATGTTCTAGATTATGTTATGTGATGAATTTGGGTTGTATGAACAGATTATAGACCTATTATAAACCATGATTTTAATGTCATTTAGGGTAGTAATGTATGATAGATCATGCTACTTTGTTGTTTAAGTGTTGGGAGCATATTGGATGAGATAGTTAGGCTTGTAGAGATGCCATGATCATGTATATGCTAAATGATGTATTTTGGGTTGTGTAAACAGATTATAATCAGGTTGTAAATCATGATTTTAATGTTATTTAAGTGTGATAATGTATGACAAATCATTCCATTTGTTGTTTAAGCATTGGGAGCATGTTTGGTGAAATAGTTAGGCTAGTAGACATGCTATGTTCACGTATATGCTAGATGTTACATTTTTGATTGTATGATCAGATTATAAACATGTTATAAACAGGTTGTAAACCATGTTTAAGATGTTATTTAAGTGTGATAATGTATGATAAATCACCCTACTTTGTTGTTTAAGCATTGGGAGCATGTTTGATGAAATAGTTAGACTTGTTGAGATGCTATGTTCATGTACATGCTAAATGCTACGTTTTAAGTCGTATGATCAGATTATAAACAGGTTGTAAACCATGTTTAGAATGTTATTTATGTGTGATAATGTATGCTAAATCACCCTACTTTGTTGTTTAAGTGTTGGGTGCATATTTGATGAAATGACAAGAATGTATATGCCTAGTTTGTGACTTTGATTCTATGTTTCATACTTGATTGTTTGATTGGGGTTTTATGGGTTTAATGACCTTAGTAACCTATTTAATTACGTTAGTATGGACATAGGAGAGTATTGAGGCCAATGGCTTCTATACCTAATTTTGAAAGATTGACTATGACTCAACGGAGTTGACCATTGGAGTTAGTATGACATTAAGGAGTAATAAGCCTAAGTCCTACGAATTTTGGGGTAGTATTAATGGGGGTTAAGCCTCCAAGCATTTTAAAGTGTATGAAGAACACTTGATGATTAGAGTCTTGATTTATCTCTAATGTGATTATGTGCTAGTTGTGAATTAAAAGCATGACTAGATGATTGTAGAGTACTTGCCTACTTATTTGAGCATATGAACATGAATTACGTGTGCTTGAAGTTTGAGTCCAGCTGGAGTCGGTTTGTTGAGTCTTTGGGGTGGGGACGATGCATCATCTTCACGCAATTGTGAGATTCGTGATTTTGATGGATCGCCGCGCGGATTGCACACACCCTCTATCGATGGCCACGGTAGGGAAGTAGTTGATCTTAGTTGTAGTATGGAAACATGACTTTGATAACTATCGAACTCGGCGGGGAAATGTCTCGGGGGCGTCGATATCCACGAAAGGGATATCGAGGACACATAAGTTTGGCACATGTTTTTGCGGGAGCAACATGCGCGGAAAAAAGGGTAACGATATCACCTCCCTTTTGTATGAATTGACTCACGAGTGCTTATATGTGAATAATGTGCTACGTGAATATGATATGATATGAAATGATGGTTGATTGAATTAATGAAATGTTATACTTGTTGATAACATGATATTCAAGATTGTTAAGTATGAATGCCTTGACATGATTATTTATGAAATGCATATTATGTCAATTGCATGAATTATTATTGTTGAGCATGATGCCATGACAGGAAGTTATTGTTAGTAACTTGCTAAGTCTTTATGACTTACTCCTATTTGTTTTGATTGTTTTCCCTAGATCCGAGCCGTGCAAGTGGTTCGAAGTGATTGTGAAGTTGCGATTGGTGAAGCTTTGACGAGGTTGCTACCTTGTTAATTTTAGTACCTTTTATTTGGCAAGGACGACGGGACATAAAGTTATATAAACTTTATGTGGGGTAGCAAGACTTTGATTGTGTGATATTTGAACTTATGTTTAATTAGTACTTATTTTTTTGAGAGCCGACATATGTTAGTCGTGCCTATGTATTTATGTTGATCATGCTTTTGTTGTTTTAACCATGTATTGGTTTGTTTAATATGTTTATTATCCGACATGTTTTTAGCCGTTAAGCATGCTAGACTAGAGTTCTAGACTTAGTTTAATATTGGGTTCCGGCCGTAGCGTCGCCGATGACTTGATATATAATTGCCATAAATTGTTATATGTGCCTATTGTTGCGTCACATGATTTTATTTTTGGACCAAGAGATTCATTATCTCTAAGGTTGTATTAGTTTGAGCTTGTTAGCTCGGGCGCCACTGTTTAAATATTATACGCTTCCGCATGTGTTAAAGTTTTTGGCGTACCGCCGTTATGGCCTTACCCACTATTTGCTACTTGTTTATGTTACGTGCCTTTTTCTAGGCGGCACGACCTCGGGGTCTCGTATTGGGACTCGGGTCGGGACGCCACAACATTGATGACTGTTGCTGCTGAAGAAGTAAACGACAAAGCTGATCTAGTCCATGTTAATGGGGGATAATCTACTCAGTAAAATTAAAGTGATGCAGGCTGAAGCTTACCCATACACAGTCTAAAGGATTTTTATTGGCCATCAGTGGGCCCACAAAATTGTTTGGTGGCAAAATTGTGATTCAAGAGAACATACTCAAGTTTTTCGAACGTATAATAATACTATAAGAGATAATCTCAAAAAAGGAAAACTATGGCGGGACCACCGGTAGGAAGTTAAGACTATGAAGCTTACCATCGGTGGCCAACCCTTTAAAGGTAAAGCGTTTCTTGGTCCACTTGATCCTGAAAGAAAAAGAGCTTGTTATAAATAAAAAGTTCACATCTTGGGACCATTATTACTTAATGTTTTATTTGTTGAAGAGTTGTGTTCTTTAGGGATTAGTAGAGGGTGTAGAAGTAGAAGGTAATGGGTAAATCTTGGGATTAAACACTAGGTAAACCGCTGAGAGAAAAGGAGTGAGCGTGAGCGTCGAGGCGAGGCAGCGTGAAAGAGGGCAAGCACTTTCAGGTTGCACAAGTGGATGATGTTAGCACTGGAAGAAATTGATAATTGAGATATAGATTGACTGCCCTATATAGAATAGACTCGGAAGCAAGGGTCGAACCCACAGAGACAAGTGATCACGAACAGTGCGATTATTAATAGCAAATTATTAACCTAAGGGGGGTTTTTATTGTTTAATTCTACTCTAAACTACTAGTTATAGATGTTTAACTAATTAGACAGTAATAACAGATATGAAGATCTTATGGTGAGTGAAAATCTAGGATTCTGGGTCTCACTTATATCTCCTTTATGTTCAATTCATAATAATGTCATTCAATGTCTTGGGTTCGTTCACTAAAAATAGATATAGTCTGTTGAACAATTGGTTCAGCCTCCATCCCCGCAAAATTCATCCATTCTATATCCTAAGCACAGGAACTTCCAAATTTGTCTACAAGTTTCCAAACTTAACAAATAGACCCCTGAACTCTTAGAAACACTTTTATAGCTTGTCAATATCATATCATACTCCTCCTCTCGAAAAGGATTTGTCCTCAAATCCGCACACAGAACCCGATGATCCGCCCGTGAGACAAGATCCATCCAATCCGCCCATTGAGTTAAAAAGAAGTAGTCATCGATCATCCGTTTGATTAACCAAGAACAAGACAAATTTGAAGCTGCAAAATCAAACGGGTCTTCGAATACTTGCGATAGCTTCAAGTTTTCTCGAACCACTATTAATTTTATTTCTTTTTTTTTCTTTCTCCACCCTTTCTCACTCTTCCTCCTCCTTCTTGATTTCTCTTCTCAATCCTTTCTTTCTCAATATTTTCTTTTTCAATTTTCTCTTTTTCAATCCTTTCTTTCTCAATATTTTCTTTTTCAATTTTCTCCTTTTCAATTCTGTCATTTTCAATCATCCATTCACTCAATCTCTTTCGCAACTTTGTGGTATTTATAAAAGATGGTTTTGATGTTGAAGGCACATGAGTAATGATGCCATATCTTTCTTCAATCCTTCTCAATCCCTCAATCACGAACTCACTACCCACTATCTCTCGAAAAAACTCCGTCCAATCATCAATAGCCAATGGTTTAGGAAGTTCAGACATGATGATTATTTTGGTGATTCACTCCCTTGCGTGTATGCACTCAAAGTCACAATATTTTTTTTAATTTTATAAGTAACAAATCCTAGAACAATTAGGATTTCAAAATTGAAAAACAACACGATTAAACAAGGAATGATGATCCAAGTTCAAGACAACTAAAAGGATAATAAAATCACAATAATTTTTTTAAATAAGGCGTGAACAGTACCCGTTAACAGTAGCGGTGAACAGTAACGATGAACAGTAACTGTGAATAGAAATGGTAAACAGTAACAGTGAACATTAACCAATATATATATATTTTTTTATACGAACACGAACCCTATCGGAAATTAGGGTTTAACAACTAGAACGATAATATGCAAAATTTAAGATAGAATGGAATTACCGTAACTAGAATTGCTCTGATACCAAATGATGAAAAAAACCCAAGATCTCCTAGAATGGTTTTAGGATGAATGACTCTGCGACCCAACGCCTTCAAGATGACGCTAACCTTGGAATTGTGAATGACGCCACAATTGGGATGATTCTCGAACTAATAAGTCAAATTCAATTATAAACAACGAATCCACGAAGTTTATAATCCGAGCTTCCAGTCCAGGACACTCAAATAAGAACACAATTTTCTAACCAGAAAATCAACTCAATTTTATTAATCCAAATTCTACTCCCCAAACAATGTTTAATAATGCCTTTATATAGGATTACAAAATAAATCTTATTTCTTGTAGGAAAAGAAAACTAAATAAAAAGGATACTCTTAAATATAAACTTTAGGAAAAAGACACCTAAATAAAAGGAAACTAAAACCCTAACAATACCCAAACATTAAAACAGTAAAACAAAACAAAACGGAAGCTTTTCTGGAGACCTTGCGGTCGCAAGCCTTTAGACCCTTGCGGCTGCAAGCTTCATAGAAAGTTGCGTCCCAAGTTGCTTCTATTTTGCTAATTTGCCAATTTGACCCCTTGAAGTGCTCAAACAGCTTTCCAAGCTTCCAAATTTGTCTACAAGTTTCCAAACTTAACAAATAGACCCCTGAACTCATAGAAACACTTTTATGGCTTGTCAATATCATATCATACTCCTCCTCTTGAAAAGGATTTGTCCTCAAATCCGCACACAGAACCCGATGATCCGCCCGTGAGACAAGATCCATCCAATCCGCCCATTGAGTTAAGAAGAAGTAGTCATCGATCATCCGTTTGATTAACCAAGAAGAAGACAAATTTGAAGCTGCAAAATCAAACGGGTCTTCGTATACTTGCGATAGCTTCAAGTTTTCTCAAACCACTATTAATTTTATTTCTTTTTTTTTCTTTCTCCACCCTTTCTCACTCTTCCTCGTCCTTCTTGATTTTCTCTTTCTCAATCCTTTCTTTCTCAATATTTTCTTTTTCAATTTTCTCCTTTTCAATTTTGTCATTTTCAATCTTCCATTCACTCAAGCTCTTTTGCAACTTTGTGGTATTTATAAAAGATGGTTTTGATGTTAAAGGCACATGAGTAATGATGCCATATCTTTCTTCAATCCTTCTCAAACCCTCAATCACGAACTCACTACCCGCTATCTCTCAAAAAACTCCGTCCAATCATCAATAGCCAATGGTTTAGGAAGTTCGGACATGATGATTATTTTGGTGATTCACTCTCTTACGTGTATGCACTCAAAGTCACAATATTTTTTTTTATTTTATAAGTAACAAATCCTAGAACAATTAGGATTTCAAAATTGAAAAACTACACGATTAAACAAGGATTGATGATCCAAGTTCAAGACAACTAAAAGGATAATAAAATCACAATAATTTTTTTTAAATAAGGCGTGAACAGTACCCGCGAACACTAGCGGTGAACAGTAACGATTAACAGTAACGGTGAATAGAAATGGTGAACAGTAACGGTGAACAGTAACCAATATATTTTTTTTATACAAACACGAACCCTAGCGGAAATTAGGGTTTAACAAATAGAACGATAATACGCAAAATTTAAGATAGAATAGAATTACCGTAACTAGAATTCCTCTAATACCAAATGATGAAAAAAACCCAAGATCTCCTAGAATGGTTTTAGGATGAATGACTCTGCGACCCAACGCCTTCAAGATGACGCGAACCTTGGAATTGTGAATGACGCCACAATTGGGATGATTCTCGAACTAATAAGTCAAATTCAATTATAAACAACGAATCCACGATGTTTATAATCCGAGCTTCCAGTCCAGGACACTCAAATAAGAACACAATTTTCTAACCAGAAAATCAACTCAATTTTATTAATCCAAATTCTACTCCCCAAACAATGTTTAATAATGCCTTTATATAGGCTTACAAAATAAATCCTAATTCTTGTAGGAAAAGAAAACTAAATAAAAAGAAACTCTTAAACCTAAACTTTAGGAACAAGAAACCTAAATAAAAGGAAACTAAAACCCTAAAAATACCCAAACATTAAAACAGTAAAACAAAACAAAAGCGGCTTTTAGGAGACCTTGCGGTCGCAAGCCTTTAGACCCTTGCGGCAAAGCTTCACGAAGTTGCGTCCCAAGTTGCTTCTATTTTGCTAATTTGCCAATTTGACCCCTTGAAGTGCCCAAACAGCTTTCCAAGCTTCCAAATTTGTCTACAAGTTTCCAAACTTAACAAATAGACCCCTGAACTCTTAGAAACACTTTTATGGCTTGTCAATATCATATCATACTCCTCCTCTTGAAAAGGATTTGTCCTCAAATCCGCACAGAACCCGATGATCCGCCCGTGAGACAAGATCCATCCAATCCGCCCATTGAGTTAAGAAGAAGTAGTCATCGATCATCCGTTTGATTAACCAAGAACAAGACAAATTTGAAGCTGCAAAATCAAACGGGTCTTCGTATACTTGCGATTGCTTCAAGTTTTCTCGAACCACTATTAATTTTATTTCTTTTTTTTCTTTCTCCACCCTTTCTCGCTCTTCCTCCTCCTTCTCGATTTTCTCTTTCTCAATCCTTTCTTTCTCAATATTTTCTTTTTCAATTTTCTCTTTTTCAATTCTGTCATTTTCAATCTTCCATTCACTCAAGCTCTTTTGCAACTTTGTGGTATTTATAAAAGATGGTTTTGATGTTGAAGGCACATGAGTAATGATGCCATATCTTTCTTCAATCCTTCTCAATCCCTCAATCACGAACTCACTACCCGCTATCTCTCGAAAAAACTCCGTCCAATCATCAATAGCCAATGGTTTAGGAAGTTCGGACATGATGATTATTTTGGTGATTCACTCTCTTGCGTGTATGCACTCAAAGTCACAATATTTTTTTTTTTTTTATAAGTAACAAATCCTAGAACAATTAGGATTTCAAAATTGAAAAACAACACGATTAAACAAGGATTGATGATCCAAGTTCAAGACAACTAAAAGGATAATAAAATCACAATAATTTTTTTTTTTAAATAAGGCGTGAATTAACACTAGCGGTGAGCACGATAGCGGTGAACAGAAATGGTGAACAGTAACGGTGAACAGTAACCAATATATATATTTTTTTATACAAACACGAACCCTAGCGGAAATTAGGGTTTAACAACTAGAACGATAATACGCAAAATTTAAGATAGAATGGAATTACCGTAACTAGGATTGCTCCGATACCAAATGATGAAAAAAACCCAAGATCTATTTGAAAGGTTTTAGGATGAATGACTCCGCGACCCAACGCCTTCAAGATGACGCGAACCTTGGAATTGTGAATGACGCCACAATTGGGATGATTCTCCAATTGATAAGTCGAATTCAATTATAAACAACGAATCCACGATGTTTATAATCCGAGCTTCCAATCCAGGACACTCAAATAAGAACACAATTTTCTAACCAGAAAATCAACTCAATTTTATTAATCCAAATTCTACTCCCCAAACAATGTTTAATAATGCCTTTATATAGGCTTACAAAATAAATCCTAATTCTTGTACGAAAAGAAAACTAAACAAAAAGGAAACTCTTAAACCTAAACTTCAGGAACAAGAAACCTAAATAAAAGGAAACTAAAACCCTAACTATACCCAAACAGTAAAACAAAACAAAACAACAGCTTTTCCGGAGACCTTGCCGTCGCAAGCCTGTAGACCCTTGCGGCCGCAAGCTTCATAGAAGGTTGCGTCTCAAGTTGCTTCTATTTTGCTAATTTGCCAATTTGACCCCTTGAAGTGCCCAAACAGCTTTCCAAGCTTCCAAATTTGTCTATAAGTTTCCAAACTTAACAAATAGACCCCTGAACTCTTAGAAACACTTTTATGGCTTGTCAATATCATATCATACTCTTCCTCTCGAAAAGGATTTGTCCTCAAATCCGCACACATAACCCGATGATCCGCCCGTGAGACAAGATCCATTCAATCCGCCCATTGAGTTAAAAAGAAGTAGTCATCGATCATCCGTTTGATTAACCAAGAACAAGACAAATTTGAAGCTGCAAAATCAAACGGGTCTTCGTATACTTGCGATAGCTTCAAGTTTTCTCAAACCACTATTAATTTTGTTTCTTTTTTTTCTTTCTCCACCCTTTCTCACCCTTCCTCCTCCTTCTTGATTTTCTCTTTCTCAATCCTTTCTTTCTCAATATTTTCTTTTTCAATTTTCTCGTTTTCAATCCTTTCTTTCTCAATATTTTCTTTTTCAATTTTCTCCTTTTCAATTCTGTCATTTTCAATCTTCCATTCACTCAAGCACTTTTGCAACTTTGTGTTATTTATAAAAGATGGTTTTGATGTTAAAGGCACATGAGTAATGATGCCATATATTTCTTCAATCCTTCTCAAACCCTCAATCACGAACTCACTACCCGCTATCTCTCGAAAAAACTCCGTCCAATCATCAATAGCCAATGGTTTAGGAAGTTCGGACATGATGATTATTTTGGTGATTCACTCCCTTGCGTGTATGCACTCAAAGTCACAATTTTTTTTAATTTTATAAGTAACAAATCCTAGAACAATTAGGATTTCAAAATTGAAAAACAACACGATTAAACAAGGATTGATGATCCAAGTTCAAGACAACTAAAAGGATAATAAAATCACAATAATTTTTTTTTAAATAAGGCGTGAATGCAGTGTGAACGATGAACGATGAGCGATGGTGAACAAACCAATATATATTTTTTTTATAAACCCTAGCGGAAATTAGGGTTTTACAACTAGAACGATAATACGCAAAATTTAAGATAGAATGGAATTATCGTAACTAGGATTGCTCCGATACCAAATGATGAAAAAAACCCAAGATCGCGTAGAAAGGTTTTAGGATGAATCACTCCGCGACCCAACGCCTTCAAGATGACGCGAACCTTGGAATTGTGAATGACGCCACAATTGGGATGATTCTCCAATTGATAAATCGAATTCAATTATAAACAACGAATCCACGATGTTTATAATCCGAGCTTCCAATCCAGGACACTCAAATAAGAACACAATTTTCTAACCAGAAAATCAACTCAATTTTATTAATCCAAATTCTACTCCCCAAACAATGTTTAATAATGCCTTTATATAGGCTTGCAAAATAAATCCTAATTCTTGTAGGAAAAGAAAACTAAACAAAAAGGAAACACTTAAACCTAAACTTCAGGAACAAGAAACCTAAATAAAAGGAAACTAAAACCCTAACAATACCCAAACAGTAAAACAAAACAAAACGACGGCTTTTCTGGAGACCTTGCCGTCGCAAGCCTGTAGACCCTTGCGGCCGCAAACTTCATAGAAGGTTGCATCTCAAGTTGCTTCTATTTTGCTAATTTGCCAATTTGACCCCTTGAAGTGCCCAAATAGCTTTCCAAGCTTCCAAATTTGTCTATAAGTTTCCAAACTTAAGAAATATACCCCTGAACTCATAGAAACACTTTTATGGCTTGTCAATATCATATCATACTCCTCCTCTTGAAAAGGATTTGTCCTCAAATCCGCACACAGAACTCGATGATCCGCCCGTGAGACAAGATCCATCCAATCCGCCCATTGAGTTAAAAAGAAGTAGTCATCGATCATCCGTTTGATTAACCAAGAACAAGACAAATTTGAAGCTGCAAAATCAAACGGGTCTTCGAATACTTGCGATAGCTTCAAGTTTTCTCAAACCACTATTAATTTTATTTCTTTTTTTTCTTTCTCCACCCTTTCTCACTCTTCCTCCTCCTTCTTGATTTTCTCTTTCTCAATCCTTTCTTTCTCAATATTTTCTTTTTCAATTTTCTCTTTTTCAATCCTTTCTTTCTCAATATTTTCTTTTTCAATTTTCTCCTTTTCAATTCTGTCATTTTCAATCATCCATTCACTCAAGCTCTTTTGCAACTTTGTGGTATTTATAAAAGATGGTTTTGATGTTGAAGGCACATGAGTAATGATGCCATATCTTTCTTCAATCCTTCTCAATCCCTCAATCACGAACTCACTACCCACTATCTCTCGAAAAAACTCCGTCCAATCATCAATAGCCAATGGTTTAGGAAGTTCGGACATGATGATTATTTTGGTGATTCACTCCCTTGCGTGTATGCACTCAAAGTCACAATTTTTTTTAATTTTATAAGTAACAAATCCTAGAACAATTAGGATTTCAAAATTGAAAAACAACACGATTAAACAAGGATTGATGATCCAAGTTCAAGACAACTAAAAGGATAATAAAATCACAATAATTTTTTTTAAATAAGGCGTGAACAGTCGGTGAACAATAACGATGAACAGTAACTGTGAATAGAAATGGTAAACAGTAACAGTGAACATTAACCAATATATATATATATATTTTTTATACGAACACGAACCCTAGCGGAAATTAGGGTTTAACAACTAGAACGATAATACGCAAAATTTAAGATAGAATGGAATTACCGTAACTAGGATTGCTCTGATACCAAATGATGAAAAAACCCAAGATCTCCTAGAATGGTTTTAGGATGAATGACTCTGCGACCCAACGCCTTCAAGATGACGCGAACCTTGGAATTGTGAATGACGCCACAATTGGGATGATTCTCGAACTAATAAGTCAAATTCAATTATAAACAACGAATCCACGAAGTTTATAATCCGAGCTTCCAGTCCAGGACACTCAAATAAGAACACAATTTTCTAACCAGAAAATCAACTCAATTTTATTAATCCAAATTCTACTCCCCAAACAATGTTTAATAATGCCTTTATATAGGATTACAAAATAAATCTTATTTCTTTTAAGAAAAGAAAACTAAATAAAAAGGATACTTTTAAACATAAACTTTAGGAAAAAGAAACCTAAATAAAAGGAAACTAAAACCCTAACAATACCCAAACATTAAAACAGTAAAACAAAACAAAACAACAGCTTTTCCGGAGACCTTGCCGTCGCAAGCCTGTAGACCCTTGCGGCCGCAAGCTTCATAGAAGGTTGCGTCTCAAGTTGTTTCTATTTTGCTAATTTGCCAATTTGACCCCTTGAAGTGCCCAAACAGCTTTCCAAGCTTCCAAATTTGTCTACAAGTTTCCAAACTTAACAAATAGACCCCTGAACTCTTAGAAACACTTTTATGGCTTGTCAATATCATATCATACTCCTCCTCTTGAAAAGGATTTGTCCTCAAATCCGCACACAGAACCCGATGATCCGCCCGTGAGACAAGATCCATCCAATCCGCCCATTCAGTTAAGAAGAAGTAGTCATCGATCATCCGTTTGATTAACCAAGAACAAGACAAATTTGAAGCTGCAAAATCAAACGGGTCTTCGTATACTTGCGATAGCTTCAAGTTTTCTCAAACCACTATTAATTTTATTTCTTTTTTTTTCTTTCTCCACCCTTTCTCACTCTTCCTCCTCCTTCTTGATTTTCTCTTTCTCAATCCTTTATTTCTCAATATTTTCTTTTTCAATTTTCTCCTTTTCAATTTTGTCATTTTCAATCTTCCATTCACTCAAGCTCTTTTGCAACTTTGTGGTATTTATAAAAGATGGTTTTGATGTTGAAGGCACATGAGTAATGATGCCATATCTTTCTTCAATCCTTCTCAATCCCTCAATCACGAACTCACTACCCGCTATCTCTCGAAAAAACTCCGTCCAATCATCAATAGCCAATGGTTAAGGAAGTTCGGACATGATGATTATTTTGGTGATTCACTCTCTTACGTGTATGCACTCAAAGTCACAATATTTTTTTTAATTTTATAAGTAACAAATCCTAGAACAATTAGGATTTCAAAATTGAAAAACAACACGATTAAACAAGGATTGATGATCCAAGTTCAAGACAACTAAAAGGATAATAAAATCACAATAAATTTTTTTTAAATAAGGCGTGAACAGTACCCGCGAACACTAGCGGTGAACGAACGATTAACAGTAACGGTGAATAGAAATGGTGAACAGTAACGGTGAACAGTAACCAATATATTTTTTTTATACAAAAACGAACCCTAGCGGAAATTAGGGTTTAACAACTAGAACGATAATACGCAAAATTTAAGATAGAATGGAATTACCGTAACTAGGATTGCTCCGATACCAAATGATGAAAAAAACCCAAGATCTCCTAGAAAGGTTTTAGGATGAATGACTCCGCGACCCAACGCCTTCAAGATGACGCGAACCTTGGAATTGTGAATAACGCCACAATTGGGATGATTCTCCAACTGATAAGTCAAATTCAATTATAAACAACGAATCCACGCTGTTTATAATCCGAGCTTCCAATCCAGGACACTCAAATAAGAACACAATTTTCTAACCAGAAAATCAACTCAATTTTATTAATCCAAATTCTACTCCCCAAACAATGTTTAATAATGCCTTTATATAGGCTTACAAAATAAATCCTAATTCTTGTAGGAAAAGAAAACTAAATAAAAAGGAAACACTTAAACCTAAACTTTAGGAACAAGAAACCTAAATAAAAGGAAACTAAAACCCTAACAATACCCAAATAGTAAAACAATAAAACAAATCAAAACGATAGCTTTTATGGAGACCTTGCGGTCGCAAGCCTAAAGACCCTTGCGGCCGCAAGCTTTACAGAAGGTTGCGTACCAAGTTGCTTCCATTTTGCTAATTTGCCAATTTGACCCCTTGAAGTGCCCAAACAGCTTTCCAAGCTTCGAAATTTGACTACAAGTTTCCAAACTTAACAAATAGACCCCTGAACTCTTAGAAACACTTTTATGGCTTGTCAATATCATATCACTTCCCAATATTAACGTTCTGGTTACTAAGTACTTGGAATTCTCTTGGATCCAAATCAATGACAGATGACAATGCTAAGCTTTGTTGTTCTTAAAACAAATGTTGTTGCCGTAACTGATGTTAAAGGGAGAGTTGAGGGGACTACATTGATGACTGTTGCTGCTGAAGAAGTAAACGACAAAGCTGATCTAGTCCATGGTAATGGGGGATAATCTACTTAGTAAAATTAAAGTGATGCAGGCTGAAGCTTACCCATACACAGTCTAAAGGATTTTTATTGGCCATCAGTGGGCCCACAAAATTGTTTGGTGGCAAAATTGTGATTCAAGAGAACATACTCAAGTTTTTCGAACATATAATAATACTATAAGAGATAATCTCAAAAAAGGAAAACTATGACGGGACCACCAGTAGGAAGTTAAGACTATGAAGCTTACCATCAGTGGCCAACCCTTTAAAGGTAAACTGTTTACTGGTCCACTTGATCCTGAAAGAAAAAGAGCTTGTTATAAATAGAAAGTTCACATCTTGGGACCATTATTACTTAATGTTTTATTTGTTGAAGAGTTGTGTTCTTTAGGGATTAGAAGAGGGTGTAGAAGTAGAAGGTAATGGGTAAATCTTGGGATTAAACACTAGGTAAACCGCTGAGAGAAAAGGAGTGAGCGTGAACGTCTGAACTGAGACGCGTGAAAGAGGGAAAGCACTTTCAGGTTGCACAAGTGGATGATGTTAGCACTGGAAGAAATTGATAATTGAGATATAGATTGACTGCCCTATATAGAATAGACTCGGAAGCAAGGGTCGAACCCACAGAGACAAGTGATCACGAACAGTGCGATTATTAATAGAAAATTATTAACCTAAGGGGGGTTTTTATTGTTTAATTCTACTCTAAACTACTAGTTATAGATGTTTAACTAATTAGACAGTAATAACAGATATGAAGATCTTATGGTGAGTGGAAATCTAGGATTCTGGGTCTCACTTATATCTCCTTTATGTTCAATTCATAATAATGTCATTCAATGTCTTGGGTTCGTTCACTAAAAATAGATATAGTCTGTTGAACAATTGGTTCAGCCTCCATCCCCGCAAAATTCATCCATTCTATATCCTAAGCACAGGAACTGTCAATCTAGCTGTCACCTAGATTTATGATCTATCTGTCACCTAGATCATGTAAGAACCTGGTCCTAACTTATCACTCTCGTGCATCGATAGGTCCAATTTATTGTGTTGGTGAGCCGTTGTGCGACATATGCACTATGCGGTCATGCGCGTTATCCGCACCTCTAAGCCTTTATTATTTGCGATTACATTCATTTGTTCAAAGCAATATAATATAGGGGTTGATAAACAACACAATCAACAAGCATTGAATAGACATATATATAAGAATCAAAACATAAATTCGATACAAGTTACCTCCCACCTCCTAGATTATGGATGATTTAGTTCATCATAGACAATGAACAGCACATGGAGATGATCGGATACATGATTTGATCTTCAATACTTTAAATTACAGGATCTAACTATGTTATACAATCTAAAACTACCTAAAAACTATGAAAAGAGAGCTTCCAGCCGTCCTCCCTATGCTTTGGCTCGGCCCCTGGCTTCTATATATACTCGGGAGTTGTGATTGGATCGAATGACTGTGTGAAAATCCGAATAGGTCGCATTCTGCCTACCTTGCGGTCGCATGGTCTTACTGCGTCCGCAAGGTCTCGATGTGGGTGGCTTTTGATTTCTTTGATTCTTCGAGGACCGTGCTGCCTACCTTGCGGTCGCATCGCACCTGCGTCCGCAAGGTGTCCGGTTTGCGATTTCCTTGTTTCTTCAATTTTCCTCTTTGGCCCTTTCTTGTAATTTGCACTTAAAACCCTGGAGTTTAACGTATTTTCACAATTAATCCTGAAACTTGCAAAACTCACCGAAAACATATATTAGTAACCAAAAGCCTCGTGAATTAGCATAATTTAAGTCATAGAAGTATATAAAATCGACGTATAAAATACATCGATCAGTATGCATGAGCTGATTCTTGGAAATACTTTCATTGGTCAAAAAGAAATGCAACCTCCAAATAACGAAGTTCCTCCTCAGGTTTTATTCTGTTATATCTGAGTGTTGAGACAGACTTTTTTTTAATAAGTAATAATTAAATAAAAAACATCAAAACATGTGATGCACCCTTTGTACACTAGGAGTATACGTCACCAAAAGAATTAGCCTAAATCAATATTATTCAAAAAATCTACAAAAGAAGTGTTAGGACTAGGAGTGGATTGAGCTACCTTGGAACACCAAAAGTGAAGGGTGTGAATCAAAATATTCTTCACATCTGGGATAGACATCTCCTCATTGTCAAAAGCCCCATTGTTTCTTTCCATCCAAAGAATCCAGCACACTCCCAAAAGGGATGTCTCACAAATACAGTTTCTCCTATTCTTATACCCAATAGACCAGCCCCTAATATAATCAAGAATCGACCTTGCATGACACAAGACATCTTGAACAAGCCCAACACAAAATTCCACATTTCTACAGCAACTTGGCAGTACAGGAGTAGTTGATGAATCACACTTTTCTCGCTGGCCTTACACATATAGCACCTACGACTTATTAAATCAAATGCTTATTTCTTAAGGTTTTTCTCATTAATATTATTGATTATAGCATGTTGTCTTTATTTACAAATTTTGAAATTTATATTATTGTATGAGTAACTTACCAGTGAGTGTTTGTGCCTCATGATGTTCCTAACCAGTACTACTCCGGTAAATAAATACTTGTTAATTTCGGTCATAGCAACCATCTA
Source organism: Codonopsis lanceolata (assembly GCA_013146195.2). Classification (NCBI taxonomy): domain Eukaryota; kingdom Viridiplantae; phylum Streptophyta; class Magnoliopsida; order Asterales; family Campanulaceae; genus Codonopsis; species Codonopsis lanceolata. The sequence continues at coordinate 143,682,128 of CM028380.1, forward strand.
GACTCAACTTAGTTTATTTGTATGTATCTTTGGGGACGGGGGGTTCTCATATACCTCCACCTTCACTTCTCCTAACCAGTAATGTCAACTATTTTCATAAATCTGCACCTATTGCTTGAGATCATTGGAATCCTATGGATTCAATTTAAGTTCTATACATATGTTGCTTTGGGATGGGGGTAGGTGTGTCCTATGACTCTACCGCAACCGCAACAACAAATCCACCATATGTGTAGAAGGAGTTCTATGCGAGGGTTTTGGTCAAAGGGCACATCTTAACCAACCAAAAAGCACAAATGGTTCTTCTGTAACTTTTTAAACTCCTTTAGAGACTATTTTCTTATCATCTCAAAGGTTCATGCACTATTTTGACATTTTCTACTAATTTTGATCGGAACACAGACTCGAAATGTAAAAGATCCTGGAGAAAAGTCATCTTCCTTCATTTCTATTTGGGTTGTACCTTGG
>CM028380.1:143687595-143690201 GCA_013146195.2 Codonopsis lanceolata
TTCCTTCCGAACAGTTTTCTCATTTGCTTTCTTTGGTGTAGAATACAAGTAAGTTACTTCTTCTCTCTTTGATTTTGTACTCATTGATCCTAAGGAAAACAAACTCTATGCTATTTGAGGTCAATGAGTACACATACTTGCTTTGTGTGATTTTAACTTATGATTTGAGCATGTGAACTTGTTAAAAGCATAGGTAGGATGACTTCCATGATTGTTGAAGTATATTGTTACTCTTCATCTTGTATTTCTAGGATTGTGAGCATGCTAGGAATCATGTTTACATCTCATTTGGGTTTATTATGAAAGTATACATAAGTTTGGGAATTTTGGATGTGTGATATCACTAGGTAATTTGAGTATGACCATTTAATGGAGATTATGTGATTTATAAAATGGGTATATGATTTATGTTGAGTTTCATGAATTTTAGGGCTTGAGAATCAAGTCCGAATTATTGGAGGAATTGTTGTTAATTAAAGTGGGTATTAATGTGTAGGATGATTTGAATGATGTTGTGTGTTGGGAGAAATGGGTTATCCCTTTGTTAAGGTTTTTATGAATTTTGGGGCTTGGGAATCAAGCCCGAATGAATTTTAGTGTTTTGATATATAATTGAATGGAGTGTTAATTTGGGGATTTATGATATATCTAATAATGAGATGTAGTCTAAGACTCAACGGAGTCGTTGTAAGGTCAATAATATAATAATGAGTTTTGGGTTGAAACCCTACGATGTTCGGGTCTTGATTAGTTATGTTTGTGCGAACCCGAGTATCTCATTCGATGCCCAATTGAGACACTCATGTTATAGAGACCTATTGGGGAGAGTGTTTAGAGCGTGCTCGATAGAGCACTTTGAACATTAGAGACCAACCTATGATCTCGTATGCCCTTAAGAAATGATTATTTGAATGAGTTCTCTTTAGGGAATTCGGTCGCGTGCACATGAAAGCACTTACGGAGTTTTGACTACGGGTTAGTTTTACTACCCTTGAGATTGGCTTTAAGGAAGTCGAATATATATGACGGTTGGGACTATGGTTGAGTCCGAACATACCTTTAAGTGAAGCTAAATGCTAAGTCTTGATTTATGATTGTTCTTGGACTAAATAATAGTCTTTGATTTAATCTTGAGTAGAGGACTATAGTAGACCTCACGTTGTGATTTATTCACTATAAGCTATTCTTAAATTATGATGACTTGAGGATTATGAATACCTCAATATGTGGTTTTTGAACTAAACTTACAAGTTAGTTGAACATGTTAAGTGTACAATTATGTGCATTATTTATTGTTTTCAGAGCATTATGACCTACTTGAATTGATAAGTTCTTTTGTGATGGACTTGGTCCTTATTGGTTTATCCCAAGCAACATCTACTTGAGCATCTTGATTTGAGTCCACCGGGCGCTGGTCGTTTAAATGGGATTCATAGCCTTTGGAAACATTCGCTATGAATCGCCGCATTGGTACCCTTTCTCCTCACTATGGCCAATAGTGGGATGTGGTCTCGTATTAGCCCCCTAGCCTCGATCAGCTCCCATTTCTCATCCTGGATGAATGTAACGAGGTACTCATTAAGAAAACCGATGAGTTGTGATCATTTGAGGATTGAAACCCAGCTTATGATCATTTGAGGGCTGGGCCGAAGTCTTGTTTCTTTTAGCTTATGTATAAGCACTTATATGAAAGATAACGTATATGTGGTTTATGAAGTTTATGTTACATGATGACTTAATACAAGTTTATTGTTGGTATGCTAGTATGATACCATGATTTTATAAATGCTTGTGCATTATGCCATGCCACGCCATGCTATGCCATACATTTGCATTTAGTAACTATCGGGTCATTATGACTCACCCTCGGTGTTTGTTTTCCTTAGTTTTGCAAGAAGCTCGTTAGTGCGCAAGTGCTTTGGGTGCTTGTTGGTTAGTGTGGTCTTCCGGGCAATAGCTTGGAGTTATTATTATTATTGTATTTATTATCTTGTGAGACACGGATGTAAAGTTATGTAAACTTTACTGGGTAGTTATGTTAGTATTTTATTGTCGTTATTTTGGGAGCCGACTTGTTGGGTCGAGCTATTGTATTTAATTAGAGGTTATGTTGTCTTTCCAGCAAGGTTTTAGCTCCCAAGTTCTAGTATTATGTTATTGTTATTTCGCCTCCAAACTTTAGTCAGAGACATTGGTTTAGTTGTTAGTATTTAATATCTTATTCGCTTAGTTGATTTTTCCTCCCATGTTGTAGCCGTTGAGTGGTTGTTTATGATGGTAATTGATTCGCCGGCCTTAGGTTTGCCGATGGTTTGTTGTCCTGGCGCAATGTTGCGCCACGCCGAAGTCGAGATTTGTCGAGAGATAGTTATCTCTCACTTTATGTTCCTTGTTTAGATTAAAGGCTTGGGTTCCACTTATGATTTGCTTTCATGATTTTAGTTTTAGTTGTTCCGTATTGCCGTTATGGCTTTACATTCTCGTTCTCAGCTTGATGGCTCATCTTTTGACTGCACTATTATGCTTAGCGTGCTTGTCTCCTTAGTCTGTCTTAACGGCACGACCTGGGATTGTGATTGAGTCCTGTGTCGGGTCGTTATTGGTAC
>CM028380.1:143690301-143735113 GCA_013146195.2 Codonopsis lanceolata
CAATCCTCAAGTGTTTCTCATGCTCCTCCTAGAGATTTCGAATACACTAAAATATCATCAATGAAGACTACCACGAAACAATCGAGATAACTATGAAAGACACGGTTCATCAAGTCCATAAATACCCATTTAGCGCGTTAAATCAACAAACGGCATCACCACGAATTCAAAGTGCCCATATCTAGTGCGGCGTCTTGAATGTCTTCCTCTCTAACCTTCAATTGATAGTAACCCAGCCAAATCAAGCTTAGAATAGGCGATAGACCCTTGCAATTGGTCAAAAAGATCATCAATGTGGGGTAGAGGATACTTATTCTTAATGGTCACCTTATTCAATTCGCGATAATCTATGCATAACATAAACTCCCATCTTTCTTCCTCACAAATAGGCCAGTGCTTGGCGACACTCGGTTTAATAAAACCAATCTCTAGGAGTTCCTGGCGAGTTTTCAACTCTCTAAGCTCATGGCGCCATCCTATACGGTGCCTTAGAAATCGGTGAAGTCCCGGAATAAGCTCAATACAAAATTCTAGTTCTCTATCGGGCGTAGCATGATCGGTAGAAAACACATCGGGAAACTCACTCTAGGAACCTCCTCTAAATTCGGCGAAGACCTCTTCTTATCAACAACGAGCAAGATAACCGTACACCCCTTGAGACAACAATTTTCTAGCCCTTAGTGCAGAAATGAAATGCAAGTCACTCGGCGGCTTGATCACCCACAAAAAGTAAATTCAGGCACACGGCATATAAAAAGTAACCCTCTTCTATGGCGGTCAACTATAGCATGATAAGCACATAACCGGTCCATGCCAAGAATCACATCAAAATCACGTATGGGTAGAACTACCAAGTCCGCATGCAAAGTGTGGTCACCCACAAAACATCACAAGATCTAAACACTTGAGGCGAGCATATATTCCCGGCGGGGTAGACACTTCAAGCAAGTGGCAAAGATTGAGGCAATACAAGATTCTCAACAAAGTGCGAAGCAACATAAGAATCAAGACCACGGATCTATGAGAATTCGAGCCTTATGATCAAATATAGAAAAGAGTACCTCCTATCCTTTCTAGTAGACCCACGAACCTCGCGGCGATCAAGCGCTTGAACCTGACCGAACCTTCGGTTTACCATCCCATCTCTCTTAGCCCCGAATTCTTTGGCCACAGCCTTGGCAGGACAATCTCTCTTCATGTGTCCGTCTCCTGAAATGTAACACTTCCGGTCTTTGCCCGGCACCTATCGGTGTGTGCCGGACTTACGGCGAGCAGAACAAATCATAGTCTCATTGCGAGACCACTTCTTGAGTAGAAGAAGTGTTGTTGCCACTGCACATGCATGGCCTACCTTGGCCTCCACCTCTCTATCCGGTTTCCTTGGTATCCCTTACGCTGCACGAATTATTTCACGATTAGTGTTACGAGTAGCACGTAGTGCATTACCGAATTACTCTTGACTCGGTGCTCCTCAATATCTTGCTCACCTCATAAGCTCTATCAAGCTGCGGTCAGATGTCGGTGAGCTTAAGTGCTAGAATCTGCTTCCTAAATTCGGTCCTCAACCCTTTAACAAACTTATGTGTTCTCAGAGCCTCCGTAGGAATCAAATCGTGCAATATGGCTCATTTCGGTGAACTTCGCGAGAATACTCCATGCGATCATGGTACCTTGCTCAAGATTATAGAATTCTTTCTCCTTTGGTTGCGAACCACATCCGTGCGTATTCCTCCTTAAATTCCCTCGAAAATTAGCCCAAGTGATAGGGACTTGTTGCATCTCCCAACTTTCCTTCAATACATTCCACCAATGTTCGGCGGCTCCTTAAACTTAACGTCGCTAGTCGACTTTCTCTCATCGGTACACTCCAACATAGATAAGATTTTGATCATCTCTTCCATCCACAACTGGCCTCCCCGGGTTTGGCTCCCAAAGAAATGCACTAGGCTTCAACTTAAGGAATCTCTAGGAGAGTGTTGTCGGCCCTCGTCTCTGGGTGGTGGAGGCGGAGGTGGTGGTGGTGCTCCTCTTTTGACCGCTCGACCTCCCGGCCGCCCGCCGTAAAAGCCAACAACCCCGTATTCAATGCCATATCCGGTCCTACCACAGATTCTCGCAAGGCAGCGGTACCTCAACCGGGTTCGTGTTCGGCCGACTCTCCCGCCTACCTCTACAGCGGCCATTTCCATTCCTAGGATTATCCATCGAACTCCTACAAGAATTCAATCGGCGTTAGAATCATCACACAAATAACCAACCCACCTAGGCCATGGAACCTATCCGCCGCCTAACCTATAGCTCGATACCAATCAAGCGGACGGCCCTAACCCCAATGCGAGATCCCGAATCGCCAGGGTCCAAATAATCAAGTTAAACACACAAGCATGCAAGTAGGTTATACTAAATTCATGTGGCGCAACATTGCATACGAATAACAACTCGGCTACACTTGGCCTAAAAACAACCTAATTTAAACAAGTCATCGGCGACGTTACGGTAGGAATTTAACGAACAACTACTCCTACAATTAACACATGCTTATAAAACCTCAACGCCACAACATGCAGGAGACAACAACAATAATAATACTTTAAACAAGCTTTAGCGGAAGAAACTGTGTGATGAACCATACACATATGAACAAGCTCGACATATAAGCCACAGCACCAAAAGATTACAAGTATCAAATATTAAGTTACTACAACAACAAAACCCCAAGCCAAGTCTACATGACTTGCTTCCCAACGCCCTTTCCAAAATAAAAGATTAACCAACTTAAAGTCCAAAAGAGCAACTCGCTCACAACGCCCAAGCGAATACGTGAATCTGTTTTTGGACGCCTCCTCGGCTTTGATCTAAGGAAAACAAAGCAAACAAATAGGGTAAGTCGAAAGACTTAGTAAGTTACCAAAATATGCATGTTCATGTTATAGCATGACATTTATCACAATTAGGGCATATTATCATCATTTAACACTTAGCACCTTATTCACATAAGTGCGTAAAGTAAATCATACAAGTAGGATATGATAGTCACGCCGCCTCAGAGCTCCTGCAAAACATTCTGTTACTGGTTCGTGCCATCGATGTTATGTGAATTCATCGACTATCGTCGAGTCCTACTCGATCTCAATAGCAAGCCAATGCGGCACTTAACTGATACGGCAAAGGGGCTACTTCCCCACTGCGGCCCACAGTGGAGGTGTGTGTGGAGTCCCTGCGCGGCGATCCATAGCGAGCACGAATCCCAATTCGTGAAGGCGATGCATCGCCCCACCCTGACTTGATAAACAAACCATTTAATGCCAGCTGGACTCAATGCAATGCACAAGTAGATATTTACTTGACTTAACCAATTAAGGACCGAATTCGACAAGAGCGAATTCGACCAACCAAGTAGGGGTTAATCTCTACCATAAACATATCAAGGCAATAGATTGCTCAAATACCAACCTTTCATAACAACTTGTTATAATCAATTAAACCAAACTCATACTTGAGTAAACCAAATCAAACGGTGTTCAAACTTCGTAGGGATTGAAATTAGAGCTTAACATGTTCAATTCTTCCCTAGAGTCGACTCCGTTGAGTCTTTTCTCTAAATTCCCAATTTCGGGGAAATTGAAGCTATATGCTTCATAACCCAACCTAGGTCACTTCTAAGTTCAACAAGGTATAAATTCACCTAAAGCATTTTAATGTAATTCATGTTCTTCATGTAATCCAATATTAAAGATACAACACATAACAACTTTCACACATCTCATAGGCATAAATTAGGGCATTCCCAAATAATATCACTTTCATCAACAAACATACTACATATTTCTAACATGTTCAAGACCTCAATTAACATGATAAAAGAGTAATTTAAACTCCCAAAGGCAAGAAATTCTCCTAGACATGCTCCTAGCAAAATCATACATTTAAAATTTCAAATGGAAAGCATAGGAAGCAATTATGTGTCCTCATTGACCTCACACACCATAAACTTTGTTTCCTTAGGGTCAATGAGAACTAAAATGAAGAAGAGTAACTTACCTAGCTCGGATAAAAACTCAAGAGAATCCAAATCTAAACGGTGAAGTCGTTCCTTATGTTGCACTCGTCAAGAATCCAAGGTTTGGCGGCGATCGAACGGTGGAATCCTTGGGGATCGGAGGAAGAAGATGAAGCTAGGGCTCAAAACTCAAGCCCCCAACTCTCTCTCTCTCTAACTTGTAGAAATAGGATGAACAAATGAAGGATTTACTGAAAATTGGTCAAGACTTGGTATTTATACCTCCAATCAAGAGAAGGGTACAAGAGGTATTTCTCACTTGCAATTAGTAGAGATTAGGAAGTTAACAAGCACTAATCCAACCTAGATTAACCTCTAATTAGTGTTAGGACTTGATTAGGACTAAGTGTGGGTATTTAGGAAGGGTTTAGAGGGGGTTTAATGGGGGTAGGATAGGCATTTCACGACCTAACTCAAAAACAGGGAAGAAAAATCCCGTAGCAGGATCGCAGTGAGGCGGGCGCCTCACCCTCTCCCCATGCGCCTCATTCTCTCGAGGCTATTCCCAAGTTCACCCATTTTGAATTTGCTCTTAGCTGCTTGAGGCGCCTCGCAAGGTCCCATGCGGCCGCCGGCTCCTAACCTCTAGAACTTGGTCTAAACTAGTCCTAAATGATCCCAAACTTATGGGAAATCATTCTAAGGTCTAACCCTACTCAAAACGAGTCGGAAACACACCCGAACAACTCCCGGAACAAGGTAGAACAAGGCGCGAACCACGCGACGAATGATCAACGAATCACAACTACAATCAAACATCATTCAAACTAGGATAACTTATACATGAAAGAGACTTGTTTCAACATGGTTAAGACCTGAATATAAAGCCAAGAACTCAACGAACACTTCGTACGTCGAAATAGAAGCAAATACGAGCAACGAGAGGAATCGCTAAGGCCAACTTCAACGCGATTAAACCGGCGATTCAACAAACAAGTTTATATGATTCTAAGCATGATATGGACTTCTAGAATGATCTATGAATGATTCTAAGACGTTTATATATCAAGTAAACAAGTTCACAATCAACCAAGAAAGTATAAAGACAAGCATAGAATGCACATGCAAGGTTATGGGGCGTTACATTAGTGATCATTTAACAAGCCAAAAATCAGATATTTGCTAACCACATTAGCTTGACACTTGTCCCACTCAATTTCTAGACCAATATAAGCCATATCTTCAGATTTTGACCTTCATTTCTCACCTTCACTCTCTAAAAACGAATTTCATCTTCTCTCAAAGTTCTCCCATGGCTTCTTGAAGCTAACCTCTTGGTCCTCCATGATCCTTCCCTCATTTGCTCAAGTCACCTTCACAAGAAGTGTAGAACTTGAAGAGTAGATCATTTCCTTCCAGGTTTTCTCATTTGCTTTCTTTGGTGTAGAATACAAGTAAGTTACTTCTTCTCTCTTTGATTTTGTACTCATTGATCCTAAGGAAAACAAACTCTATGCTATTTGAGGTCAATGAGTACACATACTTGCTTTGTGTGATTTTAACTTGTGATTTGAGCATGTGAACTTGTTAAAAGCATAGGTAGGATGACTTCCATGATTGTTGAAGTATATTGTTACTCTTCATCTTGTATTTCTAGGATTGTGAGCATGCTAGGAATCATGTTTACATCTCATTTGGGTTTATTATGAAAGTATACATAAGTTTGGGAATTTTGGATGTGTGATATCACTAGGTAATTTGAGTATGACCATTTAATGGAGATTATGTGATTTATAAAATGGGTATATGATTTATGTTGAGTTTCATGAATTTTAGGGCTTGAGAATCAAGTCCGAATTATTGGAGGAATTGTTGTTAATTAAAGTGGGTATTAATGTGTAGGATGATTTGAATGATGTTGTGTGTTGGGAGAAATGGGTTATCCCTTTGTTAAGGTTTTTATGAATTTTGGGGCTTGGGAATCAAGCCCGAATGAATTTTAGTGTTTTGATATATAATTGAATGGAGTGTTAATTTGGGGATTTATGATATATCTAATAATGAGATGTAGTCTAAGAATCAACGGAGTCGTTGTAAGGTCAATAATATAATAATGAGTTTTGGGTTGAAACCCTATGATGTTTGGGTCTTGATTAGTTATGTTTGTGCGAACCCGAGTATCTCATTCGATGCCCAATTGAGACACTCATGTTATAGAGACCTTTTGGGAGTGTGTTTAGAGCGTGCTCGATAGAGCACGGAGCATTAGAGACCAACCTATGATCTCGTATGCCCTTAAGAAATGATTATTTGAATGAGTTCTCTTTTAGGGAATTCGGTCGCGTGCACATGAAAGCACTTACGGAGTTTTGACTACGGGTTAGTTTTACTACCCTTGAGATTGGCTTTAAGGAAGTCGAATATATATGACGGTTGGGACTATGGTTGAGTCCGGTATACCTTTAAGTTAAGCTAAATGCTAAGTCTTGATTTATGATTGTTCTTGGACTAAATAATAGTATTTGATTTAATCTTGAGTAGAGGACTATAGTAGACCTCACGTTGTGATTTATTCAGCTATAAGCTATTCTTGAATTGGTGATGACTTGAGGATTATGAATACCTCAATATGTGGTTTTTGAACTAAACTTACAAGTTAGTTGAACATGTTAAGTGTGTACAATTATGTGCATTGTTTATTGGGTTTTGTAGAGCATTATGACCTACTTGAATTGATAAGTTCTTTTGTGATGGACTTGGTCCTTATTGGTTTATCCAAGTAAATATCTACTGAGCATCTTGATTTGAGTCCACCGGCGCTTGGTCGCTTTTGTCAAGCAATGGGACGATTCATAGCCTTTGGAAACATTCGCTATGAATCGCCGCATTGGTACCCTTTATCCTCACTATGTGGCCAATAGTGGGATGTGGTCTCGTATTAGCGCCCCCTAGCCTGATATCGAGCTCCCATTTCTCATCCCAGGGTTGGATGAATGTAACGAGGTACTCATTAAGAAAACTGATGAGTTGTGATCATTTGAGGATTGAAACCCAGTTTATGATCATTTGAGGGCTAGGCCCAGGTCTTGGTTTTACGTGCTTATGTATAAGCACTTTTATGAAAGATAACGTACTATGTGGTTTATGAAGTTTATGTTACATGATGACTTAATACAAGTTTATTGTTGGTATACTAGTATGATACCATGATTTTATAAATGTTTGTGCATTATGCCATGCCACGTCATGCTATGCCATACATTTGCATTTAGTAACTTACTGGGTCATTATGACTCACTCCGTGTGTTTGTTTTCCTTAGTTTTTGCAAGAAGCTCGTTAGTGCGCTTGCAGCCTTTGGGTGCTTGTTGGTGCTGTGTGGTCTTCCCGCAATAGCTTGAGTTGTTATTATTATTATTATTGTATTTATTATCTTGTGAGACACGGATGTAAAGTTATGTAAACTTTACTTGGGTAGTTATGTTAGTATTTTATTGTCGTTTATTTTGGGAGCCGACTTGTTGGGTCGAGCTATTGTATTTAATTAGAGGTTATTCTGTTGTCTTTCCGAGCAAGGTTTTAGCTCCCAAGTTCTAGTATTATGTTATTGTTATTTATGTCTCCAACAACTTTAGTCGAGAGACATTGGTTTAGTTGTTAGTATTTAATATCTTATTCGTTTAGTTGATTTGTCCCTCCGGCATGTTGTAGCCGTTGAGTGGTTGTTTATCGATGGTAACTGCTGATTCGCCGCCTTAGGTTTGCCGATGGTTTGTTGTCCGTGCGCAATGTTGCGCCACGCGAAGTCGTAGATTTGTCGAGATAGTTATCTCTCACCTCATGCCTTTGTTTAGGATTAAAGGCTTGGGTTCCACTTATGATTTGCTTCCGCAGATTTTAGTTTTTAGTTGTTCCGTATTGCCGTTATGGCTTTACATTCCTGTTCGAGCTTGATGGCTCATCTTTTGGACTCGTACCATTATGCTTAGCAGGTGCTTGTCCGTCTTTTAGTCTGTCTTAACGGCACGACCTTGGGATTTCGCATTGGAGTCCGGGTCGGGTCGTTACAAATCTATTCAACCCCCCCCCCTTCTAGCCTATTATTGTGTCCTTTGGGAGTAACAGTTTTGACCTTTGTTTATATAATGATTGTCTTGGTTGTTATTATGTTGTGCATTAGCAATCCTAGCAATTCTAGTGTGACTTCAATCCAATTGCAGTTTTCAAGACTTTTGGCAATTGTAGATTTGAGTCGTTTGACATAGCCATCTGTTTTGGAGATGTGGTTCTCTTCTATAAACTCATATGTAGCAAACAGGGTAACATGATGGTATGGCTGAAGGCTTTTCTGGATGAGACTTGAGATACTATTCCAAAGGGTTTGTGCCATCATGTAGTTGTTTGTTAAATGAAAGTATTAATTATTTTTATTCTTTAAAGTCTGGAAAAAGATGGGGCACATAAATGAATAAAAATGGCCTTTTGGGTGCTGTGGAAAACCAAAAGTTTTTTATTTTTTTCCTGTTTGGTTTTCTGGAAAATTGGGATTGGGGATTCATCAATGTCATTTTTTTTGGATAGTTAAGCCCACGCTCCATATATTCTTTATTTGAATTTGTGTTTATATTTGTCTAGTGTACTTCAGTTGTTGTCTTAGATTTCTATTTGTTATTCCTTATATTACCTAAACTACTATTGGAAATCATTTTGTTTATGTTTTAGGCCGGTGCAATAGTATCTCTCAAGAGTATAGTAAATTCAAACCATGTTGCCAAGGGACTCATCTCTAGTATTGATCCAAAAACACAAGTGGGAAGTGCAGATTTAGGTCGTAATTTGTATGAAGTATCCATTCAAGTTCCTATTGAATGGAACGAAAAGTTAATTAGGGCATATGGATTGTTTATAACAATTGGATATGTGATTGGAGCACCTATAACTCGACATTTATCATTGGCATATTTGTATTATTTAAGTCCATTAATAATTATAATATTCGTCATTTGTTTAATTCTAATTTGAAATTTTTATATTTTATAGGTAACACCGTTGGATTTTGACTCAAGCTAGTTGCATCTCAAAATACTTAACATTGAGAACTTCTTATATTAGTTAGGATGAATGACATATGATGTTTTATAAATGTGGTATATTAATTATTATTTTTCCTGTGATACAATGACTATACAGAGTTAGTTTTAATTTAATATGCTTAGATTATCGAATGACTTGGCCTGGACAATGTAATTAAAGTGTTGGTGACCAATAGATAGTTTTTTTTTTTAATGATTACTTGTGTGTGTTTGTTATTGTACTTTTTTACTATTTTTTCATATTTAGTTTACAGATAGAATTACAGTCGCATTAAAATAAATTGATGAGCATGGATGTTATTTCCCTTTAAGGGCTCTTTTTAGTTGTTTGAATATTACTAAATAAGACCTTTTGAAGTGCCATAATAGCTAGTGTCAAAACAATCATTATATATATTAGCTAACAAGACATTTTGAAGTACCTTAATACGAAACCGTATAACATCCTCTACAGATTAGCTATTGAGACACTTTTAGGTGTTGTTTTAATAATCTTATTGCGGCATTTGATGGTAGTTAATACAGTTTGAATTTGTTTAAGCAACACTTGTAAGAGTCACAATAGTTAACATTTCATATTTTGAATTATTTTACGGGACACTTGTAAGTGACACTACTAAAAATATGTTGAGGTTTTTACATGAGGCTACATATGTTGTAGTATATTAAAGCACTCGAAAAAGCCTCAATTGTCTATTGAGGCTTCAAAACATACGACACTTGGAACAAGAGCCCCTAGGTTCAAAAAGCCTTTTTAAGAGCCTCGAAAGACATAATTTGTTGTAGTAATGACTAATATGTAAATATATATATATATATATATATATATATATATATATGAATATTTTTTGTGTACTTTACTAGATTCAAAATTATTAAAACAAATACTTTTAACGAAATCACAAATACCTCAACTAGTATAACTAAATAAAAGATCTGAATATTATTTTGTCTACTTCATCTAATCGAAATTATTAAAACAAATATTATGAACTAAATCACAAATACCCACGATTAATATTAAATATATGACTAATCAACAAAAATATATAGATTTGAAAATTTGAAGTCCATTTCATCATATTCTAAATTTTAAAAACATAGAAAGTTAATCTAAAACACAAATACACACGATTAATTATAAATGACTAACAAATCTAAGAAATATATAGATTTCAAATAAATAAAATTTAGTAAATACTTCAAGTAGCAAGAATTATAAAATGGTAAAATAATAAAATGAAACAAATAATATTGCAACATGTTTTTTCCTCTAACAAAGAGGAAAAGTTTCTGTAGTGCAAAGTTACCTCTCTTTCAAATAAAAAGATGAGTTGGCCAGTTAATCACTAGCAAATTAATTTTCTGTTACGTTTGAAAAGTAGTCAGATTTACTTCAAATTGTAGAGTTCCCAAATCTTCTCACTTGGAAAGCTATCTTGATGATCTCACTTTATAATGTTTTAGATTTTTGAGGAAAGAAAATAAGGAGAGGGATAATGACTAAAGGGAGTGAAAGAAGAAAAACTAAAATGTGAGTTGGGTGTTGGGCAAAGACTATGTGAGTTAATACTTTGTATTTTCTTCAGTGAGAGGGCAAGACTGTTGGAATAGATATCAAGAGGAGGTAATCAAGACAAGAGTTTTTGATATATATATATATATATATATATATATATATATATATATATACACACACACACACACACACATATATATACACACATATGTGTGTGTGTGTGCGCACGCGTGCTCTAAAACGATGTTGTTTTATCATCGGCGAGTCATGCAGAATAAACAGGCCAAGAGATTAAATTTTTCTTTTCAATTGTTATTGAGTATTGATATTAAAATGAGCCCTAAACAAGCTTAAATCGTTACTAATAAAATAATTTGAGTCAATTTTTAATTGTAAGTTTCATCATTCAATTAATATGTGTTGGGTTAGGAATACGTCTGACCTATTTATATTTTTAGCGTTTTAGAAGTTGGAATAAAATAGGCTGAAATTTGGGTCGGTCTTTTTTGAAAGGTTTTCAACTGCTATCAACTACGTTTTTTAAACTGAAAAAAAAAACACTCTTGTTGCAAAAAGATGAGTATACCCTTAATAAATTAGACACGCTTGCGGTAAGCATCAGTTCCAACATTGTCATACATGATTTTGATGTATAATTATGTGTGTCGCAATTCATGATTTTTGCATCATACATCGCGATACATGATTCAAAATTGTGTAATTGTCATTCATATTTCATAGCAGTGCATCACAGTTCTAAATCGATGCATCATGATCCAAACTGCTCCATTTCTAATTCGTTGTGATGCATTGCGATTCTCAATCAATCCATCATGAATCTGAATCGATGTATCACTACTGAAATTTGATACACCGCGATACACTTTTTTGTATTTACATTAATTATTTATTTAATTTTCATAAATTGCAGTTATTCCAATTTATTTATTTTCTTAATGTTAATCAATTGACACAAAAATATTTTTCTTTATTTTCATAATAATTTTGATGTAATTTTAATTAAATTGGAATTGGATAATAAAAGTTTGATAAAATGATATATGGCTATTCATTGAATTAATCTCCTCTTCTTTTAGTTTTGTTTTTTGTCTTCATTTTGCTTTATTATAATTTGAATAACTATAATTTAATTGAAAAATAAATATTCTCTGTGTGTTTAGCGCACGAGTATAAAACTAGTAATTATATAACGACTTGTTATTTAAATATTATAGTTAACGTCCACAAGTTAGACAAATAAGATCTAAATACTTATTAGGTATACATATTTAAGTTAGATATTTCACTTAAATAGTTCATTTTAAAAAATTAAGACATAAAGTATTATTTTATTATTAATAGGCTACTAACAATGTTATTTTATTAAAAAAAATTAACTTTCAAACGGGGACTCTCTGCTCGAAACGGAGAGAGTATAAATAAATTGTATAAGGTTGTGAACAGAGGCGGACTAACGTGCGAGATGTTATGCTGACATACCCAAACTTGATGCTTTTTACCTGGTATTCTAACACTATACTTTAAACTAAGGTCACAATTAGGTGTTATCGGTATATTTGGAGAAAACTATTAGCTACCCAATATAGTTAATGGGTAGTTTTGAGTGTTATCCAATAGCACACATTAACAATAATGAGTGTTATTGAATAATACCCAATTCTATTCATTAATAAATAAGTACCAATAAATAACGTCATATTATCATTATGAGTTTTTTTTGTAGACCTTTCTCGTAAGAGGACATGGGAATGGATCGAACATGATACCTCACATTTTTTTAAACCCCAACTCCATCACTGGACCACCCCTTAGGGTCATATTTTCTTTATGAGTATTGCTCTCCTATATCTACTATTATTCACTAATCACAACACACACACTTACACACAAACACACACACCACACTGCCCTACACCATTTCCTTTCCTCGTTTTATTTTATTTTGTTTTATGACAAACATAAGCATACACTTCCCACACACACACCACACAAACATATTTTTAATTAAAATGCACACATATTACATTGTTAATATATCTCACATAATTAGTAAGAAGTATCATCAACAAACAAAAAGAAAAGACGAGGGACTCAAGTACAATAAGTCTAAACCTTTTCTTTAGGTCCTAAAATGTTCAGGGGTAGCGTGTATCAATGGCTGATAGTTGGAGGGTAGCGAGTGTCCTTTACTCTTTTAGCTTTTCTATTGTAATCGTTATTGTTAGGTATTTACACCTAACATATTTTCCAGTTTTCAATCAATTAAGCAATAATGAAATTCATATGGTTCTGTCCTTTTTCCCTTTTGTTTTGTTTTTCTCTTTCTGTCATTTGTAATTATTCAATTGCTTCTTTAAAAGATTGCAGAAGAAACATGGCTCATAATTTCACAATGGTATCAGAGCAATGCCATGAAAATCGATTCTCAAAGGAAACCTATGGATGAACACTAAAGTGGTAAAAACTCTTACACCCTGCAATCTTGTTTCTTTTCATTCTTGATTCTCGCTTCTATTTCCTATTTTGATTCTCCATGACATCTGAATCCGCATCCGGATATCTTACCAATCCCTCAAAGGATGATAATACTATCACTAACAATGCTCATACTGATCATGTTAATGGCAACACTACCACCAACAATGATCTTGTTGATGCCTACGACCTACCTGAATCCTCTCTTCAATTAACTTTTGGCTAGCCCCTTTATCTACAACCCAATGACCCCCCCAGGAATGATTCTTGTGTCTAAAATTCTCTCAAACACCAACTTCAACCAATGGAAAATAGTTGTCACTATGGATTTATCTGTCAAGAACAAACTTGGTATGATTAAAGGTCTAAAGAAGAAGCCAATGATCCTCCATCTGAGTATATAAGTTCCTGGGAGAGATGTAACAATATGGTTGTCTCTTGGCTTCTTAATTCTGTCAATCCAGAAATTCACCAAAGCATAGTTTACTTTACCACTGCTAGTGAGATCTGGGATGACATCATTACAAGATTCTCCTTAAGTGGTGCCCCCAAAATTTTTCAAGTCCAAAAGAATGTTATGCTGTGCACCCAAGGAAACCTAAATATCAATGCCTACTTTACCAAGTTCAGAGGATTATGGGATGAACTCACCAATCTGCTCCAGAAGGCTAAATGCATATGTAACTGCAGTTGTGGAGCCAATGCAGTTCAAGAAGACTATGTTCATGTTACCAAGTTGACACAATTCTTAATGGGGCTTTCTGAGAAATATATTGATGTTAAGGGGTAGATTCTCAGAATGCATCTTCTTCCTTCAGTTGCCAAAGCTGTTTCAATGCTGGTCCAAGAAAAGGGCCAAACACATCAATGTATTGGTATAAATCTAGAAAACACCTTTTCTAATCTCATGGGAAAAATTATTACCAACAAGTTTAACAAAGGCAAAACTATAGGAGGATCTCAAAACTCTACTTCTAGGGGAAAGTTATTTTGTGAATACTATCATGGTGATTCCCAAACCAAAGACAAATGTTTCTTCCTCCATGGCTATCCTGAATGACATCAATGGTTTGGTACTAAGCTTGATCTGTCAAGAATGCCAAGAAACAAAGGTAAACCTAAGACCAACTCTGGCATCAACACTGCTGCCACTCAACAATCTACCAAGGAGAAGAGTGAAGCTGCAGAACTCACTAATCACGATCACTCCTAGACATCTTCAACAGCTAATAACCCTGCTCAACAACAACAAGAATGTCACTTTTGCTTCCGTGTTCATGGAAACTCCTAAAGAACATATGTCAGGCATCTGTATTAACATTTCCAAACCCATCTCTCTCACCAGCTTGAAACCCTCACCGTTTGATTGGATCATAGACACAGGTGCTAGTGATCAACCCTATATTACTACTTCTTTTAACTATCTTACCAACCCTATATCTGTTAATACTATGATATATTTACCTAATGGAAAAACTTCCTCTATAACACACAAAGGTGTGACACTGGCTGGTGACATTGTCCTTTAAAATGTCTATTTTGCTCTTGAATTTCATTTCAATTTAATATCTGGGAGCAAGCTTACCAAATGACAGTAATGTCAGTTTAACCTTCTCTGCCACGTCCTATTTTCTTCAGGGCCAAACTCAACAGAAAGCCAAGAAGATTGGTAGATATGAAGGAGGTCTATAAAAACTCGTCCTATCAGAAATACACTATCCTAAGTAGACTGCTTCTATGTACAAGAACTCTTTCAATGTTAATCTGTGTAATTCTAGTAATACTTTTGCTCTCACAGAGCCTATTAATAAAGTGTATCTCTTGCACACCAGACATGGACATGTTCCATTACAATCCATGAAACACATAACCTCTTTTGATCTGCATTTAAATTCCATGTCCAGTGTAAACTGTGAAATATGTCACATAGCTAAAGAAACTAGACAACCTTTTCCCTTAAGTGACTCTCACAGCTCTGAAACATTTGGTCTCATACATTGTGATGTATGGGGACCTTACAGGAAGAGCACTTATGATGGTTGCACCTCCTTCCTTACTATAGTTGATGACTTCTCTAGGGTTACTTGGACTTTCCAGTTGAAAACCAAAACTCAAGTCTGTCAAAATCTGCAATACTTCCTCAATATGGCGAGAAATCAATTATACACTAACGTTAAGTCCCAAAACTGATGATGTAACAAAATTTCTTAATGATGGAGTTGGAAAACTACTGTTATCCTAAGGCCTTTTACATCAAACTACACGTGTAGACACTCCTCAGGAAAATGGTTGAGCTGAGAGAAAACACGGGCATCTCCTTGAACATGCTAGCGCACTTAGGTTTCAAGCCAATCTCCTAAAGAAATTCTGGGGTGATTGCCTCCTTATCGCCACCTACATAATTAATAGACTTCCCAGTTCTGTCATCAAATTTAAAACCCCCTTTGAAGTCTTCTTTGGAATTCCCCCTAGTTACCATCATATTAAGACCCTTAGCTGCCTCTGATATGCCTTCACTACTTCTCATACCAGAGACAAGTTCACCCCTAGAGCCCAAAAATGTGTCTTTATTGGTTATCCCAATAACAAGAAAGCTTACAAGGTCTACAACCTTGAAACTCATCGGGTCATGCACAGCAGGGATGTTATCTTCTATGAAAATATCTTTCCTTTCAAAACTACTAAATCTCATACCACTCAAACTCTTCAAGAGAACTTGTTTCCTAGCAATCCCACCAATACTATCTTTGAAGAAGAAATTAGAGTCCAAACTAAAATTGATAATTATCATCCTGATGATGACAAATCTAAAGATTATTTCAATAATCACTCTTCCACTTCTCAAAATGACCCTCCTAATGAAACTCCTGAAGATGATCACAATGATCCCACTTTCACTCATCATGTTGATTCTTCTGCTATTTCACCTAACACAGTTGTTCCCACTATACCCCAAAGACCTCAAAGACATAAAACTATTCCTGCCAAGTTCAAGGATTGCACTGATCTTCCCTCTACCCTTGTCCAACCATCTATCAATCACACCACTCCTTATCCCATTACAAACTACTGTTCCTATGCTAATATCTCAACCAATTACAAAAACTTCTCTTGCAACATTTCAACAATCCATGAACCTAAAACTTATCAACAAGCTATTTAAAACCCTCTATGGTGTCAAGCTATGTCTGAGGAACTTCAAGACTTGGAAAGCAATAATAATGGACTCTGCAACATCTTCCAGAAAATAAGAAAACTGTGGGATACAAGTGGATCTTCAAAATAAAATACAACTCAGATGGAACTATCAACAGATATAAGGCAAGACTTGTTGCCAAAGGATTTACAAAGGTTGAAGGCAATGATTAGTTTGAAACATTCTCTCTTGTGGCGAAAATGACTTCTGTAAAAGTTTTACTTGCTATGGCTGCATCAAAGCAATGGTCTATGTTCCAACTTGATGTATCCAATGCCTTTTTGCATGGTAATCTTCATGAAGAAGTGTACATGGATCTGCCTCAAGGATACTCTCCTACTCTATCTCAGACATCTTCCTCTCTGGTATGTAAACTATCCAAATCCCTTTATGGTCTAAAACAAGCCCCAAGGTAGTGGTTTGAAAAACTGTCTACTACACTTATTCAATTTGTTTTTAAACAGCCCTTAAATGACTATACTATTTTCTATCTTAATGTTGATTCTCAATTTGTGGCTATCCTTGTTTATGTTGATGACTTGCTTATCACATGAACTAGTGACAAACTAATTACTCAAATCAAAGACTATCTTAAATCTACTTTTCGTATCAAAGATCTTGGTCATCTAAAGTATTTCCTTGGCCTTGAAGTTGTAAGGAACAAGACAAGAATCTGCCTTCACCAAAGAAAATATGCCTTGGAAATCATCAAGGACTCTAGCCTTGTCAACGCCAAACCTGCCTTAATTCCTATTGAAAAGCATCACAAGCTGGCTACCATCTCCTCCACTTCCTTGGCTGACCCTGCATCCTACAGAAGAGTCATTTGCAAACTCCTATATCTATCTATTACTAGACCAGACATAGCCTACAGTGTGTAGGTCCTAAGCCAATTTATGGCTTCTCCTCTTGATCATCACTGGCATGTTGCCCTTAGACTGGTCAAATACATTAAAGGTAGTCCTGGACAAGGACTTTTCTTTTCCAGCTCAGCTAAAATACAACTAAGAGCTTACTGTGATTCTGATTGGGCTGTCTATCCAATCAACAGAAGCTCACTTTCAGGTTTATGTATCTATCTGTGCAACTCCCTTATCTCTTGGAAGTGCAAGAAGCAGTCAACAATCAGTAGGTCATCTGCAGAGGCTGAGTACAGAAGCATGGCCAACACATGCTGTGAAATTAAGTGGTTAATCTCTCTTCTAAAAGACTTCAATTCTACTTCTATCACTCCTGTCCCCTTATACTGTGACAACCAGTCTGCCATTCACATTGCAACCAATCATGTCTTCCATGAGAGAACAAAACATATTGACATCGGCTGTCACCTCGTCAGAGAAATGGTTCAAAGAGGATTGGTCTCCACCAAATACATAGCATCTACATACCAGCCTGTAGACCTCTTCACTAAGGCTTTGTCATCTCCTCAGTTCTATCATCTACATGCCAAGTTGCAAGTTCAAAACATCTTTTCTCCTTTCAACTTAAGGGAGGATGTTAATATATCTCACATAGTAAGAAGCATCATCAACAAACCAAAAGAAAAGACAAGGGACTCAAGTGCAATAAGTCTAAACCTGTTCTATAGGTCCTAAAATGTTTAGGGGTAGCATGTGTCAATGGCTGAGAGTTGGAGGGTAGCGAGTGTCCTTTACTATTTTAGCTTTTCTACTGTAACCGTTATTGTTAGGTATTTATACCTAACACATTTTCCAGTTTTCAATCAATCAAGCAATACACACATACAAAAACACACTGTACACACATTTGCATTTGGTGCGTTCTAATTCTCAAGCTGCATTCATAAGCCATGAACATAACCTCATGATCAGAGAAAAAAATAAAACTGATTGAGAACATTGAGAAGTGAGAAGCATTGATCTGGTATACATAGATGGACACTTAATTAAATATACAATATTTTACTATAAGCTTTGTATCTGTAATATTGAGTTTTGACCAAATTGTTACATATAAGTAAACTAAGATTCAAGGTTTTAAATTGATAGGAAATTTTTGAATTTGGCAAGTTCTTTATGCGTACATGCACAGTAGATAGTGGATAGAAAGAAAACAGGTAGAAGAAAGCTAACTAGGTCATATGTGAAAACATTTTTAATACATTTTTGGTACACAAGGAGGAGAGATGTTTAATGCATTTTATTTTCAATACATAAAAAACTTGCCAACAAATTCATTCCCAATCGATGCCCATTTTTACTCTGTAATGCTTCTATTGATTGGTATCACTTTCAAGGGTATCACCTTTTTAAGCGTAAGCCCAATAGTTCCCTTCATGTCTAGAGTCTCTGGAGTCACGCCTTTGCCTAGTTTCCAGTCAAAAGACTGCACCAAAGCTGCCAAACTAAGGTGAAGCACTCGATCGGCCAAAACATTTCCCACACAAATCCTTCTCCCGGATCCGAACGGTATAAACTGAAAATGCTGCCCCTTGTACTCGATGCTCGAGCCTAAAAACCTCTCTGGTTTGAAAGTCAAGGGGTCGTCCCACATCTCGGGGTCCCTCGCTATTGCCCATGCATTCACAAGTATTTGTGTGCCTTTGGGAATGAGATACCCCATGAATTTGGTATCTTCCCTTGCACTCCTTGGAAGCAATAAAGGGCCAGCGGGGTGTAACCTCAGTGTTTCTTTGACAACTGCCTGCAGATATGGTAATTTATCCATGTCACTCTCTTTGAGCCTTTTATGGACTCCTGTGTATTGATCAAGCTCTTCTTTAAGCTTCTCCATTGTTTTCGGGTTGCGCAATAGCTCTGACATAGCCCATTCAATTGTGATGCTTGTAGTTTCTGCGCCAGCCACAAACATTTCCTGTGCATGATCAATCAATTAAATCCATTGACTTTTTAAATAAATTAATTATAACAGAAGCTATATAATTGTTACGTTTTAGTTAGTACTAACCAGCATGACAGTATACATGTCCCTCTCCGAAATCTTATCAGACCCTTGATGCTCCAACAACACATCAAGAAAGTCTTTCTTCTCCTCGGAGTCGGAGCTATCCATGTCAGAATATTGTTTGTTCTCCTCAATCCTCTCCTTCACAATCCGAGCTAGGATCTTCCTTGACCGTCCTAAATCTCGTGCCATATTCCTCCTTATTCTTTGTGGGTCAATCCATTTCATGAAAGGTAGGAAGTCTACAATGTTAGGTCTCCCAACCCACAGGGCCATATTATTAGTGGCTTCGTAAAACTCGAGCCATTCCTTTGAGGTAGGATCTACGACATCTCTTGAAAGCAAGAGGTTGCCAATGAGGTTGAAAGCCATTATGAATAGGAAGTGCGCCAAGTGTATCTCACCTCGAGCCCCTGACGAGGGGGTGGCCGTTGCTGCTGCCTCCTCAATCCACTCGATCATTTTGTCAATACACTTCTCTCGAACAACAGCTGTCTGATTCATTCTTTTGGTGAGCAAGAACTCGGATGAGCACAGCCTTCGAATGGTGCGCCAGTAATCTCCGTACTCCCGAAAGGCAAGTGAGCCTTCTTTGTGGTCCAAAGCAGTAAGTACATCTGGAACGTTGCGGTCTGAGAAAGCAAGATCGTGATACTTGAACAGTTCTGAAGCAGCATCAGCGGATTGTATAACTAGGCTGTTCATTGAACCTAGCTTTAGCCAAATAACTGAGCCGTACTTGGATTTGAGTTTGCTAAGGCTCTCGTGTGGCATCATGCCAAGATCAAACATGTTGCCAAACACAGGCCATCCTGGTGGCCCAGGTGGCCGTTCGCTTGCTGAACCCTTATCTCTTGGTTTCCTAACCAATAATACGAGGAATAGAATAGCAACTGACAAAGAAATTGTCAACCACCCAATTGAACTGTTACCACTCCAGTTCTCCATGCGGATAGTAGAACGGAACAGAACTATGTTTTTATCTTATTTTTTTCAAGTGGATTGGATAAGCAACAATGACTAGTTGCTTAAATTAAAGCACCAATAATGAACAAAGGCCCACACTGTCACAATCACAATTCCTCCTCACTTACCTCTTTTGACTGATGTATGTATCCTTTATGGGCTTTTTGACTTATATTTAATGTCTTTATGAATTTTATGTAATGGACTTGAGTAATTATCTTACGAAAATTCAATTGAGCTTAAGATATATTGAACTTGAGGTGTGACGTGTTTAAAATTCATATTAGACTTTGATTATGTTAGTTATGATTTATAATATTATAATAGAAAATAACATGTTAGAGCTAAAAAATATATATTTTCAGTTAGATTGCCCAAAGTATATCGTATATTACTACAATACGTGTTTCTTTTTTTAGTATTAAAATATATTTTTACTTTAACTTTGACTAATTAATAATAATTAACAGGTATTTATTTGGGTCTAGTTGATAATTAATTTGTTTGACAATTTTTATTGTTGACCAACCAATAAGATTGATTTCTCAAATAAATAACTATATATATTGAATATTTTATTAATGATCACTTGGAATTTCCACAATTTCGGCTGAAGACTTAATTAGTCTCACATTCAACAATAAGTTTGTTTTGTATTCTTATCTTTGGGCGCTGGTGGACACCAGTCTCTTTTATTCAATAGTGAGAGGCAACAATTCATTTCTTCTCTCGTTCTTTCTTTTCTCTTTCTTCGGTCAACCCTTCCATTGTATTTTATCGAGGGTTTAGAGTTAAATCTTGGTTTATTATCGAAATATTACTTGTTTTTAATTTTGATTTTACAGAGATGTTCTACGTGTTGAGGGCTATGTATATACCCAAATATTATGTGTTTTAACCGATATTTTTCGGAAGAGGTATGTTACTATCTCCTTTCCTTTATATGTAATTATAGCATATATAAATTGTGGGCTACTCCCATATTATTTGTTTTGAATATGAAATATGAATAATTTAGTTACAAATTTTTATTAATTTTAACTGGTTAATGTGTTAAATGGTTTTAAACCATTATTATGTCGTATAAAACATCAGTGTGATTGTGTTGGGATGAATCCCGCAAATTGCGGCGATGCCCATAATTTATAATATTAAACGAATGACTCAACGGAATCGATGTAGGGACAGTAAAATATAACTAGTGATGTACTCGATTCCTACGATAATGGGGAATACTTTGATGTATATGTAAAATATTACATACCTTGATATTTGTGTGTAGGAAAATAAATGCTTGAGTTTTTATTTATAGGTAAATAACCATGTTTGTTACGTGTTGAGCTCCCCAACCTTGAGACTTGACGGTTGTGTTTATTAGCAAGTAAACATCTACTTGTACATCACATTGAGTCCAGCTGACAAATGTGGTCGTGTCGACAATAGTCTTTACGAGAGTTAAATCTTGTGATCGCTATAGATCGTTGCATGGGTCTCTCCATTGTTATTAGCCATGACAAAGATGTAGCCTTTGTTAGAGCAATTCACATGACAGATAGAAGGCTAGACTCTTGGGTAAAACTCGGGGTACTGAGACTCCAGGTTAAGTCTCAAGGTCATTGGTTATGGATACTATTGGGTTCAGCATGTGATCAGACATGTATCAACGTATGTACAGTGGCAGCAACACAACTATGGTATTTGAGATACAAGTTGTAATACCCCAATCCCACATTGGGTAGATGTGGGACTTGTATTTGATTTATAAGGTAGTCATGAGCTACTACTGGTAACCAACATCATCCATTGACTTTTGGGTCGGCTTGTGGTGAGCCTGATTACCCAAGGTGCTGCGTGCTCAGTGGGCTAGTGTGGGCTACACGTAGCGGATCAGGCTCTCGGGCTCGGGTAGTTACAAATGGTATCAGAGCGGGTCCCGGGCGGAAGTGTGGGAACAAAGTGTTGTGCAGGCCAAAGTGCTACACCGCAGAAGGTGGGAGCCACCTCTTGATCCCCGTACGAGGCTCCTCCATCGCCCGGGGTATGATTCGGCCTTGACGAGGACGTCAAGGATTTGAGTGGGGGAGATTGTAATACCCCATCCCACATCGAGTAGGTGTGGGAATTATGTTTGATTGATAAGGTGGCCACAGATTACCTCTGAGCACCAACATCATCTATGGACTTTTAGGTCGGCTTGTGGTGGGCCTGATGACCCAAGGTGTTGCGTTCTCAGTGGGCCAGTGTGTGGGCTACACATATCGCATCGGGCTTTCGGGCTCGGAGCGTTACAAATGGTATCAGAGTGGGTCCCGGCCGGAAATGTGGGAACAAACTGCTGTACGGGCCAAAGTGCTACACCGTAGAAGGTGGGAGCCACCTCTTGATCCCCGTACGAGTCACCTCTTGAATCCTACATCGCCCGGGGTACGATTCGGACTTGACGAGGACCTCAAGGATTTAAGTGGGGGAGATTGTAATACCCCAATCCCACATCGGGTAGATGTGGGACTTGTGTTTGATTTATAAGGTAGTCATGCGCTACTACTAGGCACCGACATCATCCATGGACTTTTGGGTCGGCTTGTGATGAGCTTGATGACCCAAGGTGCTGCGTGCTCAGTGGGCCAGTGTGGGCTACACGTAGCGGATCGTGCTCTCGGGCTCAAGTCGTTACAAGTATTAAGTTAAAATCAAACACAAGTCTCACATCTACCCGATGTGGGATTGGGGTATTGCATTCTCCCCCACTCAAAATCCTTGACGTCCCTCATCAAGGCTGAATCGTACCCCGGGCGATGCAGGAGGCTCGTACGGGGATCAAGAGGTGGTTCTCACCTTCTGTGGTGTAGCACTTTGGCCCGCACAGCACTTTGTTCCCATATTTCCGACCGGGACCCACTCTGATACCATTTGTAACGCCCCGAGCTCGAGAGCCCGGTCTGTTACGTGTATCCCACACACTGGCCCACTGAGCACGCAGCACCTTGGGTCATCAGGCTCACCACAAGCCAACACAAAAGTCCATGGATGATGTTGGTGCCCAGTAGTAGCGCATGACTACCTTATAAATCAAACACAAGTCCCACATCTACCTGATGTGGGATTGGGATATTACACAAGTCGAGACAAAAAGCTCACATACCGTTGTATATCCTAATTATGTGTTTAATTACATTGAGTCAATGTGCATTATAACATTATCAACGTGATGCGCATTACCAAAAAAATGACTTTTTGGGACCATTATTTTTGGGAGGGCGCTACAACAGTTCCAAATATTAGTTTTTGGCACTATTAAGGCAGGAGTGCCAAATACTATCGCTTTTGGCACTGTTTTGTACTAGCCTACCCAAATACAAGTGTTTTTAGCACACTTGGGCAAACCCTGCACTGAACTCATTTTCTCGATATATTAAGTAAAAATATTTCCCAGAACATCTTATTTCACTTTCCCGCTTTCCTCTCCCGCCCACCCATGGTTTTCCCCCAAAATTCCCCCCACCTAGGTTTTCTCCAAAATTAAGTGGAAAGAGCGGCTAATCCCAACACACCAGTAATTCTCTCTTGCTCTCACTCTCTCGTGCTCTCGCTCTTTGTCCACGAATCGCAGCATACACCAGTTCATGGCCATCTGCGCAAAAGCTCTCACTCTCACGGTACACTTCTCCCCCTCTCTCTCTCCCATTCTATCGGTTGTGTATGTGTTGATCTGTATTGTATTATTCTATATGTTTAATGTGTATCAACCGAAAACTTAAAAGCCAACCAAAAACATAACGATGAGGCTGACATGGCTATTCCATTTGACTTGTATAAACTTTAGCTAGTCAGCTATGCACTCACGTCTTCCTTGTATGTGTAGGGAAAATATCAAATCAAAATAATTCTTAATTAGGGTTTTACGCACTAAAGGAGGAAACAGATTGGGTAAAATTGGACAGAAGCTCTGTAATTGGTTGAGGGATATCAATAACAGCAGATTAAATTGCTGGGAGTATATGTAGGTACAAGCCCAAATTTAGAAATAATACATACTACTATATGTAATAGGGAAAATGAGAAGCAAAAAGTACCATTAATGTATAATCATCAATAAAGATATATCAAAACAACGTAAACAAGGGAACTGTTGAATTGCAAGTTATAGACCAAATGATTTATAGACAATTTCAAGAAAAAAAATGAACTTGAGGCAAATAAAATGGACTATATGAATGGTTGGTTATGCCACTTGGATTCTCTAATGCGCCAAGCATGCAATTATATGGTTTATGACCGATGTTCTTAAACCCTTAATAGTGATATCTGCCATAGCCTATTTTCGATGATAATACGATAGACAGAGTTGGAAGTCAGAATGGGGTTCGCTTTTGGCAGGAGAACTAGGTTGGGATATCTCTTCATTGTGTATCTTTTCCTCATTTTCTAAAACTCTCTTCTTGACACAATGCTCGTATCTCTAGTTTTCTCATTAGGGAAAATAGTACTTTTTTCGAAAATTTTCCTTTTTCAGGTATCTGAATGACAGGGAATGCCCAAGATGTCACAATTTTGCTTCAATAACTTCAATCTTTCCATCCATAAAATTAGCAGGTCTGGATCCTTGTGGTCTCTTTTTGGTTGTTTTTTGCTACGACCTTAACCAGATTTTCTACTCATTGTGCTTCTCCAATTGCCACCTTAATTTGGAAAACCAAGGTCCACTGTAAGTTGAAAGAGTTTGAATGGTATCTCGTGCTTAACAGGTTAAACATCGATGATGGTCGTTAGAAGTGGAGGCCCAATAAGTTCATTTTCTCAAATACTTGCTTGATGTGCTAGAATCATAACGAGCTTATATGGGTCTTTTCCCAGCTACATGAGATGTGGTGTTCTTAATATAATATTTGGGTGAGGTTTCGGTTTGTTATGATATGGTGGAGACTTTGTTCATAATCATAGCAAGGGTTTTGGGGGTAGCAAGGATGTACACGTTTTACAGCAGGTTTTGCTCGAGAGAATTTTTTCCTACGCTTAGGGAATTTTAGAAGAGTGCCCATAGTCGATCTCTCTAGAGATTGCTGGGTAGCTCTTCATTGTATTTTTTTTGTTTCAACTCTCTTATGATCAGTGGATGGGTTGTTCCCTATCTTTTGATTTTTCTCATGATATAATATAAGGTCTTCTTTTATCTAAAAGAACTCGATGTGTAGTACAAAAATTTAGATCACTTGTTACGCAGATTTGCTTTTACAAAAGGTTTGTAAGGAACTTTGGCGCACTTACCGGTCCCATCATCTAGTGCACGATAAGAGACATTTTTTATACTCAGGCGCAATGCAAAAAAATGTTAAGAAAATATTAGGCTAGTGATGACTCCAGCACCCACACTTGTTCTACACTTTGAAAAGCAGTTTACTTTTGAATTTGATGTATTTCATGTGAAAGTAAGTGTTGTTATTAATCAAACAGGAAGTGAAGTGGAATCTTTTAATGAGAAAGAGGAGTTTTACGATGAGAAGCTGCATGAGGCTTAGCGTCTGTATTTGACTTGTGACCTAGAGTGCTTTGTGTTGGTCTAAGCCATTTGTTATCAGGATTACTACATAGCTTATTGTAAGTTTGGTGTCTACTTAGGTCATCAAGCTTACTACTTGAATTCCCCGAAGAAATCAACCCAGGACAGAAAAGATTGAGCTTTTACTATCAGGAGTTTACTTCTTACTCAACCAATAATCTAGCAAGTCCAATGAAAGTTATAGATCCTTGGCGTAGGCGTTCTTTAGAGTTAAATGGCCATCAAAACTCAACCTGTATTTCTAGAGTTAAAGAATGTATTTTGATGATCCATAGTCAGCAACATTTTAAGAAAATTATAAGGACGAGACAACATCGTGACTATGAATACCGTTGGATTTTATTAAAATGACTGAACCAATTCTAATGTAAAAACCTAATTTGGGGCAGTAAACCAGTATTTTAATTCTTTTCTAAATATAATGTTAGTTCTAGTTCTATTCATTCAGATAGAAAGTGAACCATCCACCAAATGTTCAATAATGAAAAATAGTAGAATGAAGAAGCATAGCCTTTAACTCCCGAATGAGAAATCTTGGAATTTGTGGTAAAGAAGTGTCAGGCCACAATGAATCCATACATATTTTCCAACTCTAAAGATATGTTGGATACTACCAGAATTCACAAGTACCACGGCCATGGATGGAGAATTAAAAAATGCCATGACTACACAAATAAATCAATCATGCCGTAAAAACCATAGAAACAAAAAAAAGCTATGAAAAAGTTAGCATTTTACATTCTCCTTTTCCATAAATAACCTCTAGAATGTGATCACTATCACCAAAATTGCCCTCGTGTAATGTTAGATCAACAAAATGTGGAGGATGCAATACATACTGTGATGAAACATAAGGGGCAACAATGGGTAGGCATGAGATGAGTAAATTGAGAAAAAAGGAGGCTAGAATTAAACAGAAAAACTTTTAAACCTGCACGTAATATCTTTTGATTAATTCTCATATCATGATATATTTTGGTCTTTTATTTGTACTAGTAAAAGGCACGTGCGTTGCACGTGTTGCCTTGACTAAAACACAAGTCTATTTCTAGTCAAATGATTTTTTCATTAAGGTAAAGGTAAGAGAACTAACTTACAGTTATTCAAATCCACAGAAAGTAAACATATTAAATAAATAAAAAATTGTCCAATGATTAAATGCATACGAATCGATCTAAGCTACGAATAGTTATTCAAATCCAGTGAAAGTAAACATATGAAATAAAAAAAAGATTGTCTAATGATTAAATGTATATGAATCTAAGCTACGAATATAATTCCATGTTCATATTAGTTTTTTTATTTTTTGATTTTGATGCCTACCGAAACGTTTGTTTTTTTGTTGTTTCCTAGTTTTTTTATTCCTTTTTCTTCTACATTGTGAGCGTGTCTTCATCATCATTTGAAATCTTGACCTTGCAAACTTCTTTGATGTCCTCCTTCTTTGTTGTATTTTTTCTCTTTTCCTTTTCTTTTGAGTTAATTTTTGTCTTCTTTCCATTCCCTTCATTAGGTGTCGTTGCTTTTCTGCCTTGTTTAAAATTCTTTGGTAATCCGTCCTTGCTTGATTTTGCTTTTGCATCATTGGTGCTCCTCTCTTCAATACGGTTGATCTTTTCAATTGCTTCCGCTAGAGTTATGAGTTTTTCCATCATCAACTCTTACCTTATGGTTTAGAGTGATAAGGAATCAGACTTCCGTTGAAACCTTCATACTCAATCCTCGGTAATATTTTGATGCATGTTATCCATGTATTAGTCGTAGATAATTTAGTATATGAATAAAATTTAGATTATCTATTAAATTTTACATTTATACCTCCTCTATTGATGATATATATTCCTGTATTGAGCATCCCACAAATACAGCTAGCTCAACTTAACTGGAAATTACCTCTGCTTCAAATGTCTCTAGGATGAGACAGATTCAACCACCAAAAAAACGAAATAAACCCTACTTCTAGACAGTTTCCTGGTATTAGACGGTGCAGATATGGCTCGTCAATGACGTCAAGCTATTGAATCTTAATACAAATAAACCCTGATTTGCAAACGAATATGAATCAAAATTACCTTGTTAAAGCTTGAAATTGGAGAAATTCTTCGATAGACATTCAAACCCGCCCTAGTTCTATCTTCGAAAGATAGATGTGACTCTGGCGTGATGGAATGAAAGGCACGGAGACAAGAAGAAAACGGCTGGAAATTATGGGAAAATAACTAGTGTGGGAAAGGGAAAAAGTAAGAAGTGTGGGAAAGGGACTGCTGTTTCTTCCCACCAATTTTTCATCCAAAATTGAATGTCAAATTTTTTAGTTTCAAAATATAAAAATCCTATATTAATAAATGCAACTGAACTTGAAACGAAAAATTGAAACGGAAGCTCATCTGTTTCAAAAACCATTGCAAAATTAGACGACATTGAAACTGATTTCAATTCTGTTGCAAAATTTCGTTTCAATATTTGACATCATTTTTCCCTCCAATATTTCCCCCCCAAAAAAGGACGCGGTTAATGGGCTTCCTCGTTAAAAATTCTTTGTCCACTCATATTGTAACTGAATTTAATGTGACTTTATATCTGCCAATAATGAAACATTGTTCATTTATAACATTCTATAATTTATTATTAAAATTTTTGGAGGAATAATTTGGCTGCTACCTTTGCACAATTTCGACGTCTTCTTCATCACACTTGTTGCACTTTGGGGTTCCTCCATTATTCATAATGGAAGTTGCACATTTCTTGCATGCGTTGTACCAAATAGTTGGCTTATTCTCTACTCTATTAATTATTCCTTTCATACAGCAATATTTATTTTGCAGATGTATTTTAATTTTTTTATAAACTAAGATTGACTCAAGTAAATACATTGCTTATTTTTTCTTTGTGTCAAATAAATCTAGTATATATATTTTGTGATAGCGTTGTTTCAAGTAAAATATATTTTATTTTAAGAAATGATATTTGCACATTCAATTTACTTCTGCTAAAATCTGTGTGTTATGAATTATTCCTTAAAGTGTCATTTCGGTTGTGCCTTTGATCCTTTTGTCTGATTGATTTTCTTGATATTTCTAATGTATGATCGATTGTGTTCAACTTGTGATTTTGTAACAAAAAATTAATATTTTTCATTTTAGAATTTTGTAATTTTATTTTAAATATATCTTTAGTGTAAATCCTACATGTTCATGCCTTTTGGTGCTATCTGTAAAATTGATGCAGCTATTGTTTTCTATTTTATTTCACTTGCAAGATTAATAAAAATAATTTTCCAAATGATATTCGATGAGCATTAACATTTTTATTTTTGAATTATTACCCAGATATTTCGTTGATGTCACCCTTGCGATGGAAATTATTGGATATTGACTAATGATTTGTTGCAATTCACTGCCTTCATTTGTCGCTAAATCTTCTCAAAAACTAATAATTGTTGGTTGGTACCTACATAGTTCACTCTATGATAACCAAGCAAGGATATAAAATGTGTTTTTTATTATTATTATAAGTTAGACAATTATTATAAGTTAGACCAATATGATCCTTTTGTTGAATGAGTTTCATACTTGCGTCTACCTTTTTTTTTTATAAAACAACCGTTGATCTATTTTATGGAAAAGAATATAAGAAGCTCATAGGTGTGTTGATTTTTCTTTATTGGTCTTGCTCATTGTTTGT
The DNA here is from genome assembly GCA_013146195.2 of Codonopsis lanceolata. Lineage (NCBI taxonomy): Eukaryota > Viridiplantae > Streptophyta > Magnoliopsida > Asterales > Campanulaceae > Codonopsis > Codonopsis lanceolata. The sequence goes on from CM028380.1 coordinate 143,719,736, forward strand.
TACTATTATTTCTCTTAAAGCTTTTCGTGCTACTCTTGAGGTCTCAATGATTCGACAATCTTTAACTTTGGTGGCAATACCGTAAAAATCTGCATTTATAAAACAACAATAAGATATTGTTAGAAACATGTCTATAAGTCAAAAGTTGTTACGGGGAACTCAATTTAATTACCCATTCCATCATCCCAATGAGGTTGATTTTCCTTGAAATTATAGGTGATATTGTCGCTGATTGTTTGATATCCAACTTGGATGTTTGAATATTTTTTTAGCATGATCTCCTTCTCAGGATGTACATTCGGAAACATTGGACCGGTCTTTTTGACATCACCGTTGGAGATTTAATATGTTTTGTTGGCTACAAAAGTTTTGGCGAAGTGATTGATGTCTTCGTTGAAAATTAAGATACCAATTTGAACACCCTGCAATATATTATCTCATATTCAGTACAATCAAGATATTTAATATTGGGTGGCCGAAGTGTGTATACATTATCTAGCACTTTTGAGATACTAAAAGTGAAATAAAAATAAATTATAATTTTGATTAATTTAACACTCACTTCGTCGTCAATCATTATCATTTTTCGAATTTTGAAAGAGAGGCTTGGTCCACATTGTTTCTAACCCAACTCATAAAGCTCGTAATCGTGTAGTGAATGACTTTTGATTTATTTGTAGGTGCCTTACTTCAATAGCTGATTCGGTCGCAATCGTTTCTATCTTCAATTGCTCTCATAGCCTCACTAGAATCTCACTCCACAATCACTCTTCTAAAGCCTCCTTGTCAGGCCAAAGCGAGACCCCTTCAAATAGCCCATTCTTCAACAGTTAGAACTGAAGCTTGACCAAGATGGAGACCAAACCCCGCCTTCCACGCACCCATGTAATATCTTAATCGTGTAGTTATATTTGTTTGTTCTGCGTTATGAATGCCAATAAATCGATCTAAAGAAGCATAGCGGACATAACAATAATAATTGGAACAAATATGACCAAACCATATTAAAGAATTGTATTGTCACATGATAGCTTTATATAACTAAGAAAACTGGTTGAACTTGGTTTTACAATTCGTATTTTTCCACAATCTAATGAAATATTAGTTATGGAAAAATAATGCTAAACAAACAAATTCTAGTTACCGAAAATACAGATGACTAAATCCAGATTTTTGTGCTAATGGTTGGGTTTTTTTTTCTTTTTTCCAGATGAAGACTTGAGACTTGTTCCTTGGAATCCACCAAATACAGGATGGGTTAAAGTGAATCTGGATTGTTCTGTGTGGAGAGAGCTGCTTCTTGTGCTGGGGTGATAAGAGATTACATGGGTAAGTGGAAGGCAGGGTTTGGTCTCCATCTTGGTGAAGCTTTAGTTCTAACCGTTGAAGAATGGGCTATTTGAAGGGGTCTCGTTTTGGCATGATAAGGAGGGTGTAGAAGAGTGATTATGGAGTGAGATTCCAGTGAGGCTATGAGAGCAATTGAAGATAGAAACGATTGTGACCGAGAATTTAATGTCATCACCAACAAACGTGAGTTGTTGCGAAGAAATTGGCAATGAAGATTAGTTTGTATTATGCGGGAGGCTAACGAAGTAGCTAACAGATTACTAAGGAATGGACAAAAAAGGTTAGCAGTGTGGAAGTTATGACCGAACCTCCGTCGAGTGTGCTGGAATTATTACAAGGGGGATAAAGGCATGGAAAGAAGAAGTGGTGTGTAGTACTAGCTGTTTTGTTGTGTTAGTGCTAACTGCCAAGGCCCTCTAGTGAAGCAAAAAAAGAAAAAAAAACAACTACAGTACCGAAAGGGAAATCTATTAATAACAGTAGACATGGAGAAAATCCCATTTGGTAGTTTTGTTTCCTCAGCAAGCAAAAAGTGTTAGCCAACATTAGTAATTCTCTTATCATAGGGGAATACATGTCTAGCGCCGATAGTAGAACAATTCCCCCAGGTTGCAGTAAGAATAGGGAATTCAAGTTTGATTTTGATTATCAAACTTGATTAATATGGTATATTGTTCTTAGTATTTTTTTGACATCTAAAATAAAAATCGTCGTCATATTGAAATTTAAGAAAGTTAAATCCCTAAAGAAAGCACTTAGATCAGCTATCCCTAAAGAGGCACTTATGTTAAAAGTCAGTGAGTACCGAGCTAGTAATACATGGCCAATTATACAATTAATCACCAAGGAAAAAAACCATAGTGGTTTGAGTCCATGAACGCATATCATATGGGAACGCATATCATATGGGAACGCATATCATATGAGGATACATAGACACTTCTTTGTTATACTCTTATGTTGATCATTTTATGGAAGACAGTGATAGGTGTGCATTATGACAGAAACGAAGTTTAAAAAACTTGGGTAGTAAGCCTAAATCAACATCATTCATCAACAAATTTCAAGGCAACCTGCCATACCAATTCAACAAGTACTTTAAGAACCATAAGGGGATGGGGGTTTGTCCATAGATTTCAGTTCAAGATTGGTATCCCAAAAAAAACAGATAGACAAGAAAATCATCCTAAGCTTACCACGTAACTTCAACGCCTTGCCCTGCTTCTGGTCGGTTGCCTCTGCTCCACCATCTTTCTTGTGCTCCCCAAAATATTTATGAATTTTCCAGAAAAATGAACTGAGGAGCATTCCCAACAACTTAGCAGCCCTTTTATAGTTCGTTACCTTGGTGTTAATTGTCCCTGTCTCTCGCACTAGCCGCTTTCCCTCATTCATCATATGAAATGGCTGCCACCACTACCACATAAATAATTTTTATAATTAACCCAGGCTATTAATTGTAATAATGGGCCAAGCTGAAGATAATTAATGCACTGATCTAGCCGGTATCTGTGGGATATAATGTAAGACCCTAGACCTTTGTGTGTTTGACTTCCTTGTTTTGCATGTCGAATGACCATAACGTTCTTGTTGGCTTGTTGTTAGTATGAGAACCCAAACCCTGGTTACTTACCATGATCATTATTGTTTCTTAACATGCTAGAAATAAACCTAACATATTTATCTTGGTTCTAGTTCTTTTAGTTGAGTATTGGTTGTCTTATATATAAGATTTCTATGCTTTGTATGCATTTTCTTGGTAGCTTTGTGTATCGCCTTAGCTTCCTTAACTCTTAACTAAGTCTTAAAGACTCTTCGTATGATTTCTACATATTTCTTGGTCATTAGTTAGACCATTGGAAGCTTAACTTTGAGGTTGAGACCCTTCTTGCTTGTTCTTGATCTTTTATGAACTTGGGATGCATTAATGCATTCTTTCGCTTGCGAGACTTGTCTTCGTTACTTGAAAATCATTGGGTATGAGTTCTAGACCAAGTTTACAAGTCCTTATCATGCTTGCACAATCATTGTTCATGGACTTGTTACAATTGGAAATAAGATGACCAACTTATTACTTCATAGATTCAGTCTTGTTTTTGGGAAAATTTCAGGAAAATTCTGATATCAATCTACTAAATATAATTGGCTAAACTTTTAGTGTTTATTACCTACATATGTTAAGTTAATCCCTGAAAATTTTCATAACTTTTCAAGGTGTTTAAATGCCTCAAATAGGCCACGTATTATGGCTGTGTCCGTGTTCTGTTTTGAGAATTGGGAATGTTAATATGAACTTGGAGGGACTTTATTTTGATGAATACAAGTCCAATTAGTGTGATTTAAAATTATAAATTGTATTTTAAAGTGTCTAGTTTCATAAAAATTAATAATCACCTCATTTGGAGGTGTGAGTGATTTATGGTAGATTATACAAGTTGACTGGTCAGTAGCATTGCCCTGATTTCCAGATCTTCAGGATTTTTGATGAAATGTGGCATTGTCCCTTGCACCCTTGACCCCAAGTCTGACCAAACTTGACCCAAATCACTTAATCTCACTTATGTTGACCAAGGGAGACTCAATCCAAGCCTTTGATGATTATTTATCAATGGTGATCAATGAGAAGTCACATAACCCTTTCACTTGGATTGAGCCAAGTTTGTTACTTCAGCATCCCAGCAATTTCAGCCATTTCCATCTTCTCTAATTTACGTATTCTCAGAGGGAACCCAGAAGAGAGATTCAAGAGATCTCCTTCACCTTTGTTGATCATTTCCCGGAGCTCCGGCCACCCGATCGGAGAAGTTAGACTACCAAAACGAAGCTCTTGCCTTCCTCTTCGATTGTCTCCATTTTATTTGTTGATCAATCATGTTAATCTAAGGCTTAAGGTACGTTTTCAAACCCAGAAAATTTGTAGGTTCAATATTAGGACATACTCTCTTCATAATAGTTGTAGCATACATGCTTAGTAAAACTTTTTGTGAAGTAGGAATCTTCATTTCAAAAAGATAGAAATCTAAAATTTGGGGCTACCATGTTAACTTATTAATTTGGATTTAGTTCAAGCATGAATGTTTTTCTAAATATGCCTAGGAGTAGTTCTTATGAAGGAATTAATTACATTTACAAGATGTTGAGAAATTGTCATTTTTAGGCTTGAAATCTGAATTTGTTGGGGCTGCCCTATAAGTCAATAATTTGGACTTTATTAAAGCATAAATAATGTCCCAAATGTGTTTAGGAACAACTCTCATGAAGAAAGTTATCGCAATTGAAAGCCGTAGAGAAAGTTCTATGCTAGGGTTTCAAATTGTAAAATTTTGGTCATCGATAGACTAAGGTCATGTTTGGCTTAGTATTGTGGTCCTATTGGATTTATAAAAAGGGTTAGAAAGGATTGTCAGGCTTGTAGGAATGTGACCTATCCATGTTTTGGATCCTATGGATTTGGGGTTATTTATGTGGGAACTCCGACTTACTAGAGTCGCCTTGTATGTGTGAATGCACCCTAACTTGTTTAAGTACTTGAGTGGGAATCTTGGGATCATCTCGGGGAATCCGAGATAGTGAATTAGAGAATCTCCTATAGAACACATTTTTATGGGTTATGATCTAGTACTCTATATATAGAGTCTACTCGTAGAGTTGCAAAGATAATCAAGTTGTTATCCAAAGCATGCTTGTGACGACCCGACCCGGATCCCAATACGAGACCCCAAGGTCGTGACGTCAGAACACACAAAACAACAAGCAATGACAAATAATGGGTAAGGCCATAACGGCAATACGCCAACAACTAAAAACACATGCGGAAGCGAAACATAATAACACAGTGGCGCCCGAGCTAACAAGCTCAGCTAAACACAACCAAAGAGATAATTAATCTCTCGGTCCAAAAATTCGACGCACGTGCCGCAACATAAGGCACGTAGAGCAAAACTCCTTGTCATGCGATATAATTATATAGCAACAAATAAACCAAGTCATTGGTGACGTTACAGCCGGAACCCAACATTACGTTAAGTCTAAGACTCTAGTCTAACAAGCTCAACGGCTAAAAACATGCCAGAGAATAAACATGATAATTATCCATCAATATACATAACTTAAAAAATAATCACCAACATTCACCAAGCGCGACTAACACAAGTCGGCTACCAAAAGAATAAGCATTAACCAACATAAGTGAAAATATTACATTCACAAATAAGTTTGCTACCCATCATGAAGTTTACATAACTTCACTTTTCCCAACGTCCTTACCAAAAACTAAGGCTACAAAAATAAATTAAAGTAGCAACCTTCACAAAATCTCATTTCTACCGTAGACTCGGCGGATGCCTTCGAATACTAGCTCGGCTTGAATCTAAGGAAAACAAAACAAACGAGTAAGTCATAATGACTTAGTAAGCTACTAAAGATGCAATGTCATGGCATGATATTATGCGCAAATAAAACATATACATCTCATGTCATACTTATGATATAACATTTCATGACATAATTCACATCATAAACCCAATCTTATCCATAAACACATAGAACATAATTCTACTTAAACATAGTTCATGACTTAATTTATCTAGAATATGCATCTAAACTCCAATAACATGTAGCATGTTATATCCACATTTCAACTTATCACCAACCCACATAAACCAATTACACCATGAGTTTCATAATTCTTCATTTATCACAACTCATATAATAATTCATGAATGGGAGACTATTGTTTCCATTCTAATCATAAATAGCATGTTATATTTTTAGTATAACATAAATCATAAAAATCATCATTTCATTAGCATGTTATATTTTTATTATAACATTTCATCAAGTAATCATCATCACATATAAGTTATCTCATATGAGTCATCTCATTAACCACGAAGCATAACAATTCATATAAGTGCTCGTAAATAAACATGTGTAACAAGAAACGTAAATCGAACTGTTACAACCAAAATCCGGGTCCAATGCCCAACCAAACTTACCTTGGGATTCATCCTCAAACCAAAATCCGGGTTCAACACCCAATCAATCATACCTTGGGTTTCATCCTCAAATGATCACAACTCACCAGTTTCCCTTAATGAGTATTCGTTTCATTCATCCAATCCCCAGATGAGAAATAGGAGCTCGAAATTAGGCTAGATGGCTCTATCTCGAGACCACATCCCACTATTGGCCAAATAGTGAGGAGAAAGGGAACCAATGCAACGATTCATAGCGAATGTTCGCAAAGGCTATGAATCGTCCCATTGCCGACACTACGACCAAACCGCCAGCTGGACTCAAACTCAAGCACAAGTAATATATATTCACATGCTCAAACAAAGGAAAAGTACAACACACCGTACTAATCCAATCAAGTAGATATTTACTTTTTAAATCACATAGTTATGCATTTCTATTATAACTATCACACAAACACATTAGAGCATTAATATCAAGTCTCTAATACCCAAGTGTTCTTCATACACTTGAAAACGCTTGGAGGCTTAACCTCCATCAAAACTACCCCAAAATCCGTAGGATCTTAATATGTGATTCACTATATTCATAATAGTCCATAATCGACTTCGTTGAGTCATTTCTACTCTTTTCAAATTTGAAGGCATAGAAGATATTTGCATCATAGGCTTCCTATTATTCATTAGCTATTATTCATGGCTAAGTTTTTAAGGTTAACAACATTGTGCAACCCAACAATCCATACTTTCCCAACAAAATCCCAAAACATAGTTCATAGGTCAACACTTAACATTTAAAGTCAACCATTACATTTCAAGCATTCATCTCAATATATCATTTAATCAAGCATGCTTTCATCCAAAATAACCATTCATCTAAACAAGATGTAATTTCATCTAGCATGCTCATCACCAAGATATAAATAAATCTAGCATGCTCATAACCTTCAATTCATCAATTAGTGTTGACCAACTTACTCTTACATGCATAAAAGTCAACTCAATCCAATAAGGTCAAACATTACATTTTATTCATGCAATCCATAATGATAATTCATTATACATGCTCACAACCAAAAATTCATGAATTAAATATCAACATACTCTTATATACATGAAAGTCAACTTTATTCTCAAAAGTCAAACGAAGCATTCCAACATGTAACCCATTGAAATTCATCTTTCATGCTTACAATCAAAATTCAAAATTTATCAAGTATACTTCCCAAACTTTAAACATATACATATGTGATTCCAACAACCCATAACATTCCATAAAATTCTCCAAATCATTCATAAAATCAAGAACCCATTTACTACATAATCCACTTTTTTTTTTTTTGGGAAAGCAGGGCGGCACCTGCAGAAATTTATTAAAAGAAGAAAAGGATACAAACATGAGGGGGACAACCAGCCTAACCCTTTGAACGGGGGGACAGAGGAGCCTTACCTCGAAAAGGAAATAACAGAACAAAATTAATTACACTTTCTGAAATTATGAAACCCTAAACGATCATGAATGAAAGCTTGATGGGCTTCACGAGGAAGATCAATCGTGTGGCAATAACTCTGAAAACCTTGATGAGCATGGGCAACAGTAGCAAGCCTATCAGCAACACAATTCTGCTCACGAAACACATGCTGGATAGAATACGAACCAAGAAGAAGACCACAATCTCGAATCTCATACTCAAACTTCCAATGGCTTTTATGTAGAAGAGTTAACACTTTAACTACAACCATAGAGTCAGATTCAACAATAACATTTGTTATATTAAGATTACGGCAGATACGAAGCCCATCTCGCAAAGCCTTGATCTCTGCCCCCGTGTTTGTATACCATAAAAGGCCGAAAAGGCCACAACCAAAGCCCCCTGAGAGTCACGTAAAATACCCCCCCAGTATGTTGTACCAATAATCCACATATCAAACCCTAGGTTTCTAGGGAATTATATACTCATCAATCTCAAGTCCAAGCTTACAAATGAAGCTTAATAACATACTTCATTAAACATAGAAAGCATCCTAATCATGCTTCTAACAAGTTCACCCATCAAAAATCCAAAAATCAAAATAAAATCACACACAACATGCTTATGTACTCATAGACCTCAAATAGCAATCCTCTTTGTTTTCCTTAGGGTCAATGAGCACAAAATAAAGAGAAGAAGGAGTCTAGCAGCTTACTTGACTTGAATAAAAACTCGAAGGAATGGAAATCTGAACGGTGAAGTTGTTCCACTCGTCAAATATGTCAAGAATCCGAAGTTTGGAGGCGATCTAACGGTCGGATCTCCATTGATTTGAGGAAGAAGAAGCTAGGGCTTCAAAGCCCCCATGTCTCCCAACTCTCTCTCACTCTATACGTATGATTTAGAAGGAGGAAATGAAGAGGTTTGGGATGAATTTGTGAAGGGTTAGTGTATTTATACTTCCACAAACAATAAGGGCACAAAGGGAAATCCCATGGTACAATTAGTGATTGTTAGTTGTAATTAACCCCTAATCAAACTTTAATTAACCCCACAAACATGTTAGGACATCATTAGGACTAAGTATGGATGTTAGGAAGGGTTTAGAAGAGGTTTAAAGAGGGTAGGATAGGAATTGCACAACAAAAACCAAAACAGGGACAGGTCTGCCTGAAGGCACCATGCACTCGCATGGTATGAAGCCATGCAACCGCATCCCCCCTCTACACCATTACAACTCATTTCTACACTCCTTGTTCGCGTCCGGTCCTTCCCGCATGCAACCGTAGGCCTTAAAGCTTCGAAACGGCCTATAATTGAACCCTTAAAGTCCTCAAACACTTAGATAAACCAAAAAAGTCTCAAACCACTTTCAAATTAGGTCTAGACCCCCATAAACAACACCCGAAACAACTCGGAGCGAAACCGACGCAAGTTACAACAACGCGCTAACGAAACGACAAATGAAACCGCAAACCGACGAGCAACAACCCAAGGTTATAAACACTTCAAAAGGCTATTAAATAGGTCTGAATTCTCCTTAGATGATTAACAATAGATAGGAGAAATGAGCTTCCGATAGACGAGACGATCACCTAACTCAATCTCAAACTACGCGATAAGGAGAATTGCTATCCTCGGACTTAAAGAATGCATCCAACTAGGATTCTAACACATCTAAACATGTTAACCAATCATCATGTAAATATCTGGGACCAAATCGAGGTCAGGTACACGAAACGCAAGCGAACTCTCAATCGCGTCACATTTCGACTATCGTCGGGTTACGACTTGTGAATTTAGCAAGTCAACAACTATATGTCATATCTTAAAAGTATTTTGGTCTTGATGTGATCTCTCATACAAATCTAGACTCTCTCACAAACCAAACAAGCGATCAACCAAGGAAGAAATGCGAGCATTGCACGCAATTCAAGCTAACCGGTAATCGGGGTATTACACTGCTAGTATTTGTGACGACCCGACCCGGATCCCAAGACGAAATCCCAAGGTCGTGCCGCCAGGGGAACAAATAACAACACACAAGTAGCAAATAATGGGTAGGGCCATAACGGCGATACACCGACAACTCAAAACACATGCGGAAGCTAATGAAGTAAACCAGTGGCGCCCGAGCTAACAAGCTCAGACTAAAAACAACCAGAGAGATAATAAATCTCTCGGTCCAAAAATTTGATTCGCGTGCCGCAACATTGGGCACGTAAGACAAACTCCCTGTTATGCAATTCAATAATAAGCATAATATAAACCAAGTCATCGGCGAAATGCAATACGGAACCCAACATTACACTAAGTCTAAGACTCTAGTCTAACAACTCAACGGCTAAAAACACGCCGGAGAACAAACATAATACTTTAACTAGCAATGTAGCATGCTAAACATGATCACCAATTAACCAAGCACGACTAAAACCCGTCGGCTACCAACAACATAAGTACCAATAATTATAGTACTAACAATAACAAAACATATGGGAGTATAACTACCAATATACATCTAGCACGACTTCTACTGGTCGGCTACCAAAAGAATAAGCTAACAACATAATTACAACATTACAAACAAATACAGGTTTGCTACCCAAATCATGAAGTTTATATAACTTCATCTTCCCAACGACCTCACCAAAAACAAAACAAACATCTAAGTAGCAACCTTGCCAAAAGAATCTTTGTCAACGCAATCTTCGATTTACTTGGATCCGCCGGCTCGGATCTAGGGAAAACAACCAACAAATAAAAGGTAAGTCACAAAGACTTAGTAAGTTACTAACCATAACTTCCTACCATGGCATAATGCTCAATCATAAAATACATCATGCTATCGTCATGAAATAACCTTATACAAATTCATGTTATGGCATCCATGCTCAACATTAACAAAACATGTTATCATTGTAGTATAACATCTCACTAAAATCCATGTCAAGGCATTTATATGCTTAACGATCATAATTCTTGTTATTGATATAACATAGCCTTCCGATGATTTACATGTCAAGGCATATAAACTTAACAACAATAATTCCTCTTTTAACATAATGCCATATCCGAATAATATTCATGATAAAGCATATTAACTTAACAACGAAATTCATGTTATTGTTATAACATAGCCTTCCCATAATATTCATGTCAAGGCATATAAACTTAACAATAATGATTTATACCTTTGGCATAAAACCACATTCCAATAATACTCATGTGATAGCATACATGCTTAACAACATTAATCAATATGTTATCTATTAAGTATAACATGTAAGAAACCAAAACAAACATCATATCATATCCAATTCACCAAGCACGTTATTCACTTAAGCACTTGTGAAACAATTCATATATAAGGGATATGATACCATTACCCAAATTCCTCCGCGTGTCGCTCTGCAAAAACACGTGCAAAACCCTTTATGTGCCCTCGATATCCCTCTCGTAGATATCGACGTCCCCGAGCTCTCCGCTCGAGTTCCATAGTTATCAAAGTCATGTGTATTACTACAACTAAGATAAACTACTTCCCCACCGTGGCCATCGATGGAGGGGTGTGTGCAAACCCAAGACGGCGATCCATCGCGATCACGAATCTCACAATTCGTGAAGACGATGTATCGTCCCACCAAAACTCAACCAAACCGACTCAACTGGACTCAAAACCCAAGCACAAGTAATATATACTCATATGCTCAAAACAAGTAGGTAAACACTCTACTATCAAACTAGTCATGCAATTCATCCACAACTAGCATAAACATCACAACCGAGAATCATATAAGTTCTCATAATCAAGTGTGCTTCACACACTTCAAAACTTCTTGGAGGCTCGACCTCCATGAATTCTACCCAAAATTCCGTAGGACTTAAAATTATAGTTCCTAGGATTCATACTAACCCAAAGGTTAACTCCGTTGAGTTCAATCTAAGTTTTCGAAAATTCAAGGAATAGAAGCTTAGGCTTCATCATCCCCCTATATTCATAACTATCGCCCAAAACCATAATCCCAATGTTCAATATACTCATATAAACCCAACAAATTACTTAACAATGCAACTTAGAACAAATTAATCATCTTGTGCATAATTTCATCTAAGTCATCATACCAATCATAACCTTCAAATCATGATTAAAATTTACAACATGGTTTAATATAATCTCTTAAACATGTGTAATTCAATAACTAGGCTTACAATCATGTTTAACAAGCCAAACACAATTTGGGGAAAATCCTTCCAAGCATCTTTGTCATTCAAGCTCAATACACATAATCAATTCATATAGCAAAGTTTAATATACTCTATTAAGCATATAAAACATATTAATCAAGCTCACATCATCCATTTGCAAGCTAAAACAAAATTAGGGCAAGGCACCCTCCAAGTATCTCAACCAAACCAACATCAATACCCATGGAAAATCAACATAACCAACTTCAATAAACTAGTTAGAACATGAATTTCACATATATCATGGTCTCACATAGGTCAATCAAGTTCTATCATTCAATTGAAAAAACCTAGGGTTCATGAGTTTCTACAAACCCTAACAATGGCTTCCATTGACCTCAAATAGCACAATTGGTTGTTTCCCTAGGGTCAATGGAGCCCAAAAAGAAGAAGAAGAGAGGTAGAAACTTACATGGTTCAGCCCTTCAAACTGAAAATTCGGATTTTTGGAGATGGGTGTTGTTCTCTTCAACCTTCTCTTCAAAATCAAGGTGTAGCTTGGGGAAAGAAGACCTCTACCAATGGCCACCAAGGAGGGACCCTTCAAGAGCCCTAGAATCTCCTCTCTCAAGCTCTCTCTCAAGTTTTCGTTGGGTGTTTGCGCGAACCGAGAGTGTTAAATGTTTGAGGGATAGGGCAGATCGGTTAGGGTTTAAATAGGGGGGATTAACTCTCTAATTAATCCACTAATCAACCCCTAAAATATCTAATAGGTGTTTAGGACTAGTTAAGGTTAAGTAATTGGGTTAAAGTGTGGTTTAAAATGGGTTAATGGGTGGGTCAAACATTTAGACGAGTGAAAGAGCAAAATCCCGAAATGAAGCAGGCAAAATCGTCGCATGGAGTTTGACCATGACCATGAGCGCCCATAGCCGCATCCTCCATTTCAAGCTTTCTTTGCTTCCTCGCTCGATCCCGACTCTCCCGCATGCATTCTCGAGTCCTTCCAAGCCAAAAATGGTCTACAATCCAACCTTAATAACCTCCAATCTATAACCAAAGGAATCAAGTCTCAAATCCTCAACAAAACATGGCCAAGAACTCGGGAAAGTAACTCTCCCGACGACAATAGAAAAGTCAAGCGAGAAGGGTTATCGCTAGAATCAAACTAGCAACCAAACCGGCGACGATGCAACTAGCATCTAACCAACATCCAAGGCATGTTAATGATGTTTTGAATGCCTTCTAACAAATAACCATGTGATAACAACATAAATCACAAACCCAGAGATTCAAAGCATCTCGCGAAAAGAAAAGTGCATACATGCATCTCAAACGACGTCAACGATCATGCTATTGACTCTAAACATATACGGGAGCTAAATGAACATATTTATGATGATTATAAGTGTATGAATCCATGCATAACACAAGCAAGCCATAAATCGGGGTTTTACATTCTCCCCTACTTTAAAATTTAGCCCACTAAATTCTCACATAGTAACATGAAGCAACATGATACACATTATGGCAAGGCCGGTAAACCACCGTAAGTCAAAATCTTTTTGGTACATTCTGGCGTACCTTAAGAAACACAAGGTCTCGACTGAAATTCCAAATCTCTCCTTCCCAAATAACTTTTACATACGACTTTGAGCGGTGAGCAATCTATTAAAATTGTTCACCTCTGGCTGGCCATTGCACAATCTCGAACCCCATCATATTGCTTATCCAACAATTAGGAATCTAAACTAAATGCGGTGCCATCGGCCTTCCGATTAATAACTATTGTTGGCAAACTCCGCCCGAAAGGAAGGTGTGTATTCCAACTCCTTTAAATTCAATCAATCAAACCCGTAACATATCCTCGAAGTATCTTAATTGTTCTCTCGGTTGATCAGTATTTGAGGTGGTACTAAAATTCAACTTGGTCCCATGACTTCTTTAAGCACCTTGAAAACCTCGATGTAAATCTCGGATCTGGGTTTGAAACAGTACTACTTGGAACCCCGTGCAATCTAATAATCTCACACATCACAATGCCTTAATGACCCAATGAATAAGTCATAGGAATCGGAATAAATGAGCGATCAACAACAACCAAAAAGCGACATCAAAACCTCCTGGCCGGAAACTCGAAACAAAATCCATCGTAACAAGTTCCCATTTCCACTTGAATATCCAGTAGTATGTAACAACCCCTTGGTCTTTGGTGTTCGCCTTCACTGTTGACAAGTTAGACACCTCGACACATAATCCGCTAACTATTGCTTCATGCCATTGCATCAAAATTGTTTCTTGACTCTACATACATTTCAGGTACTCTCAGGATGGATGAGTATACTTCGCCCTTGTGAGCCGTCGATCACAAGTCGCTTCACATCATCAAGCGGAGGAACACAAACTCTACTCTTGAAGTCAAAAACTCAACTTGGTTCGTCGTGAACTCATACTCTTATCACCACTCAAACGTAAACCTAGACTCGATGCCAAGTCTCTTATCTTAAAAATCAACAAGTAGGCAAAAATCAAACTAAAATCACATCACAGGTCAAAATTTTTCAATAACCATACCAAACACTTTAGGTTGAAAATATCGACTCATACTTGATCACATAGCACTCACAATTTCCGTGTCTAATTAATTAAGCATGTGAATTCCAAATATATCATTGAGCGTATCAAAGGACTTTATAAATATAAGTCTCCCGAAACTATTTGCTTGACTACAACATGGAATATAAATTCAAGAATTCTAAATCATGAGATGTAAAATGGCCGATAAGAGGCCACAATTTAAGGAAGAGTGTTCCACAACACACTTCTAAAACAAGTAAGTTAACATTCGGGGATCATGCAAGTCATGCTCGCAACTTCCAAATCATAGACAATGCACATAATAGCATCATGTGAAAATTTATTCCATTCATTTTTCCTTTTCTTACAGTAAGAGGTTTAGTCAATTTCTAACACCTTACTACCAATCTAGTCCACCAACGAACCTCTTTTGATCACCAATTTAGGATGCAGGCTGGATTTCAATTTCGTTTAAAGGATCTTGAAGGGCTATGAAAAATCTTAAGCATCTTTGCTGGAGCCTCACATAATCATGCTGTGTAATCATGGCATATCCATAAGGCATGAGAATGGGATTTTATCATGCTATACTTTAAACAAATTACATTGCTTACTAATGCATATAAGCTTGTTCATACTCAAACACAACTATTTCCGTTATTATTTATTACTCTTGTAAACCATGTCTTTTCTTTTAACAAAATATCTACCATGCATGCTCATATATAAAGATCATACATTAATTTTCCTTTTGAAAATAATATATACGTTACAAGTTATGTCTATACTTCATAATCACAAATATATTTTACTCATAA
>CM028380.1:143735213-143772124 GCA_013146195.2 Codonopsis lanceolata
CCCGCTAGCTCAAGATCACAAGCGTGGATAATTCACCTCATATAGACAACTTCCTTGGAAGCATAAGCAATCACCTCCTGTTCGCATAACACACAACCCAATCCTTCTTCGATGCGTCACTATAAACCACAAAGTTATCACCTCCGCTAGGCAATGCTAACACTGGTGCCGTAGTCAACCTCCCTTCAATTCTTGGAAGCTTTCTTCACACTTATCACTCCATACAAATGCGGTCTTCTTTTGAGTCAAATTTGTCATGGGCGTAGCAATCTTCGAAAATCCCTCTATAAACCTCCGATAATAACCGGCTAGCCCCAAGAAACTCCTAACCTCCGTAACTGTGGTCGGTCTCCTCCAATTCATTACTGCTTCAACCTTGGAAGGATCCACCGCTATCCCGGCACTAGAGACAACGTGCCCCAAGAATGAAACCTCCTCTAGCCAAAAAGCACACTTGCTAAACTTGGCATAAAGTTGCCTCTCCCGAAGAACCGACAACACCGTCCTCAAATGCTGTGCATGCTCATCCCGAGACTTAGAATACACAAGAATGTCATCTATGAAAACCACCACAAAACAATCAAGAAAATTATGGAACACCCGATTCATCAAGTCCATAAATACTGCCGGCGCATTCGTCAACCCAAATGGCATCACCATGAACTCATAATGCCCGTACCTTGTACGAAAAGCAGTTTTTGGAACATCCTCGGCTCTCACCTTCAACTGATGATACCCGAACCTCAAATCAAGTTTAGAATACACCACCGATCCTTGCAACTGATCAAACAAGTCATCTATATGCGGCAACGGATACTTGTTCTTGATCGTCGCTTTGTTCAACTCCCGGTAATCAATGCACAATCTTAGGCTTCCATCCTTCTTCCTGACAAATAATACCGGCGCACCCCAAGGCGATACACTTGGCTTGATAAAGCCAATATCAAGAAGCTCCTGCAACTGCACCTTCAACTCCTTCAACTCCATAGGTGCCATTCTATACGGCGCCTTCGATATCGGAGTCGTCCCCGGCAACAACTCGATACAAAACTCAATCTCCCTATCCGGAGGCATCCCAAAATCTTTAGAGAAGACATCCGGAAACTCATTCACAACCGGCACATCCTCAAGATCAGAAGTCGAAACCCGCTTATCAATCACACAAGCTAGGTATCCCGTGCAACCACGTGACAATAGTTTCCTAGCTTTTAGCGCAGAAATGACGCGCAACCCACTAGACGCGTTATCACCCACGAACATAAATTTAGGAACACCCGGCATATCAAAAGTAACCCTCTTACTAAAGCAATCTACCAAAGCATGATAAGTGCATAACCAATCCATGCCGAGTATCACATCAAAATCACTAAGTGGCAACACTACCAGATCCGCATGCAAGACATGTTCATCCACAAGTACATCGCATGCTTTATAAACTTCCGAAGCCAATAAACATTCCTGCGGGTAGAAACTTCAAGCACGTAAGGCAAAGACTGAGGCAATACACGCAAACGTCAACAAAATGTGATGCAACATACGAATGTGATGACCCCGATCTATAAGTACTGTGCTTCACTATCGAAGATAGAAATGGTACCTCCAATAACCGCGGCCGACTCGTGTACTCTCCTCTCTGATCTAGAGCAAACACGCGACCCTGCACCTTAGCTTTCCCATCGCTATCTCTCTTAGCCCCAACAGTAGGCTGGCTCGATCCTCCCGTCTGATTACCCTTCAACTTAGGGCAATTCCTCTTCACGTGCCCCGCAACTCCGCAATAGTAGCACTCTACCGGTGCCCCACTCTTCTTCCAACATTTATCTTCCGTGTGCCCCGTCTTCGAACAATAGGAGCATACCACTATCATGCCACGATCTCCCTGACTCGGTGTAGAAGCAACTCCTCTACCACCTGACTGATTTCTCGTCTGCCCATCATTATTAAACTTGCCATTACCTTTCCTGCGATCATTGTGCCCATGATAATTCCCCCGATTACCCGAACCATTTCCTCGTCCCGAAGACTGTCTAGGCTGTGAAGAAAACCCAGAATTACCCATGACACGGTGTTCTTCGATATCCCGCTCAATCACGTAGGCTCTATCCACTGCCTTCCTATATTCCACGAACTGATGAGACAACAGCTGTCTCCTATACTCCGTCTTCAAGCCCTTCACAAACTTCTGTGTTCTCTTGGCCTCATCTGGAATCAAATGACTGCAATAGCGTGCTAGCTCCGTAAACCTCGCTGAATACTGCGATACAGACATACCTCCCTGCACGAGGTCAAGGAACTCCTTCTCCCTTCTCTCCCGGACAACCTCCGGCACATACGAAGCTCTAAATTCCCTAACAAAGTTAGGCCACGTGTGGGGGACTCTCAACATGTCCCAACTCTCTCTTAGCACCTGCCACCAGTGCTCTGCAGCGCCCTCTAGCTTAAATACGGCTAGTACCACCTTCTGTTCATCATCACACCTCAACGGTGCAAATATCTTCTCTAAATGCTCGATCCACAACTCGGCCTTCGAAGCATCCGGTTCACCGTCGAACTGTCTTGGTTTCAACTTTACGAACTTCTCAAGCATCGAATCTCCGTGATATCTAGCCTCCTGTACTGGTACTCCAACCTGCGGTGCTGGCTGCGGGCCGGTGGTGTGGGGCCCGGTGGGCCGAGCCCTACCAAAGACTTGATTCATCTCGCTCATCATCGCAAGCATTCCCCTATACATGGTAGACATCGCTCAATTGCTCCTCGGCGCTCAAGTGGAGGAACTCCTCCGTCTCTCATTAGTTTCTCTACCAACAATTTAGCCTCTACTCAAGCACCTCTACCTAAGGTACTACCTCCTAGTACCAGCTCTAGTGTCAACCATATTAACCTACAAGAACACTCTTCGTTAAGATATAACTATCACACAAAACCAACCCCCTAAGCCAAGGAACCTATCCCGGCGAATAGCTAACTTTTAACATAAGCTCTGATACCAACTGTGACGACCCGACCCGAGTCCCAATACGAGACCCCGAGGTCGTGCCGCCTAAAAAAAGGCACTTAACAAAAACAAGTAGCAAATAGTGGGTAAGGCCATAACGGCGGTACGCCAAAAACTTTAACACATGCGGAAGCGTATAATATTTAAACAGTGGCGCCCGAGCTAACAAGCTCAAACTAATACAACCTTAGAGATAATGAATCTCTTGGTCCAAAAATAAAATCATGTGACGCAACAATAGGCACATATAACAATTTATGGCAATTATATATCAAGTCATCGGCGACGCTACGGCCGGAACCCAATATTAAACTAAGTCTAGAACTCTAGTCTAGCATGCTTAACGGCTAAAAACATGCCGGATAATAAACATATTAAACAAACCAATACATGGTTAAAACAACAAAAGCATGATCAACATAAATACATAGGCACGACTAACATATGTCGGCTCTCAAAACAATAAGTACTAATTAAACATAAGTTCAAATATCACACAATCAAAGTCTTGCTACCCCACATAAAGTTTATAACTTTATGTCCCGTCAAATCCTTGCCAAAGAAAAGGTACTAAAATTAACAAGGTAGCAACCTCGTCAAAGCTTCACCAATCGCAACTTCACAATCACTTGAACCACTTGCACGGTTCGGATCTAGGAAAACAATCAAAACAAATAGGAGTAAGTCATAAAGACTTAGCAAGTTACTAACAATAACTTCCTGTCATGGCATCATGCTCAACAATAATAATTCATGCAATTGACATAATATGCATTTCATAAATAATCATGTCAAGGCATTCATACTTAACAATCTTGAATATCATGTTATCAACAAGTATAACATTTCATTAATTCCATCAACCATCATTTCATATCATATCATATTCACGTAGCACATTATTCACATATAAGCACTCGTGAGTCAATTCATACAAAAGGGAGGTGATATCGTTACCCTTTTTTCCGCGCATGTTGCTCCTGCAAAAACATGTGCCAAACTTATGTGTCCTCGATATCCCTTTCGTGGATATCGACGCCCCGAGACATTTCCCGCCGAGTTCCGATAGTTATCAAAGTCATGTTTCCATACTACAACTAAGATCAACTACTTCCCTACCGTGGCCGAGTTCGATAGGTGTCAAAGTCCGGCGCGGCGATCCATCAAAATCACGAATCTCACAATTCGTGAAGATCATGCATCGTCCGGCCCCAAAGACTCAACAAACCGACTCCAGCTGGACTCAAACTTCAAGCACACGTAATTCATGTTCATATGCTCAAATAAGTAGGCAAGTACTCTACAATCATCTAGTCATGCTTTTAATTCACAACTAGCACATAATCACATTAGAGATAAATCAAGACTCTAATCATCAAGTGTTCTTCATACACTTTAAAATGCTTGGAGGCTTAACCTCCATTAATATTACCCCAAAATTCGTAGGACTTAGGCATATTACTCCTTAATGTCATACTAACTCCAATGGTCAACTCCGTTGAGTTATAATCAATCTTTCAAAATTAAGGTATAGAAGCCATTGGCCTCAATACTCTCCTATGTCCATACTAACGTAATTAAATAGGTTACTAAGGTCATTAAACCCATAAAACCCCAATCAAACAATCAAGTATGAAACATAGAATCAAAGTCACAAACTAGGCATATACATTCTTGCCATTTCATCAAATATACACCCAACACTTAAACAACAAGGTAGGGTGATTTAGCATACATTATCACACATAAATAACATTCTAAACATGGTTTACAACCTGTTTATAATCTGATCATACGACTTAAAATGTAGCATTTAGCATGTACGTGATCATAGCATCTCAACAAGTCTAACTACTTCATCAAACATGCTCCCAATGCTTAAACAACAAGGTAGGGTGATCTATCATACTTTATCACACATAAATAACATCTTAAACATGGTTTACAACCTGTTTCTAACATGTTTATAATCTGATCATACCATCAAAATGTAACATCTAGCATATACGTGAACATAGCATGTCTACTAGCCTAACTATTTCACCAAACATGCTCCCAATGCTTAAACAACAAGATGGAATGATTTGGCATACTTTATCACACTTAAATAACATTAAAATCATGTTTTACAACCTGATTATAATCTGTTTACACAACCCAAAATACATCATTTAGCACATACAAGATCATGGCATCTCTATAAGCCTAACTATCTCATCCAATATGCTCCCAATACTTGGACAACAAAGTAGCATGATATATCATACATTACTACACCTATATAACATTAAAATCATGGTTTATAATAGGTCTATAATCTGTTCATACAACCCAAATTCATCACATATCATAATCTAGAACATGGCATCTCTACAAAGTCCTATGTGCTCTCATTGACCTCATATAGCAAGATTGTTTTCCCTAGGGTCAATGAGGCTAAAAGAAATAAGAAGAGATGTTGTAACTTACCTTAAACAAGTCCTACAAGTTGTACAAAAACGTCCATGCAAGGTTGGGTATGTGTTCTCCTTGCTCTCCTCTTCACTTCTACCGAACGGTTTTGGAAATGGCTTCTTCAATAGTTGGCCACCATTGTTGATCACTCAAGAAGCTCCAAGAACTCTCTATAACTCTCAAGAAATGTTCAGCCACGAATTTGGAAGTGAATGACTGAATATGGTGGGTTTAGTGGAGGTAATGGGCATGCAATGGCTGAAGTGGGGTGGCCAATGCATGTGTGTGCATGTTGGAGGTCTTTCTTTGCCATGTGTTGTACATGCATCCAAATGACTCAAAACTTGTCAAGCATGCAGGAGAGGATGTGTAGGACGAACTAGGGTGGTTTAGGGTGGGTTAGGTTGGGTTTGGGTGGGGTTCGGTTAGGCAAATCTTGAAGAATGCAGAAAATTCCCGTAATCTGGAAAAGGGAGGATGCGGTCGCATGGTGGGCTACCCATGCGAGCGCTTTGTGCCAGCTTTCACTAATCTTCCACTCTGCTCCCCTGCTTGTTCTAGGTCTTTCCCTCTTGCACCCTCAAGTCTTCCAAAGCCCGAAATGGTCTAGAATTCAACCCTAAACACCTCTAAACAATAACCAAAGCAAATCAAGCTTCAAACCTCACTCAAACATGGCTAAGAACTCAGACAGAACACTCCCGAACGACAACCGAAAAGGTCAAACGGAGAAGGGTTAACGCTCGAATCAAACTAGCGATCAAACCGACGATGCAACTAGCATTCAACCAACATCTAAAGCGTGTTAATGATGTTAAGAATGGTTTCTAACATTTATCCAAGTGTTTACAACATAAAACACAAACCCGAGTTTCAAAGCAACTCGTGAAAGAAAGGTGCATACGAGCATCCCAAACGACGTCAATGAACATGCCATCAACTTTAAACATATAAGTGAGCTATGTTAACATACTAATGATGATTATGAAAGTATGAACTCATGCAATAAACTAGGGTTTTACAGATAGTCTCTACCGGCAGACATACTCAACTTGATAATCTGTATTTGCCAACTAAGCTATGCTTTATGAATATCGAAAAGAAAAGTTTTTAAATTGGCATTATAGGCTATTCACCCCCCCTCTAGCCTATTTGAGCATTATTGTGGACCAACAGAGTGGTCCTCCTATAAAGCCTCAAAACCCTGCCAAAACTCTGCCAAAACCAAAAACCAACCGGTTAGAGTGATCCCTAGCCCTTTAGTTAGGTATTCACCCTATTTCCCCGGCCCAAAAACCATAAAGTAAGCCGTTACTCTACCCGAGTAAATAGGCTGAAATCACAAAAATAAGCCGTTATTCCGCCCAACTAAATAGGCCAAAACCACCAAAAAGTCAACTCGCCTCGAGTGAGCAAGCCAGAAACCACCAAAAATAAGCCGTCACTCTGCCCAAATCACAGCAGCAGCAGCATAAAAGTCTCCCTCTCCCGAGAAGGACAGAGCGAGCACCCTCCGCTCTAAAAGGTAATAGCCTTTAAGGGCGTTATTTTTATAAAAGCTATTCTTTAAATCCGGCCCAATGTAGAAAATATAAGCCGTTATTCTGCCCGGATTTAGTTAGAAAATATTATGTAAAAGAGCCGTTATAATGACCAAATATTTTTAAATATATCTGTAATTATTGTAAGGAGACGGCTGCAAGTCAGTAAAAAATGTAGCTGAGGACGTATTTACTTTTATTTTCCTGTCTTTTAATGCTTTGTTTATTTTCTAAATAAATATAACAAAAAACATACTCTAGCCAAAAACCGCTTTTCAGACCGAAAGAGCGAGTTGGGTGCCTAGCACCTTCCCAACTTGTAACTTAGCCTCCGAACCCGTTTTGCAATCTCTGGTTTTTCTTTTCTTTTGGTTTTGCTTTATTTTTGCCTTAAAATAAAGATGGAGACTCTATAAAACATTTTGGATCCAGTGGGGCGTCGCAACACTCTTTTCTTGCACTTTTCTGTTTTCCCCTAAAAAAAGGAAAATGAGAATGAAAGGGTGATGCATTCCTATATCCTGGTATCCCCTAAATAAGGGATAACTTGATACAGGAAACCCAAAGCACCCATAGTGATCCGAAATAGGCCATAAGGCTATTTTCATAAAATCCATAGTGGGGCCTCGCAACATCCTTTTTTACACTTTTCTGTTTTCCCCTAAAAAATGGAGAATGAGAATGAAAGGGTGAAGTATCCCTATATCCCGGTATCCCCTAAACAAGGGATAACTTGATGCAGGAAACCCAAAGCTCCCATATTGGACCAAAAATCCACTAAAGTCAACCGAGGCGTATTCCAACGTGCTATTTTAGACAGCACTCCTCTCGCACTTTTAATTTTGTTTTCCCCTAAACAAGGGATTGGAGGATAGAATGAGAGCAGTGGTGTCCCGCATCCGCACGTACGTGTACCCCTATCAAAGGGCATGCGGGGCGCGGGCGCACGCCGGGCGACCCACAATAACACATCGGTCAAGTAGCAAGATCGGATAGAACTTAGGGAAACTGACGCGATGTCCAAAGCGAAACAAATAGTCCAACCGTGTAAGTGAGGTTCCCAACCTTTGGTATCATGGACGAAAACTGGTAGACAACTAGTCTGGCATCAAAAGGAAGTTAGGGGCAAAGTGTATTCGAAACAAATCCGCCCGGCTCGTAGAGATCATGAGGGACCCTGTAGTAGTGTACCAATTCCACAACAGGTTATCTGTGATATTCTTGGCTGGAGTTGGGGGTTAGGCATAATAAGTGATCATATCATCTAATCCTAAGAAGTCCTTTTCCCAGTAAGGCCGAGGTAGAACCTTCTTGGTCTATATGTGTTTCCAAAATGTCTTGTCGTTATACGAAATCCAAGAATAACTTTTCCTATCTTGCTTGAAGCGAGACTCATATTTTCAGAGATTTCCCAAACATAGCATCTTTCTTTATGACTAGCAATTCATGGCTCAGGGAATATGAGATAGGAGACTGCATGGCCAAGACTCATGAGTTCGGAGGGAAAAGCCTCAAGGTGACTTAATAAACAAATTTTTCAAGACGGGATATGAAAGCCCTAACACATTCAAACGATACATTTTTATGAATATGAATGGAGAATAACCCCAGAAGTGGATGGAGAGAAAGCCCCTAGGTGGACTTTTTTTTTTTTGAAGAGAAAATCAAAGGCACAGGATATGAGGATGGCTCTAATGAACAAGAAAGGGAGTCGGAATTCAGAGTTCACCTTATTGTTGAGTATCACCAGGTTTGGTGGTTTATGGACCCTATTTGGTAATTATCTTTTGATGCTTTTGTGTGTTTTTAGTAAGGAGTTTCATATTTGACTCAGATCACGTTATAACGGATTGAAGCAGAGCTGCTGATCGCGACTGGTTCAGGGTGTACTGTTTAAATGTTTGGGGATGGATTGGTTTTGAGGTTTTTTATTGGCCTCTGGTTAGAAGGTCTTTTACGGAGTTGGTTTCTTTAAAAAAGGCAATCAACAATTGATCGTTGATTGGCTTTTTAGGTTGTGGGTTCTAGATGGACAATTGGCCGGTTTTTAGTTTTTTGAATATGGTAGGCCTTTTGACTTTGAATTTGGGTATGGCTTTGCCTTTGGGTATGGCTTTGCCTTTGGGTATGGCTTTAGGCTTAGTTGGCCATTTTTGTTTTTGATCCACACCTGAAGAAGTATATATGTGTTGATTTTCACTGAGAATCCCAAAATAGTTTGTGTAAGGGAGAGATGGACAAATGATGGACTTGCTCCAGAGAGATTTTTCTATTTTTTCTCTCTTCTTATTTTTTTTTCTTTTTTTTCTTTTTGGAGCATTATAATAGCCGTTGAGGAATGTCCTCTCTCCTTTTGGGGTAAAGGATACTCACTTTTGGTGGATATAAAAAGGCAAAATAGCCCCGGTTTTGGGAAGCTGGATCATGGGGATAGTTGTTTGGCTGGGGATATTGGAAGGTCTTAGTTTTAGTAGGGGTTTTTGCATATGGTAGTCTTAAAAAGGGTTTCAGGTTTTTGGAGGGGTTTTGGTGTTTATGGTAGGTAGTCCTAGTACGCTACTAACAGCTCGACCGCAAGGGGTCGAAGGTGACTCCGGTCAAGGCAACTTGCCTGCTTTGGATTTCATGTGCTCTTAGTAGTTTGCGGGTCCATATCTTTTAGATGACTCATTATCAACTCATGTAGATTTAGGTGTTTTTAAGTGAGTCAATTTATCATTTTTAGAAGAAAACATGTCCAGGGATACTCGGAAATAGGTGATCTGAATCGAAAAGAAAAAGATATAAGAATTAAAAAAAGGAAAAATCTATGAAAACTGACGCTGAGTTGAAAAGAGTTGCTTCCTGAAGATTTTATTTGGCAAAAGGAGGTTAAAATGTGAAAGGGGTTTTTAGAGGTGTATACAAAAGGGTATTCTTAAGTTCTATGAGTCTAAAAGGTTTTCCCTTGTCATTCTGTGAGTGACCAACAATTTTTTGTACTGACGTTCTGCCTTATCCATGTTCTTTCTCAGGCGAGGCTCAACCACTGTTCAATACATGTTACCTTTTGGCGTGAAATCTTTCTTCTCTTAAGATGGAGGGATGACCATTTAGGGCAAAGGAGCATCATTTTTTCTCAAACTAGTCTGGTGGGCTGACCTCTTTAACAAATTTGATCATGCATATTTATGGTAATGGATGCGGCTTCTCAATGACCTGGCCATCAATAAGATCGTGCATGGTACTTTTGAGCATATAACACTTGTTGGTAGGGTGGCCATTGCAACGGTCATACTCACAATACTGGGAGTGATTCCATGTGTTCGGTAGTGGGTTTGGAGGTTTATAATTCTCCATTGGTTTCAGGACCCCTTGAGTCATTAAACCTTGTAATATTAGGAATATTGGGGCATGCAATTCATTGTAATGCATGTTGTTTCCTCTGTAAGGTCCTATGAAGTTTCTGTTAGTACCACTGCTTCCCCCAACAGAATTGGCAGACTTATCTGTCCTATATGACCATGATGACACATTACTGTACTTATCAATCAGAATTCTTTCAACAATGTTGACTTATTCCGTAGATGCTTCCTCCGATTCAGAGTAGCTGAATGAATTTGGAGATGTATCATTTTTTAGGAACCCTGTGCATATTTATTCATCAATGCAGATTCCTATTTCCACGATGGCATTGAAATCACCATAGGGAATGTACCCCATGCGTTCAAGATAAATTGGATGGAGCTTTTTTATAAACAACCGGGCTGATTCAGATGGATCAGATTTGTCCATTGTTTGGGCTATTTTCCTCTTCCATCTGGCTGCAATGTCTGCAAAGGTTTCTTTGTCCTTTTGGGTGCATGCTTGAAGTTCCCTTTTATTCTCAGAGCTACTGTTGTCTTTGTATCTCTTTTGGAATTCTTAGGCCATTTGATCCCAAGTAGTGATCGTACTGTTGTCTGCTAACATGAGCCATTGATTAGCAGACCCTACCAAGGTCAGATTGAAATTGGAAGCTATAGCCTCGAAGCTAGCTCCATTTGACTACATAGCGGCAGAGTAAGATTTTAGGTGGGAGATAGGGCATCTAGTCCCATCAATTTTCTCTATGTCAAGCATTTTAAATTTTGAGGGAATCATAGCTGAGGGTTGTAGCGTTAATGCTCACGTAGAAAATTTCCCTTTGTTCAAGACCTTGAGCATCATTCCCTTAAGGTTCTCCATATCTGCCTTTATTTTTGTGGGAGTTGGTGCTGGAGCATGGTATATATTATAGGGATTGGGGGCAACTAGGTTTATTCCTGGGATTGGCTGAGGTGTTTGGTAAGGATTTTGAGGAGGTGGGATATTTGCAACTCTGCCTGACGACCAAAATCATTGATTGGCAGATAAGTCGTCACTTGTCCTAGCTGGGTATAGTTTATGGGGTCCATACGTGGGCTATTTTGGAGTGGATTGGTGATGGGAAATGGGAGGTCACTTGGATTTTGATGCATGCTGGTATTTTGGAAAGGGTATGATGAGTTTGATAGGAAAGGGTTGAAATTTTGGTAGTAAATATTTGGTGGGAAATTGGTGGTTGGGATGCTGGTGATTGGTGGAAGGTTAGTGTTTGGCTGAGGGTTTGGATTTAGAGGAGTATGAGAAGTTGATGCCTCGTGGGGTATAGGAAAACTGACTCCTTCTATATTGGGTATCAGGTTTTGCATAAGATTCGTCATATGGCCCATTACACGATCGACCCAAATTCTGGTCTAACCACTGTTGCATAGCCGGAATAGGAGCGTACCCTGGAGCCCCTGTCTCAGTACTCACGATAGTCTGTTCATTCTCGGTGGCCATTCTGCCCAAATCTGTACTCTCTAAACTGATTCTTATACTTTCTGACCTGACCTCTGTGTCTATATCACGTATTAAACGACCAGTGCTATCTCTTCCTTTCCAAATTTGGGCCAGGTTGCTGAGGAAAAGGGTTGAAGGTATCAAAAGGGAAGGTTCCAGGATTTTTTGGTTCAAGTACAGTGTGCCTTTATTATTTTATTATTTATTTTCCCTAAAATTGATCAGACAAACACATGATTTGTTTTGATAGTCTCAGGACTTTTCCTAGAACAATGGATTCTTTCTCCAAAGTATAGAACCTTCGTATTCCACCTGACTTTCGACTTCCTAAGATTAGACAGATCTCAGGCGAAGGGTCTATACTCTTTCCGGGAGCCACCATTCAAATGGTCTAGGAAAAATACCATAAAAATTATTGATCAGCCCCTGTGCATATATCTTTATTCATTTACATATACTTTTGCAACAGAGATATTGGTCATTAATTTCGAGGTATAAAAACAGATCGGTCCATAAAGTCTCCTAAAAATATATATGCTTTTAACGTTGGCTGATCCAAGGCTAGGCTGGCTTCACCCCGTTGGCCCCTCAGTAAGGGGCACAGGATGTGATAATTAGTTCCTTTTCAAGAACATGGATACCCAGGCGTGTTTATCGGGTTAAAGGGTGTACAGTCGGAATATTTTTACATGAGTGCACGTGTGTGAGTTATCTAAAAAGTAGTAAAGTCTTTTTTTTCAAATATAAAGCAATAAATGGCCTATCTTTTTGTTCATTTGTTGATTTTCTCGGCTTATTAGTTTGAATCCTCGAAAGGACGGTGAGAGCGAGCGTGACCGCCATTCAAATCAATAAATAGAAAGAAAAGTAGGGAAACTATATGTTCCTATTAATTACATTTGATCCTAATCCCCAAAATAAAATGACAGAATAAAAGAATATTTACATATTTGCAAGAAACAATAACAAAAGCAAAATAAAACAAAATAAAGCAATGATTGCCTCTGGTTTCTTTTATTTTTTGTTATTTTTTTCCGGGTTTCACTCGTATCCAAAATGAAGCTGCTGCAAGATTTCACGGTTATGCGCGCGCACAGACACACACACACACACACACACACATATATATATATATATGTGTAATATATATATATATATATATATATATATATATATATATATATATATGTAATATTTGAACTGTTAAATAAATATACTGAGCATATTTAGCCAAAAAACCCAAAAGATAAAAACTTTTTTTATATACATAAAAAAACAAACTGAGTCTAGCCCTCCGTTTTTATTTTATTAAAAATAAAAACAACGTCCCTAGTAGAATCACCACTGTGAGTGCCCCGTTTTTCGACCTCTCCCCCGCGGAATAAGAAAGCGGGTGGTTTTTTAGAAAAGAAAAACCTTTCAAGTGCGTGGAATACGTTTGGCCTCAATTGTGGACTCAAAATGTGAATAACAGAGTCGCTATTTTTATTTTAAGGATAAACAAAGAAAAACAAAAAATAACCAGATTTTGTAAAAATGGTTCGGAGGCTAAATTACGAGTTGGAAAGGGGTTAGGCACCCAACTCGCCCTTTCGGTCTCAAAATAGATTTTTGGCTAAATATGTTTTTTTTATAAAATTAACAGTTTAAATAAAACATTATATATATATATATAATGAAAAAAATAAAGAAACTTATGACAGCCTCATTTTAGAGTTGCAAATATATTTATCAAATTTTTTTCATAATAATGGCTTATTTTAATGCTATTTGTTATAGAATTTTGGGCAACATAACAGCTTATTTTGTGATATATTAGTATTTTAAATAGCACTTTTTAAGATAAAGTAAATAAAACTTTTAAGGTACCTACCTCTTGAAGCGTAGGGGTTTTATCCCGTACCAAACTTCCTTCTGATTGGCTTTAGGGTGTACTCGCTCTGTCCTTCAGGAAGAGGGAGCTTTTTTGCTGTTGCGGGGTTTCAGGCAGTGTAATTGCTCTTTTTTGTTATTTTTGCCTCGGGATCCAGGCGGCACAACTGCTTGCTTTGCATGCTTGCTTACTTTTTGCTGTCTTTGAGTCTAAAATCGGGCAGAACAACTACTTGCTTTGGCTAGATTTGACGTCTTGATTCGGGCAGGGCAACTTCTCTTTTGGTTCTTTCAAACCGGTGAAATAGGGCGGAAACCTAGTTGGGTAGCTAGCGTTCACTTTGGCCAGAGAGTTTTACTGTTTAGGGGAAATTTGACAGAGCTTCAGGGCTGGAGAGGAAAATGTCCTCGACGTTCTCTCGGGAGAACAGACTGCGGCGAAAGTTTCTCACGCAGTGAATTTTCTTAACTGTGTGAACGGTACGAATTCGTGAAGTCGGGAGGGTCTATTTATAGCTGAGGATCATCCTTTCCTTCACGGTTAAGTTTTATCAACTGAGCTTCAATGGCTTGTTCCGTGCACTGAAAAGGTTGAACCTTAGGCTAATTGCACCAGTAACTGGGAGGCATGTGGGCACTGCTTATGGAGGCTTGGAGCGCGGCGCCCAGGAGGGTTGTGGGCAGCGCCCACAACTTTTTTCTGTTATGAATTTGGCACTTTGGCCCCCTGCAATTCACTTTTTATGCATTCTTCTTTTTCTTTTGCATTTTCAACCCAGTAACTTGACATTCGTTAGTCCTTTTAACAGGTCATGATATCTTATAACATGTCATATACCAGGGGTATGAAATTTGGGTGTCTATAGATTGCTTCAACTTTTCTATTAATTACTGAAATTGGAAATATGGTTATTGGAATTTTGCTGAAAATTTGTTCATAATTTTGCTCTGGTTTATTGGTGTTTTGTGAGAATTCAGCTATGGTGGTATCATGATGGGTTAACTGCTGAACGTCATGAAATCACTAACTAAAAAGTTGTTGACCATTTGCAATTCCTGCTTTTCCAGTTCAATTATTGGGAACCTGTAAATCTTCATGTATTAGTGATTGTAGTTTATGCTTTTAGTGATTTGAGTATATTGATTTTAAACAGATGATGGGTAATAATCCTTGCTATTATGATAAGTTTGAAATGTTGGTTAGATTAAGAGTAGTGACCAACTATTGGGGTGTTTTAATTTGATATTCATGAGTTTGGGTTGTGTCGCTTGGCTCTAGTAATAAATTTACTATGTAGTGATACCTGGATACCCTATTATTCCGAGAGTTCTATATAATCTGATGATTGCTAATTGTTGATGCTCTCTAAAGAATTTTATTGCAAATTTGATTTGGGAAAAGCACAAATTGTTGAACTCTATTGAGAGAGCTAATTCTTGTTCTCTTTTGGAAAGTTGCATTTGGACTATTTAATTCGTGGATGGTTTTGACTATTGTTTAAACTATTGGCTGGGAGTCTTGAATTGTTATGTGATGTGAGTTGGGTTGTTATGTGATCGATGTATTTTATACGTCGATTTACTATGCTTCTATGACTTAAATTGGGCTATTTCACGAGGCTTTTGGCTACTGATATGCGTTTTCTAGTAATTTAGTGAGTTTCAGGGTTTTAGGTGAAAGTATGCAAATTATAAGGATTTTTGGTGAAAATTCCGAGAAGGGGCCAAAGTGTAAATTGAAGATTAAACAACGAAGATCAAGACTGGACACCTTGTGGTCGCAAGGTGCAGCAGACCTTGCCTCCGTAAGGTAGGCAGAAAGTCAGGAAATCAAGGCCGGAGAAATCAAGGACCTTGCGGTCGCAAGGTGCCTTATACCTTGCGACCACATGGTAGTCAGAATGCCAAATTTTGCGTTTTCACAAGAGATATAGTATAAATAGAGGTCGGTAGCCAGAGCAATGGACAGTGAGAAACGGCTGGGAGCAGCTAGAATTTAGTTTTCTATAACTTTATAATAGATTTAGGTTGTATAACATAATTAGTTGTTGTAATTACAAGTATTGAAGATCGATTCATGAACTCATTCATCTCCATGTGTTGTTCATCTTCAAGGATGAACTAAATCTTCATTAATCTAGGAGGTGGGAGGTAACTTGTATCAAATTTATGCTTTAATTTATATTTATGTTCATTCAATTCTTGTTGATTGTGGTGTTTATCAATCCCCATATTATTTCACTTTGAACAAATGAACATAATCGTGAATAATAAAGGCCTAGAGGTGCGGATAGCTGCATGATCAATGTGCATATGTCGTACACTGGCTCACCATCACAATAAATTGGACCTATCGATGCACGAGAGTGATAAGTTAGGGCCAGGTTCCATATATGACCTAGGTGACAGATAGATTATATGTTTTTGTGCTTAGGATATAGAATGGATGAATTATTTGGAGATGGAGACTGAACGGTAATTCAACAGGCTATATCTATATTTTGTGAACGAACCCAAGAGATTGAATGAAACTTTATTAAAATTAAGCATAGAGGAGACACAAGTGAAACTCTAATCCTAGATTGCCATCCACCATAAGATCTTCATAACCTGTAATTACTACTAATTAGTTAAACACCTGAATAATAATTAGTTTAGAATAGAATAAATATAAAAACCCCCCTTAGATTAATAAATTGCTATCAATAAATCGTACTATCTGTGATCTTCTTGTCTCTGTGGGTTCGACCCTTGCTTCCAAAACTATTCTCCAATAGTCTTGTCCACTTGCAAGGAAAATAAGTAAAATAAGACATCGATCAGGTTTTTGGCGCCGTTGCTAGGGACAAACTAGTTTACTTAGCTAGTTTGTTGGTAGCATAATTTTTAATTTAATTTCAGTGTTTAGTTTTCAGTTTTTATAAAAATAAAAATACAAAAAGATTTTATTTTATTTGTTTTTAATAGTTAGTTTTTTTTAAATTGCTTTATTTATTTTATGCACGGTCGTAGATCTTTGAATCCTCAACTGGTAGAATTGAATCAAGATATAAATAATATTAGAAGGAATCAAGAAGACCTTGAAAATCTAGCAACCCAGCCTGATAATCAAGAACAATTGAATCAAGAGGATCCTCTGGTTGATCCTCCAATGGATAATATTAATCAAAATCCTGAAAATCCGATTCGCCCGGTTAATGCAAATCAAAGAGAAGAAGAACCTACTAGAAGAAATATGGAAGTAGTCGTGAATTAAAGAACGATTAATGATTTCAGTAGACCTTCATTAAATGTGGTAACATCATGTCTAGTCTTACCAGAAGCAGTAAGGAATTTCGAATTAAAAGGTCATTATTTTAATGTCATACCTTCCTTTCATGGAATGCCTCACGAAGATCCTGTAAGTTTTTTAAGAGATTATGAATATATGATGAGTACTTTTCCTTTAAGAGGGTTGACTGAAGACCAAGTAAAAATGAAATACTTTCCTAGTGCATTAAAAGAATTAGCAAAGCGATGGTTTATGAATCTAACACCTAGTAGTGTTTATACCTGGGCTCAATTATATGATTTGTTTATGAGTAAATACTATAAGCATGCATCTCTTACTGAATATAGAAAACAAATCATGTCATTCCAAAATGAACCAGGTGAAACATTCCATGAGTCTTGGGATAGATTTAAAAATTTGCTCATTATGTTTCCTCATCATAATCTGGCTCAACATGTGTTAGTACTTCAATTTTATCATGGTCTTTCGCCAGGCTTACAAACTATGGTTGATAGTGCAGCTGGTGGTTCTATTAATAGAATGACACAAGAAGTACTAGAGGAATTATTTGAGATGTTAAGTATAAATTCTCAACAGAAAAGTGCTAGAGGTAAAAGTAGAAGTTTATATCAAGTTCAAGAAAAATCAGATACACAAGCTCAATTTGAAAATTGGTCAATTCAAGAAGCATGTGCTTTATGTGGATTATATTCTTATGCTACTATTTTTTGTCCATCAAGTGCTATGTATGTTGAACAGGTTAATGCCATGAACGTATACCCTCAAAGACCAAGGAATGATCCCTACTCAAACACATATAATCCTAGTTGGAGGAATCATCCTAATTTTTCTTGGGGAGGAAATAAACCTTTACAACCTCAACAATTTCAGCCTCAACAACCACAACCTCAACAATTTCAAAATCAAGGTCAATTGAGAATTGAAGAAGTTCCAAAACAAGATGGAACAAGTAAAGGTCAAGCTGTCCTGATAAAATATTTACTTGAAGAAGTTGAAAATTTAAAGAAGCACATTGCACAATCCGAGACCAAGAAAAGAGAAGAAGGGAAGTTTCCTACCCAAACCGAACAAGCAAAATCTATCACTATTTTGCGAAGCGGTAAAGTAATAGGAGAAGAGGTAAGTGATCCTGTTCAATCTTCTAATGCGCCTAATGAAGTAGATAATTCTGAGAAAGAAGTTGAAAAAGATAACAATGAAGATAATCAAACAATTAATCAAGAGGTAGAAGTAGAAGTTCAAAATAATGAAAGTGAAGTAGAAGTTCAAAATAAAGAAAAAGAAGTAGAAGTAGAAAGAGAGATAGAACCAGAAGAAGAGGAACCGTATGTGGCTCCACCACCTTATGTTCCTCCAATTCCGTTTCCAAGAAGACTTATGAAAAACCGAATGGACAAACAATTTTCGGAAATTTATAATATGTTATCCAAAGTAAATGTTAACCTTCCTTTGCTTAACGTTATTAAAAATATTCCAGCCTATGCTAAGTTTTTCAAAGATCTTCACTCTATGAAACACAAGTTTGAAAACAATGAGAAAATTATTGTTTCTAAAAACGTAAGTGCTGTTTTACAACCCGAACTTCCCCCTAAGTTGAAAGATCCTGGTAGCTTTAATATCCAAGTCTCTTTGGGATGCTCTAAAAAGATGAAATCCATGCAAGATCTAGGAGCAAGTATTAACTTGATGCCTTTTGCGGTCTATAAACAATTGGGGTTAGGAGAACTAAAACCCACTAATATGCAATTACAATTAGCTGATCGTTCAGTTAAACATCCCTTGGGTATAGTGGAAGACATCCTAGTTCAGGTTGATAAACTAATCATTCCAGTCGACTTTGTGGTTCTAGAGATGGAAAGGAAAATTTGCACAAATAATGAAGTTCCTATCTTGTTAGGCAAACCTTTTATGGCCACTGCCAATACTATGATAAATGTGAAGAATGGTAAACTGTCAAAGTCAGTCCTAGGTGAAACTGTCGAAATCTCTGTTTTTGATGCTATGAATAGACCTAGCGACATGAATGCATGTTTCTCCATAGACGAAATCGAAAAATTAACTACTCAAACTTTTGAGGAAAATAATGAAGATGACGACTATGAGAAAGATGTATTTATAGTTTATGATGATAGTCCTATACCTCCCATAAAAATTGACATTGAAGAGATAGAGAGAGAAATAGAAGAAGAAGAAAGACAAGAAAGAGAAAAATTAGAATCTCTTAAAAATAAAAATAAAAATAATATGGAGAAAGAATTAGAGTCAGAAAGTAATTCTGATAAAATAGAAAAAGTAGAGGATGAAATTAATGAAGAAGAAGAAGTAGAGATTTTAAAATCTCTTTTTGAAGAAATTGAAGTAGAGGATGAGAAAGTAGAAAATAATGAAGATGTTAAAGAAGAAAATAATGAGGAGATTAAAGAAGAAGAAATAATTAAACCAGAAAATTCTGAATTTATTCCATCTGTTAAATCTCCTCCAGTAGAAGAATTAAAGCCATTACCACCTCACTTAAAATATGCATTTTTAGGGGAAGGTAAAACTTTGCCTGTTATAATAGCAGCAGACTTAACTGAAGAACAAGAAGCAAGTTCGTTAAAAGTTTTATGGACACACAGAGAAGCCATAGGATGGTCCCTAGCTGATTTAAAAGGTATTAGTCCGTCAATGTGCATGCATAAAATACATCTAGAAGAAGGTAGTAAGCCGTCAAGAGAAAGACAAAGAAGACTTAACCCTCACATGGAAGAAGCCGTAAGAAAAGAAGTCATTAAGCTTCTAGATGCAGGCATAATTTACCCGATTTCAGACAGTAAATGGGTTAGTCCAGTCCAAGTAGTTCCCAAGAAATCAGGAATTACAGTAGTTAAAAATGATAAAGATGAATTAGTCCCAACAAGAACAATAATTGGTTATAGAATGTGCATTGATTTGAGAAAACTAAATGCGACAACTAGGAAAGATCACTTTCCTTTGCCATTTATTGACCAAATCCTTGAAAGACTAGTCGGTCATGAATATTATTGTTTTCTTGATGGTTTTACTGGTTACAACCAAATTCCTGTAGCACCCGAAGACCAAGAGAAAACAACTTTTACATGTCCTTTTGGCACTTTTGCTTTTAGGAGAATGCCCTTTGGATTATGTAATGCACCGGCCACCTTTCAAAGATGAATGATTTCTATATTCTCAGATTTAGTAGAAAGATGTGTTGAAGTTTTCATGGATGATTTTTCAGTTTTTGGAAACTCTTTTGATCATTGCCTAGAAAATCTTACATTAGTTTTGAAAAGATGTGTGAAACAAATTTAACTTTAAGTTGGGAGAAAAGTCACTTCATGGTCAAACATGGAATTGTCTTAGGGCATGTTGTGTCTAATAAGGGCATTGAATTCGACAAGGCGAAAATAGAAGTTATTTCACAATTACCCCCTCCAACTTCTGTTAAAGGTGTTAGAAGCTTTCTAGGGCATGTTGTGTGGCGCCCCGCTCCTTCGTTAGCTCGGTTTGCGTGCCATACTCGCGATTCTTCTTTCGTGGGGTGTACGATTGGTTAGTGAGATTTTCTATATGTGTATGAGAGACCATATTAAGACCAAAACACTATTAAGAGACTCCATATAGTTGTTGACTTGCTAAAGTCACAAGTCGTGACTCGACGATAGTCGGAATGCGACGCGATTGAGAGTTTGCTTGCATTTTGTGTTCGTGACCTCGGTTTGGTCCTAGACCTCTATATGATGGTTTATTAACATGTTTAGATGTATTAGACTTTAAGTTGGAGGTGTTCCATAAGTCTATCGATGATTTGGAAGCTTCGGAGACAGCATTCGTCTCTATCGTGTAGTTCGGGGATCGAGTCGCGTAATCGTCTCTCCTTTGGAATTCTTATTTCACCTAGTTGTTATTCCACTTTCTAGGAGTATTCAAGCTTCTTCATTAGCCCTTAGACTTGCCTTAAAAGTCTCCTTTCATTGCTCGTTCAATTGCTAGTTCATTCGTCGTTCCGGTTGCATGTTGTTGCACCTCTTCCCGGTTTCGCTCTGAGTTATTTCGGGAGTTGTTTCGGGGGTTATTTTTGAGTGTTCTAAGGGAGTTATAGACCTACTTTGTATGAGGTTTGAACCTTGTTAGGTTTGGTTAAGTGTTTGGGGGTCTTTTCGGTTGAATTTTGAGCCATTTCGGGTCTGCTGGGCTTGCCCTCGCAAGGTGGAATGGCCTTGCCCCCACAAGGTCAATGGAAGAAGTCTCCTAGAGTTTCTGGAGAGCTTGTGGTCGCAAGCTATAGGGGACCTTGCGACCGCAAGGTGCCCCGAATCCTGTTTTGCCCTGTTTCGTGTTTTGACGAGAAATACCTATCCTACCCTCATTAAACCCCCTCTAAACCCTCTCTAACCTCCCATACTTAGCCCTAAATATGTCCTAACATTAGTTGGAAGTTAATTAAGGTTATATTAGTGATTGATTAATCCTAATCTCTACTAATTGTACCAAGGAATTCCCTATTTTGCCCTCTTGGTTTGTGGAGGTATAAAAGCCAAACCCTTTGCAATTTTCAGCATTTCCTCCTTCATTTCCTCCACACAAACCGTGAGTTAGACAGAGAGAGAGAGAGTCCATGGGAGATTTTCAAGCCCTAGCCTTCTTTTCTCTTCGATCCAAGACGATCCAACCGTCCGATTGCCTTCAAACTTCGGAATCTTGAAGCCCTCGACGAGTAGAACAAGTTCACCGCTCGGATTTGCGTTCTTTGGAGTTTTCATCCGAGCTAGGTAAGTTACCTTCTTTTGATTTTGGTTCATTGGCCCTAAGGAAAACAACCTATATGCTATTTGTGGGCAATGAACACTTGATATGCTTTGTATGCCCATTTTGGGGATTTTTGGAAGTATGAACTTGTTAAGGGCATTTGTAGAATGACTCCTATGATTGTTGAAGTATATGATTACTCTTCATTTTGTGTTTCTAGGCTTATGAGCATGCTAGAAATCATGTCCATATGTTATTTGGGTTTATTGTGGAAATATGCCTATGATTGGGGCTTTAAATGTGTGAACTCACTAGATATCATGAGTATGATCATTTAATTGAAATTAAGCGATTTATGAAATGGGTTATGATTTATGTTGGGTTTTGTTGCGAATTTTAGGGCTTGAGGATCAAGCCCGGATTATTGGATAAATTGTTGTTAATTAAAGTGGGTACTAATGTTGAGGTTGATGAAATGTGTCATGAATGAAACTTAGTATTTAGACTCAACAGAGTCGTAATAAGTCCAATAATGTGTTAATAAACTCGAGTGGAAGTCCTACGACAATTGAGTTTCGTTTGACTATGATTATGATGAGTTCTTGGATTTTTAGGCTTGGGAACCAAGCCCGGATTATTTTTGGGAAATTTGTTATAATTTGAGTGGTGTGCTAATTTGGGGATTTATGAAATACATATTTAATGAAATGTGATGTTAAGACTCAATGGAGTCATTTTAGGTTCAATAAGATGTTAGTGAGCCTTAGGTTGAAATCCTACGATGTTCGAGTTTGGTTGGCTATGATTGTGAGCACCCGAGCATCTCGAATTGTGTCCAATCGTGACACCCATCACTTAGAGGTTCATTGGGGATTTATTTAGAGTATGCTCGTTAGAGCACGGAGAATTAGAGACCACCCTATGATCTCGAATGCCTTTAAGAAATGATTGTTTGAATGAGTTCTCTTTTAGGGAATTTGGTCGCGTGCACATCAAAGCACTTGCGAGGTTATGACTATGGGTTGGTTTTGGTACCCTTGAGATTGGTTTGAGAATGTCGAGTATGTATGACGATTGGGACTATGGTTGAGTCCGGTGTACCTTTAAGCGAAGCTTAAATGCTAAGTCTTGATTTATGATTGTTCTTAGACTAAAATAATAGTCCTTGGTTGAGTCTCGAGTAGAGGACTATGGTAGACCTCATGTTGTGATTTCTTGAGCTTATATGCTACTTTTGATTGGGTGATGACTTGAGGATTAAGAGTACCTCATTATGTGGTTCTTTGACTAAACTTATAAGTTGGTTGGATTTGTTAAGTATGTGCAAATATGTGCATTGTTAAATTGGTGTGTAGAGCTTTATGTCCTACTTGATTTGATATGTCCGCTATGATCGGTCTTGATTCTTGTTTGAGTATGCGAGTAAATATCTACTTGTGCATTGCATAAAAGTCCAGCTGGCATTATTTGGATTGGTCTTATAAGTCAGGGTAGGACGATACATCGCCTATACGAATCGTAAGATTTGTATTCGCTATGGATCGCCGTACCTGGGACCTCACACACCCCTCCATTGTTGGCCGCAATGGGGAAGTAGCCCCTTTGCCGTAACAATACGTGTGTCATTGGCTGCTATCTAAATCGGGTAGGTTCTCGATGAAAGTCGATGTAATCACAGAGCATCGATGTGGCACGATACAGTATAACATTGTGTATTGCAGGAGCAGCACAACAGCACTATTTGGGTATCTTCTCTATCCCTTGTGTGGCTTACTATAAGCACTTATATGAAAGATAAGGTGCTATCTGGTTTATGAAGTTTATGTTCCTCGATAACTTAATACAAGTTTATTATTGGTATGCTATTAAGATGTCATGATTTTATACATGCTTGTGCATTATGCCATGCCACGTCATGCTATGCCATACAATTGCATTTAGTAACTTACTGGGTCATTATGACTCATTTCGTGTGTTTGTTTTCCTTAGTTTGTGCAGTGAGCTCGTTAGTGCGCGTTGCAGCTACGGGTACATGTTGGATAGCAGGTGGTCTTCCGGGCAATAGCTTGGAGTTATTACTATTATTGTATTTATTATCTTGTGAGACACGGATGTAAAGTTATGTAAACTTTACTTGGGTAGTTATGTTAGTATTTTATTATCGTTTATTTTGGTAGCCGACTTGTTTGGTCGAGCCGTTGTATTTATTTAGAAGTTATTTTGTCGTCTTCCAGAGCAAGGTTTTAGCTCGCTTATTTTAGTATTCTGTTATTGTTATTCTATATCCGACAACTTTAGTCGGGAGACATTGGTTTAGTTGTTAGTGTTTAATCTCTTATCCTTTTAGTTGATTTGTCCCTCCGGCATGTTTTAGCCGTTGAGTGGTTGTTTATCAGGTTGGTATTTTGTTGATTCGCCGGCCTTAGGTTTGCCGATGGTTTGTTGCCCGTGCGCAATGTTGCGTCACGCGAGTCGTAGGTTTGTCGAGAGATAGTCGTCTCTCAGCCTTGTATTCCTTGGTTTAGAATTATAGGCTTTGGTCCCACCTATGATTTGCTTCCACAGGTTTTTAATTTTGTTATCCCGTTTTGCCGTTATGACCTTCTATTTCTGTTTTGAGCTTGTTGACTCAACTCTTGACTCGCACCAATATGCTTAACAGGTGCTTGTCCGTCTTTTAGCTTGTCTTGGTGGCACGACCTTGGGATTCCGTATTGGAGTCCGGGTCGGGCTGCCACATGTTGGCTTCTATAGAAGATTTATAAAAGATTTTTCCAAAATCTGTAAACCTCTATGTAACTTGTTAGCAAAAGATACAGAATTTGTTTTTGATCAAGAATGCATAAATGCATTTAACTTATTAAAAGAAAGATTAACCAATGCCCCTATTTTATCCGGCCCCGATTGGTCTCTTCCTTTCGAAATCATGTGCGATGCATCAGATTTTGCAATTGGAGCCATGTTAGGACAAAGGGTAGATAGAAAGCCACATGTGATACATTATGCTAGTAGAATACTAAATGATGCACAACTAAATTATACAACAATAGAAAAAGAGTTTTTGGCAGTTGTGTATGCTTTAGAAAAATTTAGACCATATCTGTTAGGATCGAAAGTAATAATATTTTTTGATCATGCTGATTTAAAGTATTTATTAAGTAAGAAGGATGAAAAGCCTAGACTAATTAGGTGGATGCTATTATTACAAGAATTTCACATTACAATGAAGGATAAAAAGGGAACCGAAAATGTCGTAGCTGACCACTTGTCTAGATTAGAATTTTCACCCTTACTTGAACGTCAATTTCTTGACGACCCAATTCCTATAAATGAAGATCTTCCTGATGAACAACTTTTAGCAGTCAAAGAGTCAGACCCTTGGTATGCTGATTTTGTTAATTATTATGCGTCTGATATCATAAATCCTGATTTTGATCACTATTAAAAGAAGAAATTTTTGACTGAATCAAAAAAGTATTTTTGGGAAGAGCCTCATTTATATAAAATGTGTTCAGACTCTTTAATCAGGCGATGTGTTCCAGAAAAAGACCAACAAAGTATTATGGAATTCTGTCATGAATACTCTTGTGGTGGTCATTTTAGTGGGAATAAAACTGCTAGAAAAATTTTACAATCTGGTTTATATTGGCCCACTGTTTTTAGAGACTGTGATTTATTTTATAGAACTTGTGATAAATGTCAGAGAACTGGTGGAATAGGAAAAAGAAACGAAATTCCCTTACACACTAATATGGTTGTTGAAATCTTTGATGTTTGGGGCATTGATTTTATTGGTCCTTTCCCTGTCTCTAATAACTGTGAATATATTTTGGTAGCCGTTGATTATGTATCCAAATGGATAGAAGCCATAGGTACTAAAACTAATGATGGTAAAACTGTGGTTAAATTCGTAGAAGATCTTTTTGCCCGGCATGGAGTACCAAAGGCCATAATTAGTGATCAAGGAACTCATTTTACTAATAATTTATTAAATAATGTCCTTAAGAAACATGGTGTAACTCATAAGTTAGCTACACCTTATCATCCTCAGACATCTGGCCAAGTAGAGGTTAGTAATAGGCAAATTAAAGTAGTATTAGAAAAGACTGTTAGGCCTATTCGTAAAGATTGGGAAGCTAAACTTAAGGATGCTTT
The DNA here is from genome assembly GCA_013146195.2 of Codonopsis lanceolata. NCBI lineage: Eukaryota > Viridiplantae > Streptophyta > Magnoliopsida > Asterales > Campanulaceae > Codonopsis > Codonopsis lanceolata. The sequence goes on from CM028380.1 coordinate 143,761,096, forward strand.
ATGGGCATACCAAACTGCTTACAAGACGCCAATAGGAATGAGTCCATACCGAATGGTATATGGCAAAGCTTGTCATTTACCAGTTAAAATTGAACATAAAGCCTATTGGGTTGCCAAAGATTTAAATTTAGATTTGACCTTGGCTGGTGAGGAAAGATGAACAATTAAATGAATTAGAAGAACATAGACTAAATTCGTATGAAAATACTAAAACTTATAAAGAGAAGACCAAGAAATACCATGATATGGGATTAGCAAATAAAATGTTTCAACCAGGATTGAAAGTTTTACTTTTTAATTCTAGACTGAGATTATTCCCTGGAAAAGTAAAATCTAAGTGGTCTGGTCCTTTTACAATTGTCCGAATTTATCCTCATGGAGCTATTGATATTAGAAATCCAAGAACCAATGAAGTGTTTAAAGTCAATGGACACCGACTGAAACCATACCTCGAACCAATGTCAGTCAAACGAACAATTGAATTAATTTGTTTAGCTGACAATGCACCACCCGATGACTAGGTTTGCAGTTGGGTCGAGCCAAAGACGTTAAAAAAAGGCGCTAAGTGGGAGGCAACCCACTATGATGAATTTTATTTACTTTTGTAGTTAATCTAATTATGCTATTCTCCGTTAAATTTAATTTTGGACATTTAATTTTGAAATTGAACATGCCAAAATTTAAGTTTGGGGGAGAAAAGCATCTTAATGTTGTATTTATATGTTGCTAATATTGTTAGTCTAGAGTTTTTCAAAAATGTTAATAATGCAGGAAAGTGACGAAACATAACAGAACCTAACGAAGGGACATCAAAGTCAAACTGCTGAAAAAGTATGAAAAGGAAACAAAGAAGCATAATCTGCCCACCTTGCGGACGCAAAGTGCCCTAGGCCTTGCGACCGCAAGGCCCCCATAAATGTGGCTATCATGAACGGCATCATACAGTACGTGGGAAATCGGAGCCGTCATCACTGCCGACCTTGCGGACGCAAGGTAAAAGACACCTTGCGACCGCAAGGTATCTTTATAAAAGGACAGGCCGTGCTTCTTCAGCAAATCATCTGAAATCTTCATCTTCTCTTCAAAGCAGCAGCAGCCCTCCTTCTTCCTCTCCATCTTCAGATGAAATTCTTCCAAATTCCAACTCAATCTTCAAAGATAATCTCTCTCCTTCAACCACTTCAACTTCCCTACCTCCATTCATCCACCATTACACCCCATTAAAGCTTGAAGTTTGAAGCAAGGAGACCCCATTTTTTTTGCCGACGAAGAAGCTCGAACTCCGGTGAATCTCCACCTTAAAAGCTGCAAATCTCAAGTAACTCTAACCCCTCTTCCATTTTTCTTACGTACTATAATAATTGCATGTTAGGGTGTTAGAAAAATTTACGTAGAAAAATAATTTTTGAATGCTTTAGGTGTAGTGTAATTTTTAAATTTTAAAAAATATATTTTTTTAATTGTCATATATTTTTAATTTGTGCTCAAACAATGGCCCCTAAACTTAGAAATCTTGGCCCCTCTACTTCTCGCCCAGTTGAGGAGGAAGAGCAACATTTTGACCACCGCCACTTTATTTCTTTTGAGGCCTCGGAGAGATACGCTGCAAAGCTCTCCAAGTCCTTGATTCCCGAGAGGGGATTCAAGGCTGAAGAATTTGGCCTCCACAATGCATTTTTAGCATGTAGGTGGGGTCTTCTGATTGAGTCTCCGGGCAAGGCAATCGTGCATATCGTCCGTGAGTTCTATGCCAATGGCCGCATTGGCGTAGATGGGGGAGTTTTAGAGACCGTTAATTTTCGGGACATTAGTGTTAACTTTTCGTCCCAAAACATTAACATGTATTACGGCACCTCCAACTTTGCGGAGGGTGCCGACGACTACAGCCAACACCTTCACCCCCTGTCCCTGTCGAGGTGGTCAATGCGACCATCTCCCATCCTGGTGTGGTGTAGACCTAAAACCGTAACCCACCATTCGGTCCACGCACCATGGAGGAGTCCTTCCTCTTGAACACGACCAAGCCCGTGTTGAAATTTATTTGCTCCCACCTTATGCCTACACCACCAACACACGGTGACTTGGGCTAAGGTTGTCTGATCTACACCATCATGACCGGTGGGTTGCATTTGATGCTCGGCCCGATCAACGACCAAATTAAAACCCTTATTAGAGGTACCACAAATGCGGGGTTCGCGTTCCCGCATTTGATTACCGGACTGTGTAAGGATGCGGGAGTGAGATGGCCTCGACACGCGGAGAGGCTAAGAGATGTGCCCGCCATTACTAGGGCAATTTTGTTTGAGCACCAAAGCGCCAGAGGGTTCCTCACGTGGAGAACCCAAGAGAGGAGATGGACCAACTTGTGGAAATCTCCAACAAGGTTGGAGGAAGCCGCTCCTCAAACCGATATGGTGAGTCGGCGGTTGGCACAAATGCGTCGACCAAACTCAATTATTAAATTTGGTTTAACAACGTGGGACAAAATGTCTCCAATTATTACGGGCGCCACGGCACAATCCAGAGTTTCGTCCTCATTCGTTATTTCCTCGTCTCACCATGAGTCGAGGCCCAAGTTTCACCCTCTTTCGTTAGGTGGGCTACTATGTCCTTTTTGATATTTTCCTTCCCATCAAGCCTCTCATATGTTCCTCAATTTTGGGGACAAAATAGAAATTAAGTTTGGGGGGGGGGGGATTCTAAGCCCAGAGTCTTAGCAGGTCCTAGCCTAAGGAGGAATGGAGTTGGGCTACGTTTTTAGGGTGGGGAAAATTTTCTTTTCCCTCTATCGTGTCTCCTCCTCACCCGCCTTTCTTGCTTTTGAATTTTTTTTGTTTTCGAAGGTGTTGCCTTGACCACAATACTATAATTTTGGATGCTCGTGGATTCCTCTCATAGGGACCCATCATCAATTGTGTCATCATCATCTCCAATTTTCTTTATAAGTAAAAATTAAAATAATAATAATAATATATATTTTAATCAAAAAATATTTTCATTCCTCGAGTTTTGGTGTGGTAGTAATAGTCGATGAGGAGTTAATGCAATGAACCGCATAGCTAGTCCGTAGATCCCTCTAGAATTTACTTGATTTTGCGAAACTTTTACATTTTTCTCCAAATTCTTCATGCACTCACACCAGTCATAATTATGGATTGATTAGAATAGTTTTATAAAGTTTATAGCACCTACTTCATTTCAACAAGATATGCACAAGAATATGATGCATAGCCATTCGAACATATTCGTTGCATTAAATTGTAAATTAGGGTCAGTTGCATGATAGTTAGATTCCTTGCATTTTTCACATTTATATATCTCAAGCACACTTTCGAACCGTGTCTGCATGTTAGTCTCAATTGTCCCTACCATCTGTCTTAGCGAATGCTTATGTGAAATCCAGTGATGCTTAACATTCAACCCCACAATTCCCATAGTTGATATGATATTTTGTGTGTCTTACTTGCTTTAAAAACTACATGAGCATTTGGCATAAAGAAATGACTTAGGCCATCTTTGGATCGTTAGAGCCTAAATATTCCCTGACCTTTACTAAAAATATCACTAGTGTCCCCTTTTGAGCCTAATTAAAAATAATGGAGTGTGCTAAGCACACCTAAAACCCCCATTCGACATCGTTTCTATTACCCACATTAACTTAACCCTAAAAGCCTATACACTTTTAGGCTACCCTTTGAGAGAGTAGGATGTGGGTGGGGAAATCAAGTTTATGGGACCATTTTTCAGTCAGGCAATTTTTCTAAAGACTTCTTCTTTCCGTTGTCGAAAAAAATAAATAAATAAAATAGATCGACGAAAAATGAAAAAGGAAGAAGAAGAGTGTAAATAAATTCAAATAAAAGCATAGCTTTCAAAAGAAAATATGTTAGAAAAAAAAATATTGCTGAGAAAAATGATGAGATATTTTTAGATTATGTATTGCCCAAAACAAGTTTGGGGGGAAGAAAGCGAAAAGTAACGAAAATACCCCCCACTTGTAGTCTTTGCAGGTCCTAGCCTAAATAGGGAAAACTTCCTTTTGCTTGGAAGTATGAGGGATAAAGGGTAGTCTTACTCTCTCACTTTGAATTCCAATCCCTTTCCATCAAATCCCCCATCACCTTGGCCTTACATTACAAGCTAGTAAAGACCTAATTATCTTCTTGCCAATGCTTGTGCGTGTTTTCTCTGCTAAGTGAGTCATATAGAATTGATCAAACACTTCATGTTCATGTTATTCACCAAAGCTCACTGTGTTAGCATAATCTTAGCTATTACAAGTAATTGGGATAGGAGAGCATTGTATGTCATACATAGAAGTGCATGGGATGGATGTATAAGTTTTTGAAATCCTTGGTGACCTCTCTTTCTGTAATAGACCGGGTTTGGATGGTAGATCTCATACTTCGTGATGCATTGGTTTTAAATAAATTTTGATTTTCATATGAATGTGGTGCTTAGCTTAATAAGACTGTTTTAGTTAAGATATTCTCTAAGACTGGTGATCACACACACAGAGAGAAATTAAGAGTAGTAGGTTTAAGTAAAGTCGATTGGTTTTATGTGATTAAGTTGCACATATGTGGTGAGCATCGGCTGAGGCGCTTTGTTATGCCATGCTATTATAACTTGAGGTTGAAGCCAAAAGATTTTTGTTTTATTGTTAGTTTAGTTTTTATCAGCTTTTGTATTTATTAGTTTTTGTATTTATCTGCATAGTCGAGTCACTCGAAAGAGTCTCCTTGAGTTTGTGGGTTTCTAGAGGAGTGTAAATAGTGTCACCCTCCAAAAAGATTTTTTGTTATTTTTGTTAATTTAATTGCTTTTGTATTTATAAGTATTGTTTACTCGTGGACGAGCAAAGTTTAAGTTTGGGGGTATTTGATCGATGTATTTTTTACGTCGATTTCTATGCTTCTATGACTTAAATTGAGCTATTTCACGAGGCTTTTAACTCTTGATATGCGTTTAGTGATTTTGTGAGTTTCGAGGTTTTTAGGTGAAAGTATGCAAATTATAAGGCTTTTTGGTGAAAATTCAAGAAGGGGTCGAAGTGTAAATTGAAGAAGAAAGAAGAAGATCAAAATTTGGACACCTTGCGGTCGCAAGGTGCAACTTCTGCCTCACAAGGTGGCGAGTCGAGGAAATCAACCGGAGATTGAAGACCTTGCGGTGCAAGGTGCCTTATACCTTGCGGAAGGTAGTCAGTCTCTTAAATTTTGCGTTTTCACAAGAGATCTAATTGCAATACAACTCCTGGTATAAATAGAGGTTCGGTAGCGAGCAAGAGCGATAGAAGCAGTGGGAGGCGACTAAATTTAGTTTTCTATAGCTTTAGAATAGATTTAGGTTGTATAACATAACTAGTTGTTGTAATTACAAGTATTGAAGATCGATTCATGAACTCATTCATCTCCATGTGTTGTTCATCTTCAAGGATGAACTAAATCTTCATTAATCTAGGAGGTGGGAGGTAACTTGTATCGAATCTATGCTTTAATTTATATTTATGTTCATTCAATTCTTGTTGATTGTGGTGTTTATCAATCCCTATATTATTTCACTTTGAACAAATGAATGTAATCGTGAATAATAAAGGCCTAGAGGTGCGGATAAGCTGCATGATCAATGTGCATATGTCGTACTGGCGGCTCACCATCACAATAAATTGGACCTATCGATGCACGAGAGTGATAAGTTAGGGCCAGGTTCCATATATGACCTAGGTGACAGATAGATCATATGTTCTTGTGCTTAGGATATAGAATGGATGAATTATTTGGAGATGGAAGCGAGCGGTAATTCAACAGGCTATATCTATATTTTGTGAGCGAACCCGAGATTGAATGAAACTTTATTAAAATTAAGCATAGAGGAGACACAAGTGAAACCCTAATCCTAGATTGTCATCCACCATAAGATCTTCATAACCTGTAATTACTGCTAATTAGTTAAACACCTGAATAATAATTAGTTTAGAATAGAATAAATAAAAAACCCCTTAGATTAATAATTTGCTATCAATAAATCGTACTATCTGTGATCTTCTTGTCTCACGTGGGTTCGACCCTTGCTTCCAAAACTATTCTCCAATAGTCTTGTCCACTTGCAAGGAAAATAATTAAAATAAGACATCGATTTATGCTTGTATCAATTTTTTGTTAGATGACTTATTAAGTTAACCCCTTGTTCATAGTGCACCCCATTGAGGACAATGTGAAATTTAAGTTTGTGGGTAGGAATTGTCTTGCACTTAAATGATATATATTTTTTGGGTAAGGCCTTGTTACCTGTATTAGTTAATTTAGTTTTCTTTTTGTTTTATTTATTAGTTTACAGTAGTTAGTTTATTTTAGTTTTTGCTTTAAAAAAAATTAGAAATTTTCAAAAAATGGTAGGAGTCTTTTATATAAGGCGTGGTTACTTAATGATGATAACATGTTTATTAATAAGATACATGTATACATGTCTACGAGCCTTAGCTTGGTCAATTGAAACTTTATATCTCCAATTTTTAGAACAAAAATACCATGACTTGATTTATAAAATTTGAGTATTTTATTGAGTTTATAGTGCACATTTCATTCCCTTAGACCTTGCTATTTTTTGTGGTCATGAACATTTAATACAACAAACATTACATGATTGTTGCATTATATTTGCGACTTAGGGTTAATTGCATGCTAAGTTAGATTTGTTAGACTTCTTTTTGCTAATATATCTCAACACACTTTCAGCTGAGCCGTGAGTACATTTAAGTCTTGATTTTTCCTACTTTTCTAGCGAATGCTTATGTTAAATACTTGTGGAACTTGTTTTTAAAACTTAGTGTCCCATTTGAGCTTTATTAAAAGAATGGTGTGTGTTAAGCTTGCCTCGACCCCCATTCGACTTCGTTTCTATTACCCACATTAACTTAACCTTTAAACTTATACACTTTTGCCTACCCTTTGCGATAGTAGGATTGGATTAGAATGTTTGTCTACAAGGTGATTGATGCGATTCAAAAATAGCACCAATGTTTTCTTGTATTGAAAAAAAATAAAAATTATATATATATATATATATATATATATATATGAAAAGAAAAAGAACAAGAAAAATAATGAAAAGTTCGAAAATTCAAAAAGTGCATTTGCCCTTCAAAAGAAAAAAAAGAGAGAAATGAAAAGAAAGAATGCAAAGAAAGGATCATTGGGAAGAAATCTATGATGATGTTGATACTTTCTTCAACCCAAAGTCAAGTTTGGGGTTGTTGAAGGAATGTGAGTGATTTGTATGGGAAAAATATTCTTACTCTCTCACTTTGTAATTTCTTATCCCTTTTATTGATACTTCTACTTGGCCTTACATTACAAGCTAAATAAAGTCCTATTGATCTAGTTGCCACATGTGTTTGTGTTTGTTGACATGTTTTGGAGGCATAGTTGATTTGACTGTATTTTGAATGATATACATATCTTGATATAGCTCACCGTATTTGCATAATCTCGGCTATTGTAAGTAATTGGGACATACTTATCGTGAGGCCAATTTTGTTCTTCGATCGCTTGCTAATCTCGGTTGTGATGAGGGCATTGACCATACCTTTGAATCTTTTTCGCGCTCTCTCCCCGCATCAAAGGTCTTCTTAATCTTGACGGTAGAGATACTCACATGTTAGATTTTCTTAGTTTTCTTTCTGGTTGTATTTCTTCTTCGGTCGGGGCTCCTGCGTCCTCCCATTTATAAGAGCAAAGGTGGTTGTCCCCCTCAAGTTTGTTCTTTATTTTTCTCATCTATAAAATCTAGCGAGGGTGTCGCCCTATTTCCTTTAAAAAGAAAAGTAATTGGGACTTGAAAGCATTGTATTTCATACATAGTTAGTGCATAGGATGGATGTATAACACTTGAATTCTAGCACGATCTCTCTTCGTGTTGTTAACCGGGCATTGATGGTATGTACATGTTTTGTGATGTACACGTTTTTAATTGAAATATTTTGGGAATGAATGTTATGTTTAGCTTGATAAAACATTCTACATTTGGAGATAATCGATTAATGGTTTACACACACACACGGAGATTTACAAGTGAGATTGATGATGATTAAGTGAAAGCCTAGACTTTAGGCTATGTGTTGTTAACATTCCTTGAGGCATTATGTGGAACCAAGCCGATGCTTTGACTTGGGAAAAAAAATTATTTGCTTTAGTTTAGTTTATTTTTGTTCTTGTATTTATATGTTTTCTTTTACTCGAGGACGAGCAAAAGTCTAATTTTGGGGGTATTTGATGAATGTGTTTTATACGTATTTATTGGGAATTATTTCGGTTTCAATTATGCTATTTCTCGGGGTTTTTGTTGTCTAATATATGTTTTAGTGTTGTTTTATAGTTTCAGGGACTTATGGAACAATTGTGTAAAATATAGGCACTTTATGTTGAATTGAAGACTTCAGGGATCAAAGTGCAATTTCTGGAAACTTGAAAGTTGAAAAGCTGAAAATCAGCTTTTCCCAAGCCAATTCAAACGCCACTTTTGTCTTTTGGTTGCCTTGGGAAACATGCAAGTCATCTATTTGGACTCCTTTTGGAGTTATAATTATTCTGTATCTTCTTTTCTTACTTTTTGTATAATTATTAGGTATAAATAGATCCCTTTAGGTTAGGAAAAGAGAGAAGTTTTTTTTATATATTTTTCTTATCTATGAGAAAAGATTCTTCAAGAATGGTTCAATGATTTGTACTTTCAATTATGGGGAACTAACTCCATAATCTAGGAATTGGAGGTAACTTGTATCGAATCTTTTGTTCTACATTAATTTATTATTCAATCAAATCTTGTTGATCACAGTGTTTATCAATCTCTTTGCTATTTGATTTTTTCCTAATGAATGGTATCGCTGGATTCAAAGACCAAGAGGTGCAGATAACTGCACGGCCATATGCATATGTCGTACACTGGCTCACCATTGTGATAAATTAAACATATCGATGCACGAGAGTGATAAGTTATGGTTTGGTTCAAATATATGTTTTTGAGTGACAGATGGAAATTGATATGTTCTTGTTCTCAGGGTATAGATTCGGATGAATTATTTAGGATGGAGACTGAATTATAATTTGACGACCTATACCAATCTTTCGTGAGCGAACCCAAGATTAATTGGTTGATACATTAGACAAAAGAGCAATATGGCAGATACAAAGTGAATCCTAATTACTAAGTGTTTTACAAATCTTGATTTGTGACAGCCCGACCCGAATCCCAATGCGGAATCCCAAGGTCGTGCCGCCAAGACAAGCTAAAAGACGAACAAGCACCCGCTAAGCGTAGTAGTGCGAGTCCAGAGTTGAACCAACAAACTCTAAACAGGAATGAAAGGCCATAACGGCAAAACCGAATAACCAAAAACTAAAATCTGCGGAAGCAAATCATAAATGGGACCAAAACCTATAGTTTTAAACTAAGGAATACCAAGCTGAGAGACGACTATCTCTCGACAAATCTACGACTCGCGTGACGCAACATTGCGCACGTACAACAAACCATCGGCAACTGGTAGGCGAGAAACAACAGAACCAACGATAAACAACAACTCCGGCTAAAAAAGCATCTTGGGAACAATTCACTAAGAGATCAAGATATTCAAATTCTAACAACTAAACCCAAGTCTCACGACTAACGTCGTCGGAGATGACAATACTAACAATAACGGGATGAGTGAGCTAAAGCATGCTCGAAATAACAAAGGAATAACTTCTAAAAGATACAACAGCTCGACTAACGAGTCGGCTACCAAAATAATACAATAACACAATACTAACATAGTCTACCCAAGTAAAGTCTACATAACTTTACATCCGTGTCTCACAAATACAAAATAACATAATAATAATAATAATTCCAAGCTTAGAGCACGGAAGACCACCTTCTAGAAATCACTATCCGAAGCGCCCGCAGCGTACTAACGGGATCGCTGCAAAAACTAAGAAAACAAACACAGAAATGAGTCATAATGACCCAGTAAGTTACTAAATGCAAATGTATGGCATAGCATATCGTGGCATGGCATAATGCACAAACATGTATAAAATCATGGTATCTTTATAGTCCACCAATAATAAACTTGTATCATGTCATCATGTAACATAAACTTCATAAACCATATAGCACGTTTTCTTTCAATAAAATGCTTATACATAAGCACGTAATACCAAGATCTGGGCCTAGCCCTTCTGTATTCAAATCATGTCCAGGCCTAGCCCTTCATGATCATAAAGCGGGTTTCATTCCTCAAATGATCACAACTCACCGATTTTCTTTAATGAGTTCCGTTACATTCATCAGGCTCAAATGGGAGCTGATATCGGGCTAGGAGCCGCTAATCACGAGACCACATCCCACTATCGGCCAAATAGTGAGGAGAAAGGGTACCAATGCGGCGATTCATAGCGAATGTTTCCAAAGGCCATGAATCGTCCCATTCTTAACAAAAGCGACGAGCGCCCGGTGGACTCAAATCAAGATGATCAAGTAGATTATTTACTTGTATAAACCAATAAGGACCAAGTTCCTCACAAAAGAACTTATTAATTCAAGTAGGTCATAATGCTCTACCAAACCCAATAAACAATGCACATACTTGTACACACTTAACATATTCCACTAACTTGTAAGTTCAGTTCAAAAACCACGTATTGAGGTATTCATAAACCTCAAGTCATTACCAATTCATGAATAGCATATAAGCTCGACAATTCCACAACATGAGGTCTCTAAAGTCCTCGACTCAAGATTAAATCAAAGACTACTACTTAGTCTAGAACCACCACAATTCAAGGCTTAGCATTTAGCTTCGCTTAAAGGCACACCGGACTTAACCAAAGTCCTTATAGCCGACATCATCAAAACCCATCTCATGAATGACAAGACTACCTTGTAGTCTAAATTCGCAAGTACTATCATATGCTCGCGACTAAATTCCTTATAGTTGAATTATTCGAATAACATTACTAAATGGTACTCGAGACCATGGGTTGGTCTT
>CM028380.1:143772224-143899500 GCA_013146195.2 Codonopsis lanceolata
CTGACATGTTTCTTTTTCCCTTTGGGTGCATGACTCGAGATCTCTTTTATTTTACGGAGGCTAGTGTTGTGCTATACCTTTCAAGGAATTCCTTGGCTATCAGGTCCCAAGTATTCAGTGCTCTTGTCGACAACATCGCCATTGCGGCCTACTAGGGTGAGGTGAAAATTGGAAGCCATAGCTTCAAGCTAGGTCCCTTATTTGCATACGGTGGAGTAGGATTTTAAATGGGATATAGGGCATCCAATCCCATCAAACTTTTCTATGTCGGGCATTTTGAACTTTGGCGTGCTGAAGGTTGTAATCGGTGCATAGAAAATTCCCCTTTGTTGAGAAGTTTGAGCATCATGGTTTTCATGTTTTCCATGTCGGCCTCCATTTTGGTGGTTGGGGAGTTGGTTTTAAGGTATATGCGGGATTTGGGAAGGCTGGGTTAATTTCTGGCTGTGGTGTTGGGTAAGGATTTTGGGCAGGATAAAGGTTTTGGGTTGGATTTTGAGCTGGGTATGGATTCTGAGCTGGATATGGGTTTTGAGCAATGTAGGCTGAAGGATTTTGGGTTAGATAGGGATTTTGAGTTGGGTAGGATTTGGGCTAGATGGGTTTTGTTTTGGATATGGTTTGGGTAGTATAGAGATTTTGGGTTATAAGGATTACGGGCAGGATAGAATTTTGGGTTGGTGGATTATTGGGATATGGATTTTGGGTAGTGTAGGATTGGATTTTGGGTGGTTTAAATTTGGATGGCTAGGATCATGGGAGGTAAATAGGTAGTAACTTGGTCTGACGGGTTATAGCTTTGGGGATCCATATGTGGGCTGTTTTGGAGTGGGTTGGTTATGGGAAAAGGGAGGTCATTCGAACTCTGGGGAATATTGGTGTTTGGGAGAGGATATGGAGGATATGATGGGTAAGGATTGACATTTGAGTAATAGGGAGTTGGAGGTTGAAAACATTGTTGGGGAAGATTACCTACTAGATTTCAGCTTTTGTACCAAATTAGCCATCGGCTCATTATCACGATCGGCTTGTGCACCCAAATTTTGGCCTAGCCAACTGTTGCATTGCAGTCGAGCATGCAGGCCCACAATGCACATTACCCGTGGCGGGCTGATTCACTTTTCTGCGCCATCTTGTCGGATGCGTACTGACATTTTTGCCTTTATCTCATTTTACGATACCTCTTTTGATTGCGTGCGTTCCGTATCAACCGACCATTCTTGTCTCGCCTTTCCAAATTCGGGCCAAGTTGAGGAAAATGGGTTAGGTATCGGAAAAGGTTGGTGAAGCTTTCGGGCTTGGAGTACAATAAGTGCCTTAATTAGTTTATTTTATTTATTATTTTACCTACAACATGACCTGATAAGCACTCGCTTAATTTTGGATGCCTCAGACTTTTTCCTCGAACAAGGGATTCTTTCTCCGCAGTATAGGACCAACGTATTCCACCTCGCCTTCGACTCCCCGAGATCTGATCGATCCCTGTGAAGGGCCTATACCCTTTCTGATCCACCATTCGAATGGTTTAGGTTAAGCATTATAAAATAATAAAGCCCCGCAGGTTTTTTTTTTTTTTGACTTGCTTTTTTTTTTGGATTTATGCGTATTTTTTTGACTTGCGCATTTTTCTTTTTTTTTTGACTGGGCTGATCCACGATTTAAAATGCAAAAGCCAGTCGGCTCAAGTGTCTTGAAAATCTATATGCGCCTAACGTTGGCTTACGCAGAGGGTAGGCCGCCATGGTGTAGGTTAGCGCTCGAATATATTTATATGCATGTGCGAGTGTGCGGTATCTAAAAAGCAAAAAAAATTTTTTTTCGATATAGAAATAGAAAATAAAATAGATATGGCATGTCTTGCTGTTATTTGTGGATTTTCTTGGCTTTTTAATTCGAGCACGAGCAAGCAAGCATACCATCAAGAAATAAAAGAAAAGTGGGGAATTTATCTATTCCTATTAAAAATGGGTCCTAATCCCCAAAATAAAATGAGATTATGAATTCATATATATATATATATATATATATATATATATATATATATATATATATATATATATATATATATTATTTTTTTTTTTTTTTTTTTTTTTTTTTTTTTTTTTTTTTTTTTTTTTTTTTTTTTGAAAAATACTGAATATTTTCAAGTATATCCGTCACAGTGTTTGAAATGAAACTGTTGCAAGATGGAAGATCATATCCACAAATATAGACACGGATGTTAAATGAACGCAATATTCAATTGTTTAAATTATTATAACAAGCATACTTTAGGCAGAAACAAAAGAAAAAAAGTTTTGGTTAATGAGTCTAGCCCTCCATTTTATTTGTTAAAATAAAAACGATCTCCCCAGCTAGTCGCCCGGGTTCCCTGAATGCGTGCTCCGAGCCCGCGCCCTTGAATAAGGGGTGCGTGCGAGATGCGGTGACACCCATCGGCCTCTGCTCCACCCTCCCTTGTTTAGGGGAGGACGAAATCAAAAGTGCGGGAGGAGTGTTGTCGGAATAGCGCGTTTGTATGCGCCTCGGTTGCCTTTAGTGGATTTTGATCCAATATGGGAGCCTTGTGTTTTCTATGTCAAGTTATCCCTTTTAGGGGATACCAGATATAGGAATGCATCACCCTTCTATTCCCATTTTCCCTGTTTAGGGAAACGTGAAAGTGCAAGGAAGGAATGTTGCGCCCCCACTATGGATTTTATGAAAATAGCCTTATGGCCTATCTCGGATCACTATGGGTGATTTGGGTTTTCACGCCATGTTATCCCTTGTTTAGGGATACCAGACATAGGAATACATCACCTTTCCATTCCCATTCTCCCTTTTTAGGGAAAAACGTGAGTGCAAGGAAAGATGTTGCGAGGCCCCACCGATCCAAGATGTTTTAGAGTCGCCATCTTTATTTTAAGGAAAAATAAAGGAAAACCAAAAAAGAAAACCGAGATAATGAAAAGGGTTCGGAGGCCTGAGTTACAAGTTGGGAAGGTGTTAGGCACCCAACTCGCCCTTCGGTCTCAAAGCGGTTTTTGGCTAAAGTATGCTTGTTGTTATATTAATTTAACAGATAAATAAAGCATTAACTCCGCCTACAAATACATCCATTAGATCTACATTATTTACGACTTGCAATTTCTTTACAAATAATCACAAATATACTTGAAAATATTTGGCCATAATAACAGCTACATTTAGTACTATTTCCTAACTAAATCCGGGCTGCACAACTGCTTATATAACTACATTGGGCCGGATTCGAAATAATACTTTTATAAATAAATAAAAAACTTAAAAATAAAAACTTACAGCCGGCCTAAGGTGTGCTCGCTCTGTCCTTCAAGGAGAGGGAGTCTTTTGTTGTTGTTGTTGTTGTTGTGTGTTGTGTGTTGTGTGAATTTGGGCAGCGTGACTGCTTTTGAAAGTTACTTTCGGCCTCGGGATTTGGGCGAGTAAGCTGTTTGTGTTTCATTGTTTGTTGGCTTGAGGTAGAAATCGGAGAATAACGGCTTATTTCGACTTATTTGGCCTTTTAAATCGGGCGAGCCGCTCTTTCCACGATTTTTGGACCGGGGAAAAGGGTGGATACCTAATCGGGGGCTAAGGTTCACTTCTACCGGTTGGTTTTGTGTTTGGAGGAGGTTTGGCAGAGTTTCGAGGTTTTTTGAGCTGATCGCTCACTATCTCACATCGCTCTCTATTTCTTCAGCGTAACGACAACGCGAAGAATTTTATCGAAGGAATAGTGTGCTGAATGATCGACTGAGAGCCTCTATTTATAGGCTAATTTGAGGACACATAAGGAAATAAAATTCCTTCTTCATGCTTCAGTTGGCTTGTACACTGCGCAGGAGACATTGTATTTTACGGTAAATGAAGGTGCACCGTTGAAGAAACTGGGCGCAGCTCTTCACAAAATTGGGAACAACATACTAAATTGGGCGCCATGCCCAATTTTGGTGGTGGCCACGCCCATTTTGAAACTTTGCAATTTTTGTACACTTTGGTCCCTGCAATTCGTCCTTTTGCGCATCCTGCTTTGTCCTTTTGCACTTTTGACCCTGTAACTTGACATTTGTGGCACCCTAGCCGTTCGTTGCTTGTGTTCATGCATTCATATTACTTGTGAACATGTTTACTTTGTTTATAAATGTTTTAGAATCATTTATAAGTCATTCAGAATGCTCTTAACATGTTTAGAATCATGTATGCATGCTTGTTGAATCGCCGGTTCGATTGCTTGTTTAGTTCTCCTTCTTTCCCACCTTCATTTGGGTTGTTCGGGTGTTGTTTGAGGGTTCTTGTGATGAGCTTTAAACTCATTTTTATTGGGGTTTGAAACCCCATTAATTTGGCTAAGTGTTTGGGGGTCTTTTAGGTTGAGTTTTGAGCCATTTTGGGTCTGCCGGGCTTGCCCTCGCAAGGTGGAATGACCTTGCCCCCGCAAGTTAACCAGAAAATGGCATGTTGAGCATCCAGGGAGGATGCGGTCGAGGTGGGGACCATGCGACCCAAGGTCCCGAATCCGTTCTCTGTTTTTGTGCTTTACGATTTTTGCTCCTAAACCCCTATCCAAAACCTTTTCTAAACCCCACCTAAAGCTCCCTAACCCTCCTTACTTATACCCTAACATCTCTAACAAGTTTTAAGAGTGGATTAAGAGATCTTTAGTGATCAATTAAGCTACAAAAATCTGATTTTTAGCAACCACAATACCTTAACACTTGTCCCACTCAGTTTTTAACCCAATATAAGCCACAATCTGAGAGTTTGACTCTCATTTCTCTCCCTCACTCTCCAAAAACGAGATTCCTCTTCTCCAAGACTCTCCCATGGCTTCTTGAAGCTCTCATCTTGGTCATCCTCCATGATCCTTCACCCATTTGCTCAAGCCACTACCATAAGAAGTGTAGAGTTTGAAGAGTAGATCACTTTCAACCGATTAATCTTCTCATTTGCTTTTTTGGGTGTAGAATACAAGTAAGTTACTTCTCTTCTTCTTTGTTTTAGTTCTCATTGACCCTAAGGAAACAAAGCTTATGATGTATGAGGTCAATGAGGACACATATTTGCTTCTTATGCCTTCATCTTGTGTTTTGAGAGTATGAGCTTGTTAGAAGCATGTATAGGATGATTTCTTGTCTATCAAAGATTTTAATAATCTTTCATCTTGTCTATTTAAGGTTTTGAACATGTTAGAAACATGTATTATATATGTTGATGGAAATGATGCTATATGAGAATGCCCTAATTTAAGCCTATTTGACAAGTTGTTATGTTGTTATGTGTTCTATCCTATAAATTGGACTTTATGATGAACATGAAATATATGGCAATGCCTTGGTGAATTTATAACCTAGTTGAACTTAGAAATGGCCTAGGTTGGGTTATGAAGCACATAGATTCAATTTCTCCAAAATTGGGAATTTATAGTAAAGACTCAACGGAGTCGACTCTAGGGAAGATTTGAACATGTTGAACTATAGTTTCAATCCCTACAAAGTTTGGACACCGTTTGATTGGGTTTACTCAAATATGAGCTTAGCTTAATTGTTTGCAACAAGTTTTTATGAATGATTGGTTTTGAGCAATTAATTGCCTTGACATGATTTATGGTAGATATTAATAACCTATTTGGTCGGATGAGTTCGCTCTTGTCGAATTCGATCCTTAATTGGTTTATGTCAAGTAAATATCTACTTGTGCATCACATTGAGTCCAGCTGGCATTATTTGGTTTGTTTATTACGTCAGGGTGTGACGATGCATCGCCTTCACGAATTGAGATTCGTGCTCGCTATGGATCGCCGCACTGGACCTCACACACACCTCCACCGTGGCCGCAATGGGGAAGTAGCCCTTTCGCCGTATCAATACGCGGCGACATTGGTCGCTAATTAAATCGAGTAGGTTATCGGTATGAGTCGATGAATTCACAAAACATCGATGGCACGAACCAGTAACAAAGTTTATTGCAGGAGCTACGAAGCGGCCGTGACTATATCATATCCTACTTGTATGATTTATTTTACGAACTTACGTGAATAATGTGCTAAGTCCTATATGATGATCATGTACCATATTTGTGATAAATGCCATGCTATAACATGAACATGCATTTTTAGTAACTTACTAAGTCTTTATGACTTACCCTATTTGTTTGTTTTGTTTTCCTTAGATCCGAGCCGAGGAGACGGTTCACACTAGATTCGCCTTTCCCGCGTTGGTTGTTGCGAGCTAGAAGGTTGTTCTTTTGGGATTTGTAGTTAGACTTTTATTTTGGCAAGGACGTTGGGAAGCAAGTCACTTAGACTTGTCTTTAGGTTTTGTTGTTGTAGTAAACTTAATTACTAGATACTTATAATCTTTTGTATGCCGACTTATATGTCGAGATTGTTTATATGTTAATGGTTCACTACAGTCTCTTCCGCTTAACAGTCTTTTAAATTATTATTGTTGTTGTTGTCTCCGGCATGTTGTGGCTATTGCGGTTTTTATAAGCATGTGTTAAAATTGTAGGAGTAGTTGTTGGGTTCCGGCTGTAACGTCGCCGATGACTTGTTTATTTTAATTTATTTTCCGGCCAAGTGTAGCCGAGTTGTTATTTGTATACGATGTTGCGCCACATGAATTTTATAATCCTACTTGTGCATGCTTACTTGTGTATATTTGGGCTGTCCGACTCGGGGTTTCGCCTTGGAATCTGGGTCGGGGTGCCACAGTTGGTATCAGAGCTATAGGTTAGCTGTCGGCTAAGATAGGTTCCATGGCCGAGGTGGGTTTGTTATTTCTGTGTTGATTCTAATGTCGAGTGAATTCTTGTAGGGGTTCGATGGAGAATCCTAGGGATGGCAATGGCTGTGGTAGAGGTAGGCCCAGGAGAGGTCCGACCGAGCCTGAGGCTGAGGTACCGCCGCCACAGAATCCGGTGGGTCCGGATATGGCAGAGTTACATCGTAGGTTGATGGCTTTTCTGGAAGGGGCAGGCCAGGGAGGTCAAGCTGAGGGAGCACCACCACCACCACCTCGACAGGAGGAAGTTGTACCACCACCGAGACCGAGGAATGACACCACTCTTCTAGAGAGATTCCTTAAGCTGAAGCCTAGTACATTTCTTGGGGATCCGAAACCTAGGGAGGCTGAGTTGTGGATGGAAGAGATGATCAAAGTATTATCTATGTTGGAATGTACCGATGAGGAGAGAGTCATGCTAGCGACGTTTAAGTTCAAGGGAGCCGCCGAGCATTGGTGGAATGTGTTGAAGGAAAGTTGGGAGATGCAACAAGTTCCAATTACTTGGGCTAATTTTCAAAGGGAGTTTTAAAATGAGTATGTGCCGGATGTGGTTCGCATGACTGTAGCGGAGTATTCCGCGAAGTTCACTGAGTTGAGCCCTTATTGCACGTACTTGATTCCTACTGAAGCACGGAGGACACATAAGTTTGTTAAGGGGTTGAGAACTGATTTTAGGAAGCAAATTCTAGCACTTAAGCTCACTGATTATCAGAGTGCAGTTGATAGAACTTATGAGGTGGAGCAGGATATTGAGGAGCACCGGGGCAAGAATAATCCGGGTAATGTACGACAGTCTGTTCAGAATGTTAATCAAGGGAATAATTCATGTAACAGGAGGGGATACCAAGGAAACAGAGATAGGAGAGGTGGAGGCCAAGGTAGGCCACAGATAGGGAAGCAGGGCAACAACACTTCTATACTCGGCAAGAAGGATCGCGTAACGAGACTATGATTTGCTGCTCGTTAGAAGCCCGGACACACAAATGATAGGTGTTGGGAAAGATCGGAAGTGTTACTATTGTGGAGACGGGACTCACTTGAGGAAAGATTGTCCCAAGTATAAGGCCAATCGATCGGGTAGCGCCGGCCGCCAGCCGGGGCTAAGAGAGATGGGGATGGTAAACCTAAGGTGCAGGGCCGTGTGTTTGCGCTTGATCAGCGCGAGGTTCAGGGGTTTACGGCCGTGATAGGAGGTACTCTTTCTATATTTGATCATAAGGCTCGAGTTCTCATAGATCCAGGGTTTTCACATTCTTATGTTGCTTCGCACTTTGTTGAGAATCTATGTGTGCTGCCTCAACCTTTGCCATATTTGCTTGAAGTGTCTACCCCACTCGAGGAATATATGCTCGCATCTGAAGTGTTTAAATCTTGTGATGTATGGGTGGGTGACCACACTTTGCATGCGGACTTGGTAGTTCTACCTATACGTGATTTTGATGTGATTCTCGGTATGGATTGGTTATGTGCTTATCATGCTTTAGTTGACTGCCATAAAAAGCGGGTTACTTTTTCTATACCGGGTGTGCCTGAGTTTACATTTGTGGGTGATCATGCATCGAGTGGCTTGTATTTTATTTCTGCTCTAAGGGCTAGAAAATTATTGTGTAAAACCCTGAAATGTTGCTTGATTGTGTTATGCATGAATTTATACACTTATAATCATCATGAATATGTTCATTTAGCTCCCGTATATGTTTAGAGTCAATAGCATGATCATTGACGTTGTTTGAGATGCACGTATGCATTTTTCTTTCGCGAGATGCGTTGAATCTCGGGTTTATGTTTTATGTGATTAACACATGGAAAATTGTTAGAAGGCATTTATAATATCATTAACATGCCTTGGA
Source organism: Codonopsis lanceolata (assembly GCA_013146195.2). Taxonomy (NCBI): domain Eukaryota; kingdom Viridiplantae; phylum Streptophyta; class Magnoliopsida; order Asterales; family Campanulaceae; genus Codonopsis; species Codonopsis lanceolata. The sequence goes on from CM028380.1 coordinate 143,780,863, forward strand.
TGTTGGTTAGATGCTTGTTGCATTGTTGGTTGGGTTGCTAGTTTGATTTTAGCGTTAACCCTTTTCAGTTTGACTTTTCCGGTTGTTGTTCGGGAGAGTTCTGCCTGATTTCTTGGTCTTGTTTTGATGGGGTTTGAGGCTTGATTACTTTGGTTATTGTTTGGAGGTTATTAAGGTTGAATTGTAGACCATTTTTGGCTTGGAAGGACTCATGAATGTATGCGGGAGAGTCCGGGACCGAGCAAGGAAAGCAGAAAACATGGAATGCTGAGAATACAGGTGATGCGGTAGCATCACTTCTTCCTCAAGCGACCGCAAGGGTCATTAGACAGACTTACGGGATTTTGTTCGGCTGTGTGAGTTGTCCGAACTTTTTGCCTATTAAACCTAATATAAACCTATCCTAAACTCACTTAATTAGCCTAATACTAATCCTAATCATCTATTAAGAGATTTAGGGGTTAATTAGTGACTTGATTAGTGAACTAATCCCTCATATACAAGTGAATCAGCCGCACTCTTTCTTCTATTCGGCCTGTTTGTGACTTCTTCTTTCTGTCTTCTGCGACCACTTCAGCCAAGGCGCGAGAGAGGGCTTGAGAGGAGACGATTCTAGGGCTTCAAGGGGCTAAGCTTGGAAGCCATAGCTGGGAGTCTTCTTCTCCATCTAACCCGCAAGATTGAAGAGAGCGGAGTGAGAAGAAACGGCTTCATCTTTGAGTTCGGTTTTGGGCAGTTTGTAGGGCTGAGTTCGGGTAAGTTTCTACCTCTCTTCCTTTGATTTTTGAGCTCCATTGACCCTAGGGAAACAACCATTTGTGGTATTTGAGGTCAATGGAAGCCATTGTTAGGGTTGTAGAAGAAGCATGAACCCTAGGTTTTTCAATTGAACGATAGAACTCGATTGACCTATGTGAGACCATGATATTTGTAAAACTCATGTTCTAGCTAGCCTATTGAACTTGATTATGTTGATTGTTCATGTGGATTAATATTGGTTCGGTTGAGATGCTTGGAGGGTGCCTTGCCATAATTTTGATTAGCTTGCAAAATTATTGATGTGAGCATGATTAAAATGTTTTATATGTTTAGTAGAGCATATTAAACTATATTGTGTGAATTAATCGTGAATTGGAAATTATTGGTTGGTATGGTGACTTGAATAAATTTATAACCAAGATGTTTAATTTGTTCTAAGTTACCTTGTTAATTATTTTGTGGGGTTTATGTGAGTATATTGATCGTCGGGTTATGGTTTTGACGATAGATATGAACTTAGGGGGATGATGAAGCCCAAGCTTCTATTCCTTGAATTTTCGGAAAACTTAGATTGAACTCAACGGAGTTAACCTTTGGGTTAGTTTGAATCCTAGGAACTATGATTTTAAGTCCTATGGAGTATTGGGTAGAATTCATGGGGGTCGAGCCTCCAAGAAGTTTTAAGGTGTGTGAAGCACACTTGATATTGAGAACTTATATGATTCTCGGTTGTGATGTTTATGCTAGTTGTGGATTAATTGCATGACTAGTTTGATGGTAGAGTGTTTACCTACTTGTTTGAGCATATGAGTATATATTACTTGTGCTTGGGTTTGAGTCCATGGCGCTCTGCCCTGTTGAGTCTTTGGTGGGTCGATACATCGCTTCACGAATTATGGGATTCGTGATTTCGATGGATCGCCGTGCCGGGTTGCACACACCCCTCCATCGATGGCCACGGTGGGGAAGTAGTTTATCTTAGTTGTAGTAATACACATGACTTTGATAACTATGGAACTCGAGCGGAGATCTGTCTCTGGGACGCCGATATCTACGAGAGGGATATCGAGGGCACATAAGGGTTTTGCACGTGTTTTTGCAGGAGCGACACGCGCGGAGGAATTTTGGTATGGTATCATATCCCTATATATATATGAATTGTTTCACAAGTGCTTAAGTGAATAACGTGCTTGGTGAATTTGGATATGATATGATGTTAGTTTTGGTTTCTTACATGTTATACTTAATAGATAACATATTGATTAATGTTGTTAAGCATATATGCTATCACATGAATATTATGGAAATGTTATGTTATGCCAAAGGTATAAATTATTATTGTTAAGACTAATATGCCTTGACATGAATTTTTGGTAAGATGTTATACTATGATGATAACATATTTATTTAATGTTGAGCATGGATGCCATACATGATTTATTATAAGGTTATTTCATGACAATAGCATGATATAATTTATGTTTGAGCATTATGCCATGGTAGGAAGTTATGGTTAGTAACTTACTAAGTCATTGTGACTTACTTTTATTTGTTGGTTGTTTTTCCCTAGATCCGAGCCGAGCTAGCGGATCCAAGTAAATCAGGAAGGTTACTTTGGCAAGGAAGTCTTTTGGACAAGGTTGCTACTTAGATGTATATTTTGCTTTGGTGAGGTCGTTGGGAAGATGAAGTTATATAAACTTCATGATTTGGGTAGCAAACCTTTATGTATTTGTAATGTTGTAATTATGTGGTTAGACTATTCTTTTGGTAGCCAACCGGTGGTGGTTGTGCTTGATGTGTATATATGGTTGTATCTCCATATGCTTTATAGTTGTTAGTACATATAACTGTTAGTACTTATTTTGTTGGTAGCCGACTGGTTTTAGTCGTGCGTGGTTAATTGGTGTTTATGTTTAGCATGATATATTGCTAGTTAAATATGATGTTTGATCTCCGGCATGTTTTAGCCGTTGAGTTGTTAGACTAGAGTCTTAGACTTAGTTTAATGTTGGGTTCCGGCCGTAGTTTCGCCGATGACTTGGTTTATATTATGATTATTATTGAATTGCATAACAGGGAGTTTGCTCCACGTGCCCAATGTTGCGGCACGCGAATCAAATTTTTGGACCGAGAGATTAATCATCTCTTTGGTTGTTTTAGTTTGAGCTTGTTAGCTCGGGCACCACTGTTATATTATAATTTGCTTCCGCATATGTTTGAGTTGTCGGTGTATCGCCGTTATGGCCCTACCCATTATTTGCTACTTGTGTATTGTTATTTGTTCCCCTGACGGCACGACCTTGGGATTTCGTCTTCGGATCCGGGTCGGGTCGCCACAGTTGGTATCAGAGCTATGATTATAAATTTAGCTTTCAGCCGGGATAGGTTCCTTGGCTTTGGGGGTTGGTTTGTGTGATAGATTTATTTTATTAACGCCGAGTGTTATTGTAGGTTTAATGGTGGATACTAGAGCAGGAGCTAGTTCTGGTGGTGGCACTGGTAGAGGTGCCGGTAGAGGTATTGGCGGTGGCAGAAATGCTAACGATAATCGTCAACAGAATATTCCTCCACTGCGAACAATTTAAGAGCAAGATGAGGCGATGGCAAATATGTATCGCGGTATGCTTGATATGATGAACGAGATGAATCGGAGAGGTTTTGGTAGAGTGGAACCACAGGGTGTACCACAGCCAGAGCCACAGCCAGAGCCACAGGTAGAGAGGCCGAGGCAAGAGGCTAGGCATAATGATAATTCTATGCTTGAAAGATTTTTGAAGTTAAAACCGAGGCAATTTAATGGAGAGCCGGACGCTGCTAAAGCCGAGCTTTGGATTGAACACTTGGAGAAAATATTTGCACCATTGGGTTGCGATGATGAACAGAAAGTTGTATTAGCTGTGTTCAAGCTTGAGGGTGCTGCAGAGCACTGGTGGCAGGTGAAGTATCTACCCCTCTTGGGGAATGTTTGTTATCTTCAGATATTTATAGAGCATGCAATGTACTTGTGGATAAACATGTGTTGCATGCGGATTTGGTGGTGTTACCACTTCGTGATTTTGATGTTATACTTGGTATGGATTGGTTGAGCACATATCATGCATTGGTGGATTGCCTTAGTAAAAGGGTCACTTTTGCTTTGCCTGGCATTCCTAAGTTTGTGTTTTTGGGAGATAATGCACCTAGTGGTTTACGCGTTATTTCTGCGCTTAAGGCTAGGAAATTGTTGTCGCGTGGGTGCACGGGGTATCTTGCTTGTGTAGTGGACAAACGGGTTTCTACATCTAATCTTGAAGATGTGCCAGTTGTGTGTGAGTTTCCGGATGTTTTCTCTAAAGATTTTGGGATGCCTCCAGATCGAGAGATTGAATTTTGTATTGAGTTATTGTCGGGGACTACACCGATTTCGAAGGCGCCGTATAGAATGGCACCTATGGAATTAAAGGAGTTGAAAGTTCAGTTACAAGAGCTCCTTGACATTGGCTTCATTAAGCCAAGTGTATCGCCTTGGGGTGCGCCGGTATTATTTGTGAGGAAGAAAGATGGGAGCCTTAGATTGTGCATCGATTATCGAGAGTTGAACAAGGCAACGATCAAGAACAAGTATCCATTGCCACATATAGATGATTTGTTTGATCAATTGCAAGGATCGGTGGTTTATTCCAAACTTGACTTGAGATTTGGGTACCATCAGTTGAAGGTTAGAGCCGAAGATGTTTCGAAAACGGCTTTTCGCACGAGGTATGGGCATTATGAATTTTTGGTGATGCCATTCGGGTTGACTAATGCGCCGGCAGTGTTCATGGATTTAATGAACCGGGTATTTCATAATTTTCTTGATTGCTTCGTGGTGGTTTTTATAGATGACATCCTTGTGTATTCTAAGTCTCGGGAAGAGCATGCACAACATTTGCGGATGGTTTTGTCTATTCTTCGGGAGAGGCAACTCTACGCCAAGTTTAGCAAGTGTGCTTTTTGGCTAGAGGAGGATTCATTCTTGGGGCACGTTGTTTCTAGTGCCGGGATAGCGGTGGATCCTTCCAAGGTTGAAGCAGTAATGAATTGGAGGAGACCGACCACAGTTACTGAGGTTCGGAGTTTCTTGGGGCTAGCCGGTTATTATCGGAGATTCATTGAAGGATTTTCGAAGATTGCTATGCCTATGACAAATTTGACTCAAAAGAAGATCGCATTTGTATGGAGTGATAAATGTGAAGAAAGCTTCCAAGAATTGAAGAGAAGGTTGACTACGGCACCAGTGTTAGCTTTGCCTAGTGGAGGTGATAATTTTGTTGTTTATAGTGATGCTTCGAAAGAAGGATTGGGTTGTGTGCTTATGTAGAATGGGAAAGTGATTGCTTATGCTTCAAGGAAATTGTCTCCGTATGAGATGAATTATCCTACGCATGATCTTGAGCTCGCGGCGATTATATTTGCTTTGCACAAGTGGAAGCATTATTTGTATGGTTCGAAGTTTGAGATTTTCACTGACCATAAGAGTTTGAAGATATCTCTTCTCTCGTAAAGAGTTGAACATGAGACAAATGAGATGGATGGAGAAATTGAAAGATCATGATTGCACTATACTGTATCATCCGGGGAAAGCGAACGTAGTCGCAGATGCTTTGAGTAGAAAAGTGCACTTGTCATGTTTAATGATGCGGGAATGGAAAATGTTAGAAGATGTTCGTGATTGGAATCCTAGCAAGGTTAATCATGGTGTATTATTTGCTAGTATTCGGGTTATTCCAGCGTTATTGGAGAGAATTAAGGAGACTCAGAAGAAAGATCCAGAGTTGGTGAAAATTATTGATGGTTTGAGTGAGAATAAAGAGAATGAGTTCTCGATGAACCAAGATGGTATTTTGACATTTAAGGGTAGAGTTTGTGTTCCATCAGTTGATGATGTTAAACGGCTTGTATTGGATGAGGCTCACAAAGCAAAGTATACTATCCATCCGGGGAGTACGAAAATGTATAGAGATTTAAAGAAACAATTCTGGTGGAGTGGCATGAAGCTTACGTGATAGCGATTATGTGTCGAGGTGTCTCACTTGTCAGCAGGTAAAGGCGGAACACCAAAGACCTACGGGGTTGTTATAGCCGTTGGATATTCCGGAGTGGAAATGGGAACATGTTACGATGGACTTTGTTTCGGGATTTCCACGTTCTCGTAGAGGTTTTGATGCCGTTTGGGTTGTTGTTGATCGACTCACGAAGTCGGCTCATTTTATTCCGATTGCGATGACTTATTCATTGAGTCGCTAAGCGGCATCAGATGTGCAGAGATTGTTAGATTGCACGGGTTCCAAGTAGTATTGTTTCGACCGATCCGAGGTTTACATCGAGGTTTTGGCAAGCTTTGCAAGAAGGCTATGGGGACCAAGTTGAATTTTAGTACGCCTTTTCACCCCCGACTGACAACCGAGAGAACAATTCTATTACTTGAGGATATGTTACGGGCTTGTATGATTGATTTTAAAGGGAGTTGGGATACACATCTTCCTTTGGCGGAGTTTGCATAACAATAGTTACCAATCGAGCATCGAGATGGCACCGTATGAGGCTCTTTATGGGAGGAAGTGTAGATCTCCTATTTTGGGACGAGGTTGGAGAAGCAAAATTATGGGGTTCGGAATTGTTCAAATGGCTGAGAGTGTGAAGATAATTCGAGATAGATTGCTCACCGCTCAAAGTCGATGTAAAAGCTACGCGGATAATAGAAGGAGAGATTTGGAGTTTCGTGTTGGAGACTTTGTATTTCTTAAGGTATCGCCTAGAAGGGGTACCAAGAGATTTGGAAAGAAAGGGAAATTATCACCGAGGTTTCGTTGGACCTTTTGAGACTCGGAGCGAGTTGGGAGTTTGGCATATAGGGGTGGCTTTACCGCCGCCTCGTCGGAGATTCATAATGTATATCATGTGTCTATGCTTCGGAAATATCTTAAGGATGATTCCCATGTTCTTGAGTATGAGGAGATTACTTTTCAGCCGGATTTGTCTTATGTTGAGCAATGCACCGGTGAAGATACTTGACACGAAAGAGCAAGTTTTGAGGAGCAAGAGAATTCCATTGGTGAAAGTCCTTTGGAAGAATCACGAGATCGAGGAAGCAACTTGGGAGACCGAGTTGGAGATGCGAGAGAAATATCCTCATTTGTTCGATGACTACGGTAAGAATTTAGGGGCTAAATTCCTTAAAGTAGGGGAGAATGTAAAACCCTGAAATGTTGCTTGCATGTGTTATGCATGGATTCATATATTTATAATCATCATGAATATGTTAATTTAGCTCCCGTATATGTTTAGAGTCAATAGCATGATCATTGACGTTGTTTGAGATGCACGTATGCATTTTTCTTTCGCGAGATGCGTTGAATCTCGGGTTTATGTTTTATGTGGTTATCACATGGATTATTGTTAGAAGGCATTTATAACATCATTAACATGCCTTGGATGTTGGTTAGATGCTTGTTGCATTGTCGGTTGGGTTGCTAGTTTGATTCTAGCGTTAACCCTTTTCAGTTTGACTTTTCCAGTTGTCGTTCGGGAGAGTTCTGCCTGATTTCTTGGCCTTGTTTTGATGGGGTTTGAGGCTTGATTGCTTTGGTTATTGTTTGGAGGTTATTAAGGTTGATTTATAGACCATTTTTGGCTTGGAAGGACTCGAGTTTGCATGCGGAGAGTCCGGATCGAGCAAGGAAAGCAAAACTTGGAAATGCCGAGAAACAGCTTGATGCGCTCGCATCAAGCTTTAGTGATGCGACCGCAAGGCCCCATTAGATTACGGATTTTTGTTCTGGCCGTCCGAACTTTTTACCACTTAAACCCAATTTAAACCTATTCTAAACTCACTTAATTAGCCTAATACTAATCCTAATCATCTATTAAGAGATTTAGGGGTTAATTAGTGACTTGATTAGTGAATTAATCCCCCCATATAAAACCCAAATCAGCCGCACTCTCTCATTCATTCAGCCAGTGCGACTCCTTCCTTTGCGTTTCCTGCGACCACTTCAGCCAAGGCGCGAGAGAGGGCTTGTGAGGAGACGATTCTAGGGCTTCAAGGGGCTAAGCTTGGAAGCCATTGCTGGGGTCTTCTTCTCCATCTAACCCAAGCAAGATTGAAGAGAGCGGAGTGAGAAGAAACGGCTTCATCTTCGAGTTCGGTTTTGGGCGCTTTGTAGGGCTGAGTTCTGTAAGTTTCTACCTCTCTTCCTTTGATTTTGAGCTCCATTGACCCTAGTGGAAACAACCATTTGTGGTATTTGAGGTCAATGGAAGCCATTGTTAGGGTTGTAGAAGAAGCATGAACCCTAGGTTTTTCAATTGAAGGATAGAACTCGATTGACCTATGTGAGACCATGATATATGTAAAATTCATGTTCTAACTAGCCTATTGAACTTGTTTATGTTGATTGATAATGTGGATTAATGTTGGTTTGGTTGAGATGCTTGGAGGGTGTCTTGCCCTAATTTTGATTAGCTTGCAAAATTATCGATGTGAGTATGCTTAAAATGTTTTATATGTTTAGTAGAGCATATTAAACTATATTGTGTGAATTAATCGTGAATTGGAATTATTGGTTGGTATGGTGACTTGAATAAATTTATAACCAAGATGGCTAATTTGTTCTAAGTTACCTTGTTAATCATTTTGTGGGGTTTATGTGAGTTTATTGATCGTCGGGTTTATGGTTTTGACGATAGATATGAACTTAGGGGGATGATGAAGCCTAAGCTTCTATTCCTTGAATTTTCAGAAAACTTAGATTGAACTCAACGGAGTTAACCTTTGGGTTAGTTTGAATCCTAGGAACTATGATTTTAAGTCCTACGGAATCTTGGGTAGAATTCATGGAGGTCGAGCCTCCAAGAAGTTTAAGGTGTGTGAAGCACACTTGATTATGAGAACTTATATGATTCTCGGTTGTGATATTTATGCTAGTTGTGGATGAATTGCATGACTAGTTTGATGGTAGAGTGTTTACCTACTTGTTTTGAGCATATGAGTATATATTACTTGTGCTTGGGTTTTGAGTCCAGCTGGCGTCGGTCTGTTGAGTCTTTGGTGGGTCGATACATCGTCTTCACGAATTATGGGATTCGTGATCGCGATGGATCGCCGTGCCGGGTTGCACACACCCCTCCATCGATGGCCACGGTGGGGAAGTAGTTTATCTTAGTTGTAGTAATACACATGACTTTGATAACTATGGAACTCGAGAGCGGAGACTGTCTCGGGGACGTCGATATCTACGAGAGGGATATCGAGGGCACATAAGGGTTTTGCACGTGTTTTTGCAGGAGCGACACGCGCGGAGGAATTTTGGTAATGGTATCATATCCCTTATATATATGAATTGTTTCACAAGTGCTTAAGTGAATAACGTGCTTGGTGAATTTGGATATGATATGATGTTTGTTTTGGTTCCTTACATGTTATACTTAATAGATAACATATTGATTAATGTTGTTAAGCATGTATGCTATCACATGAATATTATGGGAATGTTGTTTTATGCCAAAGGTATAAATTATTATTGTTAAGACAAGAATGACTTGACATGGATTTTTGGTAAGATGTTATACTATGATGATAACATATTTATTTAATGTTGAGCATGAATGCCGTAACATGATTTATTATAAGGTTATTTCATGACAATAGCATGATATGATTTATGATTGAGCATTATGCCATGGTAGGAAGTTATGGTTAGTAACTTACTAAGTCATTGTGACTTACTTTTATTTGTTGGTTGTTTTTCCCTAGATCCGAGCCGTGCGAGCGGATCCAAGTAAATCAGGAAGGTTACTTTGGCAAGGAAGTCTTTTGGACAAGGTTGGTACTTAGGTGTTTATTTTGCTTTGGTGAGGTCGTTGGGAAGAATGAAGTTATGTAAACTTCATTATTGGGTAGCAAACCTTTATGTGCTTGAATGATGTAATTATGTGTTAGTTTATTCTTTTGGTAGCCGACAAGTAAAAGTCGTGCTTGATGTATATTGGTAGTTAAACTTCCATATGTTTTCTGGTTGTTAGTACTTATAACTGTTTGTACTTATGTTGTTAGTAGCCGACTGGTTTTAGTCGTGCTTGGTTTGTTGGTGAGTATGTTTAGCATGATATATTGATAGCTAAATATTATGTTTGTTCTCCGGCATGTTTTTAGCCGTTGAGTTGTTAGACTAGAGTCTTAGACTTAGTTTAATGTTGGGTTCCGGCCGTAGTTTCGCCGATGACTTGGTTTATTATGCTTATATATGAATTGCATAACAGGGAGTTTGTCCTACGTGCCCAATGTTGCGGCACGCGAGTCGAATTTTTGGACCAAGAGATTAATTATCTCTTTGGTTGTTTTAGTTTGAGCTTGTTAGCTCGGGCGCCACTGTTATGTTAGATTTAGCTTCCGCATGTATTTTGAGTTATCGGTGTATCGCCGTTATGGCCCTACCCATTATTTGCTACTTGTTTGTTGTTAATTGTTCCCCTTGCGGCACGACCTTGGGATTTCGTCTTGGGATCCGGGTCGGGTCGCCACAAGAAGCCCAGGCGCCCGCCTGGCCTTGAGTGAGGCGCCCGCCTCAACATCAGGAGACACCTACGGGATTTTCCCCTGTTTTGTGTTTTGACGTGTAATACCTATTCTACCCTCATTAAACTCCCTCTAAACCCTTCCTAACCACCCATACTTAGCCCTAAACATGTCCTAACATTAGTTGGAAGTTAATTAAGGTTAGATTAGTGATTGATCACCCCTAATCTCTACTAATTGTACTTGGGAAATGACTGTTGTGCCCTCTTTAAATTTGGGGGTATAAATACCCAAACCCCTATGCAATTTTCAGAAACTCCTTTCATTTCTTCTCCTCCTTCTTACGTATTAGAGAGAGTGAGAGTTGGGGGCTTGAAGCTTTGAGCCCTAGCTTCTTCTTCCTCCGATCTACGAAGATCCAGCCGTCCGATTGCCGCCAAACTTCGGATTCTTGACGTATGCGACGGGTGGAACAACTTTACCGTTCAGATTTTGATTCTCTTGAGTTTTCACTCAAGCTAGGTAAGTTACTTCCTTTTGATTTTGGTTCATTGGCCCTAAGGAAAACAGCCTATATGCTATTTGTGGGCAATGAACACTTGATATGCTTTGTATGCCCAATTTGGGGATTTTTGGAAGTATAAACTTGTTAGGAGCATTGTAGAATGACTTCTATGATTATTGAAGTATATGATTACTCTTCATCTTGTGTTTCTAGGCTTATGAGCATGCTAGAAATCATGTCCATATGTTATTTGGGTTCATGGTGGAAATATGCCTATTTTGTATATTTCTGGAGGTATGAACTTGTCAATGCCATGTGTAGGTTGATTTAAATGATGTTGTGTGTTGGGAGAAATGTGTTATCTCTTTGTTAAGATTTTTATGAATTTAGGGCTTGGGAATTAAGCCCGAATTATTTTGGAAATTGTTATAAATTGAAGTGAGTGTTATTGTTGAGATTGATGAAATGTGTAAGAAATGAAACTTAGTATTTAGACTCAACGGAGTCGTAATAAGTTCAATAATGTGTTAATGAACTCGGGTTGAAGTCCTACGACATTTGGGTTTTGATTGACTATGATTATGTTGAGTTCTTGGATTTTTTATTTTTTATTTTGAAAATTTTAGAGAGATAAAATTTTAGAGAGAGAAAATTCTTTGCGGCTTCTTTGCGGCGCTAGGGTTAGGGTTTCTTGTGGCTCTTGGTGGTGATGGTTGATCCACCACCTGCCCTACCGGATCCTTCTTCTTCTGGCCTCTCCAAATCGTTTGCTGATGTTCTCTCCTCCTCCCCTTCAAACCCTAATTCTTCTTTTCTTATCCCTTCTGCCTTGTACAAAGGTGAACCCTCCCTCAAGCTTTCTCCCGATATTCTTGCCTCCCTCACTAAGCCGTTTCAGCACACACTGATTGGGAAATTCTCTCATGGTAGACCTTCAATGGAAGCGACTAGGAAGTATTTCCACACATTCGGCCTTAAGGCAGCTTTCACAGTAGGCCATTTGGATGCGAAGCATATTCTTATTCAGGTTAATCATGATGAAGATTATCAGAGGTTATGGATCAAAGATCAATGGTATCTTGGTCGCTTTCCAATGCGAGTCTTTAAATGGACTCCAGCTTTCCGACCAGATGTGGAGAGTTCTATTGTTCCTGCTTGGTTCTCTCTGCCGGGATTACCGATTCATTTGTTTAATAAAGCTATGCTTTTCTCTATTGCTTCTCTTTTCGGGAGACCTCTTATGCTGGATCAAGCAACAACTAATCTTACGCGGCCTAGTGTGGCTCGGATTTGTGTCGAAGTTGATATGTTATAGCCTATTCCTCATAGGGTTTGGGTTGATTGTGGTGATGTTTACCCTAGCTTTTGGCAACCCCTTGAGGCTGAAAACCTTCCTCAGTATTGCCAATATTGTTCCCGTCAAGGGCACTTGGATCTCACATGCAAAATAAAAAACCCTATTACTTCTCATCCTGAATCTAAACTTCCTCCTCCTGTCTCCACTCGTTGGACTCCAAAAAAACCGGTAGTAAATCAACAATTTAATCAAGACCATCAAAGAGATTCTGGCCCTTCGCCCATGCAACCCCCTATTGCTAATTCGTCTGGACAAAACCATACCACCACCACGATCATTATTGATGATGAGACTTTGAATAAAAGTCCTAATCTAGATCCTAGAGTTAATGTTGATTTGATGGATAATCCTGCTGTAATCCCCCCCTCGACCTCAGCCCCTCCTGTTATAAATGAAGGGGTAAATCTTTCCGATGGCAAAGTAGATGTTCAAAGCCCCATCAATTCCCCTACTGAAGGCATACATGCGGACATAGTTAATAATGCTGAAACAGTAGCTACCAATGTTGGTGTACATGTGGCAACAGTTGACACTACCGAAACCTGTTACGCCTCTCCAAATCGTTTCGCGGCCCTAAATGACGAATTTGAAGATGGTCATGTTAGTGATGTTAATGAGGATGATGTTGAGGAAGATTATGATCAGATAGCAGATGCCACAGATCAGATTGTGTCCAATCTTAATTTGGATTCTTCTCTTCCAATTCCTTCAAACAAAGGTAAACGTAGTATTTATGTTCCGAAAACTTCAATTGTTACAAGGTCCAAGGCTCAGACTCAAGCGACTAATTCTGATGGCTGTTAACCTCTTGTTCTGGAATATTCGTGGAATTAGTAATGATTCCTCAATTGGCAGATTGAAGAGACTTATTAAACTCCACAAAATTAACCTTATTTCTATTTTTGAACCTATGGTTGAGACTGATCAGATTTTTAGAATTGCGAAACGTTTAAAATTTCGGCTTTGTTTCATTAATTCTCGCAGCTCTATTTGGCTATTTGTCAAATCTTCCTTCACCTGTAATATTCTTTATGATTCTAGACAACATCTCACGGCTCAAGTGCAACATTTTACGTGGTCTTCTCCTGTAGCTATATCATGTGTTTATGCCAGCTGTGATGTTCAGGAAAGACAAGAGTTGTGGTCTGATCTTTTGAGTATAGGGGATCATCTGAATTCTTCCCCTTGGACAGTTGGGGGGGATTTCAACATTATTCTTTCTCCAGAGGAAAAGCTTGGGGGTTCTGGCTGGGATCGAAATGGTGCCTTGGACTTCCATTCGTTCATAGCGGCTTCTGGTTTTAATGATTTGGGATACTCCGGAAGTCAATACACTTGGTGGAATTCTAGAGGGGGTAACGCCTCCATTCTTCAACGTATTGATCGTATTCTGTGCAACCATTACTGCCAGACCAATTTTTATGACACGTCCATCCGTCACCTCAGTCGTTCGTGCTCGGATCATGCTCCATTGCTTATTTCAATTACTAAGGACAGTTCTCCTCGCCCTTCTTCATTTCGATTTTTGAATGTATGGGCTTCTCACCAGTCTTTTCTTCCTTTAATTAAGGATACTTGGCGCCAGCAATTCTTTGGCCGTCCCATGGTTAGGTTTGCATATAAACTCACTGCTTGTAAGTAGGTCTTGAAAAAGTGGAACAAAGACACATTTGGGAATATTTTTCATAATGTTCAACAGGCGGAGGATGAAGTTCAGCGCCTTGAATTTCTTTTTGAAGCTTCAGGTTCTGATGAGGATAGAGCTGCTATGTCTCTTGCCACTGCCAATCTTCAACGAGCTCTTATAGTTGAAGAAAATTATTGGCGCCAAAAAGCTAAGATTAAATGGCTTAAAGAGGGGGAAGGCAATACGAAATTATTTCATGCTTCTGTCAAGCATTCTCAGAGGAAAATTCATATCCATTCTATTCGGGGATTAAACGGCCAGGAGATTTCTGATATTAATGAGATCAAACAACAGGCTGTTTTACATTTTCAATCTCAACTTCAGGCTAATTCTATTTCTGATAATGATCTTATTTCAAATATTCCCCGCCTTGTCTCTGATCAAATGAACTCCGCTCTTTCGGCTTACCCTTCATTAGAAGAAGTTAAACCTGCTATTCTTTCTATGGATGGTTCTAGCGCAGCCGGTCCGGATGGCTTTTCGGGGTTCTTCTTTTCTCATTGCTGGGATATAATTGGAGAGGATTTACATGCTGCAGTCTTGGAATTTTTTTCAGGCTTTTCTTTACCCAAGAGTTGGTCAAGCACTCTTATTGCAACCATTCCAAAATCTGATCACCCGTCCTCCTTCAGTGATTTTCGACCTATTAGTTTATGCAACTTCAAAAATAAAGTGATCTCTAAAATTCTATCTACTCGGCTGGCTAATATCCTTCCATCTATTATTTCCCTCAACCAAAGTGGGTTCGTTAAAGGCCGACTTATTCAAGATAATATTCTTTTGGCTCAAGAACTGATGACTCATTTGGGTAAGAAAATTCCCGGCTCCAATATCATCCTCAAATTGGACATGTCAAAGGCTTTTGACAGAATTTCTTGGTTCTTCCTGATTAAAGTGCTTCGCCAATTCGGGTTTTGTGAATTCTTTATTGACATGATTTGGCGCCTGATCTCTAATAATTGGTTTTCAGTGTTGGTCAACGGCTCTCCTACTGGCTTCTTTCATTCCTCTCGAGGCCTTCGACAAGGTGATCCTTTATCTCCAGCTTTATTCATCATAGCTGCAGAAGTTCTCAGCCGTAGTTTGAATGTTCTGCACTCTTCTCATCCTCACATAGTTTTCTCTTCTGCCAGTGGTTGCCCCATTATCTCTCACCATGCGTTTGCTGATGATATAATTATTTTTTGCAATGGTAGCTCTCAATCTATTTCTTATCATAAGCAGCTTCTTTCTCTCTATGAGCAATGTTCTGGTCAGAAGGTGAATATTGATAAAAGCAGCTTTACTGTCCACCCGAGGATTTCTTCTTCCCGATTCAGCTCTATATCTTCTTCGTTGGGATATATCAGGAAGGATTTCCCTTTGATTTACCTTGGCTGCCCTCTTTTTTGTGGCAGAAAACTGAAGAAGTATTTTGATTCTCTTGTTCTAAAACTTAGAGCTCGAATTAATTCCTGGATGGGAAACTTTCTTTCCATGGCTGGTAGAATCACTCTCATAAACCATGTCTTGCATTCCATCACTGCCTATTCTATTGCTGTTTTAGATCCTCCCAAAACCGTTACCCATTCAATTGATCGGTTATTTTCTAATTTCTTTTGGGGCCAATTGGATGGTAAGAACAAATCTCACTGGATTTCTTGGTCTCAATGTTGTTCTCCTACTTCTGAGGGAGGCGTGGGTATTCGATCTCTTAAGGATATTACTCAAGCTTTTGCTGCTGGTATTTGGTGGCGGTTCCGTACTCAAGATTCTATTTGGTCTCGATTTTTAAAGCCAAATATTGCTCCAGATTTAATCCTTCCCAGTCCTTAATTAAAGGATCCCATATTTGGTGTCGTATGCTAGCTATTAGACCCTTTGTGGAGGCTAATTTAAAATGGCTAATTGGTCGCGGCCTTAGCTCGCCTTGGTTTGATAATTGGCTTGATGGTGGTCTGCTATCTCAACCTAGTTCTTTGATGGCTAATTCTGTCTGTGATTTATTTATTGGTCCTGCTCAGCTTGATCCAGCCGTTACAGCTCTCCTTCCTGTGCATGATCTGCATCGTATTCTTGCTCAAGACATCTACTTATCTGATCAGGCCGACCATCCTTGTTGGACTTTAACTTCAAATGGTTCGTTCTCTATCACTTCAGCATGGCAGCATTTGCGTACGCCAAATCCATTGCAGTTTTCTTCTATGTTTATCTGGCATCGGGCTGTTCCTCGTCATATTAGTATTTTTATTTGGCGGCTTTTTAAACAACGGCTTCCCATCGATGAAGGTCCTGTTGTGCGTCTGGTCATAGTGAGACATTCTCTCATGTCTTTCTTAACAGCCACACTGCCCGCCAGATTTGGGTAGCTTTTAGTGTTGATCAACATGTTTTAATGTGCTATGCTTCTATCCAACAAGCTTGCATGGCCTGGTGGATTACTCAGAATCCGAAGCTCCCTCAGATTCTTCTTCCTTTATTGATTTTGTGGCATCTTTGGAAGAATCGGAATGCTATTTTATTTGATGGTCATAGGCGATCAGTTTTTGGCCTTATCTCTTCCATTCGATCTGATCTGAATTGTATAAAGGCTTCTCGTTCTGATTCTGTCTTCTCTCCTTCTTTGCTCAAAGTTCAGATTATTAAATGGATCAAACCTCCCTTAAATCTGGTTAAATTAAATGTGGATGGTGCTTCTCGAGGCAATCCGAGTTTAAGTGGTGGTGGTGGTATTATTCGTAATTCCTCTGGTGATTTTATTCATGCTTTTTCCTCATTTTATGGCACTGCTTCTAATACTTTTGCTGAGGCCAAAGCTTTACTTCAAGGTGTTCTTTGGCTTAGAAATGTCGGGTTTCATGGGGCTGTTATCGAGATGGATTCTAAAGTGCTCGTTGATTGTCTTCTTTCCGGTTCTCAGCCTCCGTGGAAGTGTTGGTCTATTTTCCAACGGATTCGAGATATTCATAAGGACATGTCCTTTCATTTTGTTCATTGCTATAGACAGGCTAATTCTGTTGCTGATCTACTTGCAAACATGGGATGTGATTCTTTACTTTCTACTCAATTTGATGCTGCTCATGACCTTCCTGCTCGCATTCGTGGTTCTATTTATTTGGACAAATCCAGTACTCCATATGTTAGGCGCTCCATTTAATTTTAGATGGTTATTCTTTTTTGCTTTGTTCTTGTATTTTCTTTTTGAGGTAAGGCTCCTTTGTCCCCCCTATAATGGGTCAGGCTGGTTGTCCCCCTTAAGTTTGTACTTTTATTTTTCTATCAATAAAATCCTGCAGGTGCCGCCCTGCTTCCTCTAAAAAAAAAAAGTTCTTGGATTTTTAGGCTTGGGAAACGAGCCCGGATTATTTTTGGGAGAATTGTTATGAATTTAAATGATGTGTTAATTTTGGGATTTATGAAATATGTATTCAAGGAAATGTGATATTAAGACTCAATGGAGTCATTTTAGGTTCAATAAGATGTTAGTGAGCCTTAGGTTGAAATCCTACGATGTTTGAGTTTGGTTGGTTTTGATGATGAGTACCCGAGCATCTCGAATTGTGTCCCATTTATGACACTCATGATATAGAGGCTTATTGGGGATTTATTTAGAGCGTGCTTGTAGAGTACGGAGCATTAGAGACCAATCAATGATCTCGTGTATCCTTAAGAAATGATTATTTGAATGAGATTTCTTTTAGGAAATTCAGATGAGCGTTTTACATGGAAAACTTGCGGGTCTTGGACTACGGTGTAGTCTTGTCATTCATGAGAATGGTTTTGAGGATGTCGATTATGTACGACGGTTAGGACTATGGTTGAGTCCGGTATGCCTTTATGTCTAGACTAAAATGCTAAGTCTTGATTTATGATTGTTCTTAGACTAAAATATTAGTCTTTGGTTGAATCCCGAGTAGAGGGCTACGGTAGACCTCATGTTGTGATTTCTTGAGCTTATATGCTACTTTTGATTGGGTGATGATTTGAGGATTAAGAGTACCTCAATATGTGGATCTTTGACTAAACTTATAAGTTAGTTGGATTTGTTAAGTATGTGCAAATATGTGCATTATTAAATTGGTGTGTAGAGCTTTATGTCCTACTTGATTTGATAAGCCCGCTATGATCGGTCTTGATTCTTGTTTGAGCACGCGAGTAAATATCTACTTGTGCATTGCATAAAAGTCCAGCTGGCATTATTTGGATTGGTTTTATAAGTCAGGGTAGGACGATACATCGCCTATACGAATCGTAAGATCCGTATTCGCTATGGATCGCCGTACCTGGGACCTCACACACCCCTCCATTGTTGGCCGCAATGGGGAAGTAGCCCCCTTGCCGTAACAATACGTGCGACATTGGCTGCTATCTAAATCGAGTAGGTTCTCGATGAAAGTCGATGACATCATAGAGCATCGATGTGGCACTATAAAGTATAACATTGTGTATTGCAGGAGCAGCACAACGGTACTAATTCGGTATCTTCTCTATCCCTTATGTGGCTTACTATAAGCACTTATATGAAAGATAATGTGCTAAGTGGTTTATGAAGTTTATGTTACTTGGTGACTTAATACAAGTTATTATTGGTATGCTATCAAGATGCCATGATTTTATACATGCTTGTGCATTATACCATGCCACGCCATGCTATGTCATACATTTGCATTTAGTAACTTATTGGGTCATTATGACTCATTTCGTGTGTTTGTTTTCCTTAGTTTGTGCAGTGAGCTCGTTAGTGCGCGTTGCAGCTACGGGTGCATGTTCGATAACAGGTGGTCTTCC
Organism: Codonopsis lanceolata; assembly: GCA_013146195.2. Lineage (NCBI taxonomy): Eukaryota > Viridiplantae > Streptophyta > Magnoliopsida > Asterales > Campanulaceae > Codonopsis > Codonopsis lanceolata. The sequence continues at coordinate 143,799,476 of CM028380.1, forward strand.
GGGCAATAGCTTGGGGTTATTAGTATAATTGTATTTATTATCTCGTGAGATACGGATGTAAAGTTATGTAAACTTTACTTGGGTAGTTATGTTAGTATCTTATTATTGTTTTATTTTGGGAGCCGACTTGTTTGGTCGAGCTAATGTATTTAATTAGAAGTTATTCCATTGTCTTTCCGAGCAAAGTATTAGCTCGCTTGTTCTAGTATTTTGTCATTGTTATTTCTATCTCCGACAACTTTAGTCGAGAGACATTGGTTTAGTTGTCTAGTATTTAAATCTCTTATTATTTTAGTTGATTTATTCCTCCGGCATGTTATAGTCGTTGAGTTGTTGTTTATCAGGTTGTGTTCTTGTTGCTTCGCCGCCCTTAGGTTGCCGATGGTTTGTTGTCCGTGCGCAATGTTGCGTCACGCGAGTCGTAGATTTGTCGAGAGATAGTTATCTCTCAGCCTTGCGTTCCTTTGTTTAGGATTAAAGGCTTGGGTTCCACTTATGATTTGCTTCCGCAGATTTTAGTTTTTTTTTTTGTTGTTCCGTATTGCCGTTATGGCTTTACCTTCCTATTCGAGCTTTATGGATCATCTTTTGACTCGTACCATTATGCTTAGCAGGTGCTTGTCCGTCTTTTAGCTTGTCTTGACGGCACGACCTTGGGATTTCGCATTGGAGTCCGGGTCGGGTCGTTATATGTCGTCCCTGCTTCCTTAAAAAAAAAAAAAGAACCTGCTGAAGAAGAGAGAATACGGAAAATGAGAAAAAGAGGTAAAACAAAAATGAGAAAAATCACCTTTACTCCTACTACTCAAGTTGAGGTGGAATTCAATGAAAGAGGACAATCTATAGGATTGAACTCTCAATGGTTATCTTCATACTTGGGTACATTAGTACGGGAACTTGTACCCTTTACTCATGATGATTGGAGGAAAGTTAAAGAAACCACAAAGGATGATCTGTGGACATGTTAATAGGTATTATTTATATAGTTAACTCATGGTTAAACCATAAATTTTCAAATTCACATGCTATGTTCTATATATATAAATCTAACGTGGCACTATTCTTACAGGTGAGGTTTAAGAACGACAACTCATTCAAAACGCTATTTATTCAGATGATGGGTACTCGTTGGAGGGAGGCTAAATCTAGGCTAATAAAATCACTTAGAGATGCATAAACACTCCCAAATAAGGAGTCTTTGATTGCTAAGCTTAGACCGGATAACATGAAATATCTTCAAGACTGGAACAATTTTGTAGCAGGAAAGCTATGTGAGGAATTTGAGGTACACTGTAAGTGTTATTTTAAGGAATTTGGTAAGCTATGTTTTGTACTTACAATTGAATTTTTGGTGTAGGTGAAGAGCAAAAAGTTCAAGCACATCAAGGCAATGAATAAAACTCCACACACAATGAGTAGGAAGGGGTATGCTCGATTGGAAGAGGATATGGTAACTCATTATAAACCTACTAACACATTAAAGGATTGATTATAGTTTGTATTGTCATTTAAATAATGTTTCATCTTTTAGAGAAATGACGATCCAAAAAAAGTTCTAAGTAGAGACGAAGTTTGGTGTAAAGGTCACACGAAAAAGAATGGGGATGTACCAAATCCTTTTGTTGCTGATTGTATGGTAAGAACACATTTTATTACAGATTTATTTTCTAATGCTCCACGTAATCGTCACATTACTTTATTGTTTATACATTTTTAAGAACAAGATTAAGGAGTTCAATTCCTCGCAAGTTTCTCATGGTAATTCATTACCTATGGCTGAAGATGCACTCTCTATTACCCTCGGACTGGAACGAAATGGAAGAGTTAGAGGGATGGGATTTGGTATAACCCCTTCTAAAGTAGGTATCCATATCAATAGTTCCAAGAGATTACATGTACTTGAGAGTAAGATTTCTGATTTGAAGAAGGAAATGGCAGACATGAGAAGTATAAATCAGAAGGAAATTGCAGACATGAAAAATCTACTCATGCAGGAAAGTATTCTATATTAAATCAGATTGTTTTAGAGCTTTATTTATACTTGTTACTTAGGTGTAAATTTTTATTTGTTCACAGGCTATGGCTTCAAAGGGTGATGAAAATTTCAATACACCCTCTCCTCACTCCCAAAATGGTAGCTCTCACTTTCTGGGTAGTACTAATTTATATGCAAGAAATGAAAGATCTAACAGTGATGTTGGTAGAAAATGCAAGCTACTGAATTGGCTGAAGATTGCTATTGCTGAGGCTACAATAGAATCCAAGGATCCAAATGATATGGGTGCACCACATACCCCTCGGAATAGATGCTTGGAAAGTTTGGGTCAATGTGCCTTTAGATCCCAAGGCTTCGCTATATAGGCCTAACTCATTCATTTCGGTGATAGAGGATGCAATTGGGAGAACAGTTGCATGGCAGAAGGATTTCATTAGTCTAGATTAATCTTGATTTAAAATGACTATTTGTTCTATGCATATTTTGGCCAAAAACTTGTAATTTAAAATGTTAGGATCTACTAATTTATTGGCTTCTGTTTATTAATTGCATTGCCTATTACTAACCCCTTTTTAACTCCGCCATTGCAATTACTATATATAGCATTGCAGTGCCAGTCCCAAGCCTGGATAAAGGAGGAGGGGAAAGGAGTTCAGTGACCACAAAGCTCACTCAAGGTAATTGTGTGATGTTTCAAATGCAAATGATTTCCTATGTTAAATGCATTGGGGTTCTGGGAACTCTTTCAAGCTCTGATCTAGTTGTCCTCTTTTGGCAGCTCAGGTCCTGACTTAAAAATGTCTCTTTCAGCCAAGTTACAGGCAATTTCCATGTCACGAACGAATTCTACTCCAGGAAACGTTGAGAGCTCAATCACTCGACCTATGAGGCTTTCAGAGTTTTATGTGGCTGCAGAGCATGCTCTCCAGAAGACAATAACTGATTATGGTCTATGGAAATCATTATCATCTTATAAGAGTTTGAGGTATTTGCTTCAGATCGCATTGGTTACAAATCTATCTATCTCTATCCTTGTATTCACGTCCCTAACCCTAATTAGGGTTTTACCCTATGCCGCCGGATGGCGAGGTGGCCCCAGCGCCGACTGTTCCTCCCAGTTCCATTCCTCAGCCACCTTCGGCATCTACACCTAATCCTATTCCCAAGACCTATGCTGCTATGGTATCACAACTGATCGATGTTTTATTTTATCTATTTCCTTGCAAGTGTACAAGACTATTATAGAATAGACTCGGAAGCAAGGGTCGAACCCACAGAGACAAGTGATCACGAACAGTGCGAATTATAGATAGCAATTATTAACCTAAGGGGGGTTTTTATGTTTAATTCTACTCTAAATTATTAGTTATAGATATTTAACTAATTAGACAGTAATAACAGATATGAAGATCTTATGGTGAGTGGAAATCTAGGATTCTGGGTTTCACTTATATCTTCTTTATGTTCAATTCATAATAATGTCATTCAATGTCTTGGGTTCGTTCACTAAAAATAGATATGGTCTGTTGAACAATTGGTTCACCTCCATCCCCCAAAATTCACCCATTCCATATCCTAAGCACAGGAACTATCAATCTAGGCGTCACCTAGATTTATGATCTATCTGTCACCTAGATCATGTAAGAACCGGTCCTAACTTATCACTCTCGTGCTTCGATAGGTCCAATTTATTGTGTTGGTGAGCCGTATGCGACATATGCACTTGGTCATGCGGTTATCCGCACCTCTAAGCCTTTATTATTTGCGATTACATTCATTTGTTCAAAGCAAAATAATATAGGGGTTGATAAACAACACAATCAACAAGCATTGAATAGACATATATATATGAATCAAAACATAAATTCGATACAAGTTACCTCCCACCTCCTAGATTAGGGATGATTTAGTTCATCATAGACGATGAACAACACATGGAGATGATGAAAGGCATGATTTGATCTTCAATACTTGAAATTACAAAACCTAACTATGTTATACAATCTAAAACTACCTAAAATCTATGTAAAGAGAGCTTTCAGCCGTCCTCCTTATGCTTAGGCTCGGCATCTGACTTCTATATATACTCGGGAGTTGTGATTGGATCGAATGACTGTGTGAAAATCCGAAAAGGTCGCATTCTGCCTACCTTGCGGTGCAAGGTCTTTGGATACCTTGCGTCCGCAAGGTCTCCAGTGTGTGTGGTTTTGACTCTTCGATAGCTGACTTCGGGGCCTATACTGCCTACCTTGCGGTCGCAAGGTCTGAGGCACCTTGCGTCCGCAAGGTGTCCAGATTGACAGTCTTCATTTTTCTTCAATTTTTCTTTCTTTGTAATTTGCACTTAAAACCCTGGAGTTTCGCGTATTTTCACAATAATCCTGAAACTTACAAAACTCACCGAAAACATATATTAGTACTCAAAAGACTCGTGAAATAACATAATTTACAGAAGTATATGAAATCGACGTATAAAATACATCGATCAAATACCCCCAAACTTGAACTTTGCTCGTCCACGAGTAAACAAATAAACTTATAAATACAAAAGCATATAATTAACAAAAATTAAAATCTTTTTGTGAGGGTGACACTATTTACACTCCTCTATAAACCCACAAACTCAAGGAGACTCTTTCGAGTGACTCGACTATGCAGATAAATACAAAAACAGATAAATATTAAACTAAAATAAAACTACAAATAAAACATAATTAAAATATAAAATCTTTTTGGTTTCATCCTCAAGTTATAAGTGTATGGCATGCATGTAATCTCAGTTTGGTGCTCACCACATATATGCAAGCTTAGTCATATAAAACCAACCAGTCTTTTCTTAATACTGCTACTACTTTTAATTTCTCCGTGTGTGTGTGATCACCAGTCTTAAAGAATATCTTAACTAAAACAGTTTTATTGAGCTAAACACCACATTCATACGAAAATCACAATTTAATAGAAAATCATGCATTAAGAAGTATGAGATCTACCATCCAAACCCAGTCAATTATAGACAGAAAGGTCCCAAGGATTCAAAAGATTTACACATCCATCCCATGCACTTCTATGTATGACATACAATGCTCTCCTATCCCAATGACTTGTAATAGCTAAGATTATGCTAACACAGTGAGCTTTAAGGTGAATAATAATGATTATGAAGTGTGTGATCAATTTCATGTTACTCACTTGACAGTAAAAACAACATAAGCATTGGCAAGAAGATCATTAGGACTTTATAAGCTTGTAATGTAAGGCCAAGGTGTTGGGGGATATGAAGGAAAGGAATTGGAATTCAAAGTGAGAGAGTAAGACTACCCTTTATCCCTCATACTTCCAAGAAAAAGGAAGTTCTCCCTATTTAGGCTAGGACCTGCAAAGACCACAAGTGGAGGGGCGCTTTGTGTTACTTTTCACTTTTCTTCTTTCCCCGCGAAACTTGTTTTGGGCAATATATTCTTCTAAAAATATCATCATTCTAATCAGCAGAATTTTCTAACATATTTTCTCTTGAAAGCTGTGTTTTCATTTGAATCTTTTGTTCATCCTCTTCTTCTTCCGTTTCATTTTTCGTCGATACATGATATATATATTTATTTTTTAATTTTTTTTTTCGACGACGGAAAGAAGAAGCCTTCTGAAAAATAGCCTAACTGAAAAGAAGTGGTCTTCCTAAAATCAATTTCCCACCCAATCCTACTCTCTTAAAGGGTAGGCTAAAGTGTATAGGCTTTTAGGGTTAAGTTAATGTGGGTAAAGAAACGATGGCGAATGGAGGTTTAAATAGTGTGCTTGGCACACTCCATTCTTTTTCATTAGGCTCAAAGGGGACACTAGGGATATATTTAGTATAGGTCAGAGAATATTTAGGCTCTAACGATCCAAAGATGGCCTAAATCATTTCTTAATGCCAAATGCTCACATAGTATTTAAAGCAAGTAAGATAACACAAAATATCATATCAACTATGGGAATTGGGTTGAGTGTTTAGCATCACTGGATTTCACATAAGCATTCGCTAAAACAGATGGTAGGGACAATTGAGACTAACATGCAGACACGGTTCGAAAGTGTGCTTGAGATATATAAATGAGAAAAATCCAAGGGATCTAACTAACATGCAATTGACCCTAAGTTACAAGTTAATGCAACAATCATGTTCGAATGGCTATGCATCATATTCCTGTGCATATCTTGTTGAAGTGAAATAGGTGTTATAAACTTTATAAAACTATTCTAATCAATCCATAGTTATGACTGGTGTGCGTGCATGAAGAATTTGGAGAAAAATAAAAGTTTCGCAAAATTAAGTAAATTCCAGGGGGATCTACGGACTAACTATGCGGTTCATTGCACTAATCTCCTCATTGACTACGACTAGCATTACAACACCTAAACTCGAGGATGAATATTTTGAATTTATAAAAAAAAAAATTTATATATTTTTCTAAGAAATTGGGAAAATTGGAGGTGATGACGATGACACAATTGATGATGGGTCCCCATAAGAGGAACCCACAAGTATCCAGAATAAGTGTATTCTGGTCAAGGCAACACCTCCGAAAATCAGAAAAAATAAAAACAGGAAAAATAGGGTGAAGAGTTAAATGGTCATCGAGAAAAGAAATTTTCTTTCACCCTAACGACATAGCCCAACTCCATTCTTCGTTAATTTGGGACTGCTAAGACCTAAAGTTTTAAATCCCCCAAACTTAAGTTCTATTTTGTCCTCAAAATAGAGGAACATATGAGAGGATTGATGGGGAAGGACAAATATAAAAAGGACGTAGCAGATCCACCTAACGAACGAGGACGGAACTTGGGCCTCGACTCATAGTGAGTCGGGCGGAGATAACGAATAAGGACGAAACTCGGGGATTGTGCCTGGTGGCAAGCCATAATGATTTGAGACATTATGTCCCACGGTGTTAACCCAGCCGAAAAATTTCAGCTGGTCGGCACGCATTTGTGCCAACTGCTGACTCACCACATCAGTTTGGAGGACAGCTGCCTCCAACCTGTTGGAGATCCCAACGAGCGGGTCCTCTTCCTCTTCTAGTTCCTCCTCTTGAGGAACCCTCACTCTCGGCTGCTGGTGGTGCTCAAACAAAATGGCCCTAGTAATGACCGGTCCAGCCTTCAGCCTCTCAACATGTTTGGGCATTCTCACATTCGCCCCCCTACACAAGTCAGTAATCAAATGCGGGAACGCGAACCCAGCATTCGTCCTACCTCTAATAAGGGTCTTGATTTGGCCGTTGATCAAACGACCAACATCAATAGACCCACCGATCATGATGGTGTAGGTCAAAGGCGACCCTCTCCCAATTCACCGTGTTTTGGTGACTTGAGGGCATGAGACGGCCACAAACAAATTTATACACGGGCTTGGCCGTGTCTTGGAGGAAGGACTCTCTCATGGTGCGAGGTCCATAGGGTGGGTTACGGTTATAGGACCACTCCACACCAGGGAGAGCAATGACAGCATTCACCACCTCGACAGGGATACGGGGATGGAGGTGTGTGCTATAGTCATCGGCACCGACCGCAAAGTTGGAGGTGCCGAAATACATGTTAATGCTTTCAGACGAAAAATTGACTGTAATGTTCCTAACATTAACGGTTTCTAGCACACCGCCATCCATGCCAATGTCGCCATTGGTGTAGAATTCTCGGACAATGGGGACTACGGCATCCTTAGCCGGAGAATCTAACAAACGTCCCCACCTACGAGCCATCAGAGCAGGACGGATACCAAAATCTTCAGCCTTAAATCCCCTTTCGGGCACCAAGGACTTGGAGAGTTTGTTGGTGTACCTCTCTGATGCTTCGTAGGACACGAAGCGGGTGATGTCAAAATTGTGTTCTTCCTCCTGAGCGTGGCCGGAGGATGAAGAGCCGGTAGTTCTACGCTTTCTAAACATTTTGTTTGAAATAAAATTTTAAAAACTAAAAAGTTTATCAAATAAAAATGTGTTTTAAAATTTTAAAAATAAAAATTTATTCTAAAGCATGCAAAAATATATACGTTAAAAATATCTAGCACCCTAGCATGCAAATAATTACGTATGAATTTAAAGAGGGTGTTAGGATTACTTGTTTGCAGCCTTAATTGAGTGAATGAGCCGGAGTGGAGCTTGATCTTCAACGGCAACAATGGTGGTTCTCTTCTTTTTCTCCTTCAAAAGCTTCAACTTGCAATGGAGTGTGATGGAAGATGGGTGAGGGAGATGAAGAGTTTGAGGAGGGAGGAGAGAGATCTTGAGAGTATAAGCCGAAATAATGGAAGATCTGCTGGAATTTGGAAGATTTTAGCATGCTGCTGCTACTGCTTGAGAGAGAGAGGAGAGAGTTTCTGTGATTTCTGAAGAAGAAAACCCGGCGGCCTTAAATAAAGGGACCTTGCGGTCGCAAGGTCTGATACACCTTGCGTCCGCAAGGTGGACAGTCAAAGCGGTTGGGATTCTACATTCATTCCCCATGTCTGACACTTCACTGCACGAGATTCATATTTACTGGGGACCTTGCGGTCGCAAGGTTCTTCACACCTTGCGTCCGCAAGGTGGACAGAAACTTCCACTCTTGTATTTCTTTTCAGCTTTCAACAGTTTGCAGTTTTAACCTTCCGTTAACTTCCGTTATGTCTTGGATATTTCCTGTATGAAAAATCTAAACAAAAATCCTAAACTACAAATTATTAGCAACATATAAATACAATACTAAGATGTTTTTCTCCCTCAAACTTGAATTTTGGCATATTTAATTTAAAAATTAAATGTCCAGAAATAAAATTCAACGGAGAAAAACATATTTAAACTAACTAAATAACAAATAACTTTCAAAATACTGGGTTGCCTCCCACTTAGCGCCTTTGTTTAACGTCTTTGGCTCGACCAAACTGCAAGCCTAGTCTCTTGGTGGTTCATTGTCAGCCAAACGGATTAATTCAATTGTTCGTTCAACTGACATTGGCTCAAAATATGGCTTGAGTCGGTGTCCATTCACTTTAAACACTTCATTGTTTTTGGGGTTTTGTGACGACCCGACCCGGATCCCAAGACGAAATCCCAAGGTCGTGCCGCCTAAAAGCGAATAACAACACACAAGTAGCAAATAATGGGTAGGGCCATAACGGCGATACACCGACAACTCAAAACACATGCGGAAGCGAAATAAAATAAAACAGTGGCGCCCGAGCTAACAAGCTCAAACTAAAAACAACCAAAGAGATAATGAATCTCTCGGTCCAAAAATTCGATTCGCGTGCCGCAACATTGGGCACGTAGAACAAACTCCCTGTTATGCAATTCAATATTAAGCATAATATAAACCAAGTCATCGGCGAAACTACGGCCGGAACCCAACATTACACTAAGTCTAAGACTCTAGTCTAACAACTTAACGGCTAAAAACATGCCGGAGTAAAAACATAATACTTTAACTAGCCAAGTAGCATGCTAAACATAATCACCAATTAACCAAGCACGACTAAAACCCGTCGGCTACTAACAACATAAGTACTAATAATTATAGTACTAACAATAACAAAACATATGGGAGTATAACTACCAATATACATCAAGCACGACTTCTACTGGTCGGCTACCAAAAGAATAAGCTAACAACATGATTACCACATTACTAATCACAAACAGGTTTGCTACCCAATAATGAAGTTTACATAACTTCATCTTCCCAACGTCCTCACCAAAAACAAAACAAACATCTTAGTAGCAACCTTGCCAAAAGAATCTTTGTCAACGCAATCTTCTGATTTGCTTGGATCCGTACGCTCGGCTCGGATCTAGGGAAAACAACCAACAAATAAAAGTAAGTCACAAAGACTTAGTAAGTTACTAACCGTAACTTCCTACCATGGCATGATGCTCAATCATAAAATACATCATGCAATCGTCATGAAATAACCTTATACAAATTCATGTTATGGCATCCATGCTCAACATTAACAAAACATGTTATCATTGTAGTATAACATCTCACTAAAATCCATGTCAAGGCATTTATATGCTTAACGATCATAATTCTTGTTATTGATATAACATAGCCTTCCAATGATTTACATGTTAAGGCATATAAACTTAACAACAATAATTCATGCTTTTAACATAATGCCATATCCGAATAATATTCATGATAAAGCATATTAGCTTAACAACAGTAATTCATATTATTGTTATAACCTAGCCTTCCCATAATATTCATGTCAAGGCATACAAACTTAACAATAATGATTTATACCTTTGGCATAAAACCACATTCCAATAATACTCATGTGATAGCATACATGCTTAACAACATTAATCAATATGTTATCTATTAAGTATAACATGTAAGAAACCAAAACAAACATCATATCATATCCAATTCACCAAGCACGTTATTCACTTAAGCACTTGTGAAACAATTCATATATAAGGGATATGATACCATTACCCAAATTCCTCCGCGCGTGTCGCTCCTGCAAAAACACGTGCAAAACCCTTATGTGCCCTCGATATCCCTCTCGTAGATATCGGCGTCCCGAGACGATCTCGCTCGAGTTCCATAGTTATCAAAGTCATGTGTATTACTACAACTAAGATAAACTACTTCCCCACCGTGGCCATCGATGGAGGGGTGTGTGCAAACCCGCACGGCGATCCATCGCGATCACGAATCTCACAATTCGTGAAGGCGATGTATCGTCCCACAAAACTCAACAAACCGCTCATTTGGACTCAAAACCCAAGCACAAGTAATATATACTCATATGCTCAAAACAAGTAGGTAAACACTCTACTATCAAACTAGTCATGCATTTCATCCACAACTAGCATAAACATCACAACCGAGAATCATATAAGTTCTCATAATCAAGTGTGCTTCACACACTTCAAAACTTCTTGGAGGCTCTTGACCTCCATGAATTCTACCCAAAATTTCGTAGGACTTAAAATTATAGTTCCTAGGATTCATTCTAACCCAAAGGTTAACTCCGTTGAGTTCAATCTAAGTTTTCCGAAAATTCAAGGAATAGAAGCTTAGGCTTCATCATCCCCATAAGTTCATAACTGTCGCCAAAACCACAATCCCAATATTCAATAAACTATCATAAACCCCACAATTTACTTAACAATGCAACTTAGAATAAATTGGCCATCTTGTGCATAAATTCATTCAAGTCACCATACCAATCATAATCTTCAAATCATGATTAAATTATACAACATGGTTTAATATACTCTCTTAAACATGTATAATTCAATAACTAGGCTTACAACCATGTTTAACAAGCCAAATCACAATTTGGGGAAAATTCCCTTCCAAGCATCTTTGTCATTTAAGCTCAATACACATAACCGATTCATATAGCAAAGTTTAATATACTCTATTAAGCATATAAAACATAGTAATCAAGCTCACATCATCTATTTGCAAGCTAGAACAAAATTAGGGCAAAGCACCCTCCAAGTATCTCAACCAAATCCATATCAATACTCATGGATAATCAACACAACTAAGTTCAATAGACTCCACTAAACATGTATAACACAATAATTAGGTTTACCATCATGTTTAACAAGCCCAAACACAATTTGGGGAAAATCCCCTTCCAAGTATCTTTGTCATTTAAGCTCAATACATATGAACAATTCATATAGCAAAGTTTAATAGACTAATTGGCATATGAATTCCATAAAAATCAAGTCTCACATAGGTTCACCCATCTCTAACAATAATTTGAAACCTAGGGTTCATGAATTTCTACAAACCCTAACAATGGCTTCCATTGACCTCAAATAGCATAATTGGTTGTTTCCCTAGGGTCAATGGAGCCCAAAAAGAAGAAGAAGAGAGGTAGAAACTTACCAAAAACTCAGCCCTACAAACTGAAAATTCGTGCCCTAGAGATGATGTCTTCTCTTCATCTCCTTCTTCAAGTTCATGGGTAGGAAGGGGGGGAAAGACGACCCAAGGCTGTGGCTTCCAAGCTCAGCCCCTTTTGAAACCCTAGAATCACCTCCTCACAAGCTTTTCCCCAGGTCTTGGCTGAAGTGGTCGCAGAAGACACAAGGAAGAAATCGCAACTGGCCGAACAATAAGAGAGAGAGAGTGCGGCTGTTTGCTTTTATATGGGGGATTAAATCCTCTAATCAAGCCACTAATTAACCTCTAATCTCCTAATAGATGTTTAGGATTAGTATTAGGTTAAGTAAGTGGGTTTAGAATAGGTTTAAAATGGGTTTAAAGGTTAAAAATTCGGACAGCGCACCAGAAATTACAAAATCCCGTAAGCTGGAATTTAAGGACCCTTGCGGTCGCTTAGGGTATAAGTGATGCGACCGCATCAAGTGGATTTTCAGCATTTTAGGTTTTCTGCTTCCCTTGCTCGGTCCCGGACTCTCCCGCGTGCAATCTCGAGTCCTTCCAAACCAAAAATGGTCTATAATTCAACCTTAATGTCCTCCAATCTATAACCAAAGGAATCAAGTCTCAAAACCCAACAAAACATGGCCAAGAACTCAGGCAGAACTCGCCGACGACGGCCAGGAAAAGTCAAACTGAAAAGGGTTTTCGCTAGAATCAAACTAGCAACCAAACCGACGATGCAACTAGCATCTAACCAACATCCAAGGCATGTAAATGATGTTTTAAATGCCCTCTAACAATTATCCACGAAGTTACAACATAAATCTTAAACCCGAGATTCAAAGCATCTCGCGAAAGAAAAGTGCATACATGCATCTCAAACGACGTCAACGATCATGCTATTGACTCTAAACATATACGGGAGCTAAATGAACACGTTTATAATGATTATAAGTGTATGAATTCATGCATATCACAAGCAAGCAGCATTTTAGGGTTTTACAGGTTTTGTATATCAACAGCCCCATGAGGATAAATTCGTACTATTCTAAAAGGACCAGACCATTTGGATTTTAACTTTCCTGGGAACAACCTTAACCTAGAGTTAAACAATAATACTTTCATACCTGGATGAAGCATTTTGTTGGCTAATCCCATGTCATGATACTTTTTGGTCTTTTCTTTATAAGTTTTCGCATTCTGATACGAATTAAGTCTATGTTCTTCTAATTCATTTAACTGAAACAGTCTTTCTTCTCCGGCCAATGTTAGATCTCAGTTCAATTCTTTAATTGCCCAATAGGCTTTGTGCTCAATCTCAACTGGTAAATGGAAAGCTTTACCATATACCATCCTATATGGACTCATTCCTATGGGTGTCTTAAAAGCAGTTCGGTATGCCCATAAAGCATCCTTGAGTTTAGATTCCCAATCTTTACGATTAGGCCTAACAGTCTTTTCTAACACTGCTTTTATCTGCCTATTGCTTACTTCTACTTGTCCAGATGTCCGTGGATGATAAGGTGTAGCTAACTTGAGAGTTACACCATGCTTTCTGAGGACACTATTTAACAATTTATTGGTAAAATGTGTTCCCTGGTCACTTATTATGGCCTTAGGGACTCCATATCTAGCAAATAATTCTTCTACAAATTTGACTACTGTTTTACCATCATTATTCTTGGTTGCTACTGCTTCTATCCATTTAGAAACGTAGTCAACTGCTACCAAAATATATTCGCAATTATTGGACACAGGAAAGGGACCCATAAAATCAATACCCCAAACATCAAAAATTTCAACTACTAAGTTAACATGTAAGGGCATCTCGTTTCTCTTTCCTATACCACCTGTTCTTTGACATTTATCGCATGTTCTGTAAAACAGTTCACAATCTCTAAAAATCGTAGGCCAATACAGACCTTATTGCAAAATTTTACGAGCAGTTTTATTACCACTAAAATGACCACCACAAGAATATCCATGGCAAAATTCCATGATACCTTGTTGGTCTTTTTCTGGAATACATCTTCTTATTAAAGAATCAGAACAAATTTTATATAAGTGAGGAGCTTCCCAAAAGTAATTTTTCGTTTCCGCCAAAAATTTCTTCTTTTCATAATGATCAAAATCCGGATTAATAATATCAGACACAAAGTAGTTGACAAAATCAGCATACCAAGGGTCTGAATCTTTAATGGCTAGGAGTTGTTCATTAGGAAAATTATCATTTATGGGGACATGGTCATCAAGAAATTGACGTTCAAGCAAGGGTGAAAATTCTAACCTAGACAAGTGGTCAGCCACAACATTCTCGGTTCCCTTTTTATCCTTGATAGTTATGTCAAATTCTTGTAACAATAACATCCATCTAATTAATCTTGGTTTAGCATCCTTTTTACTTAACAGATATTTCAATGCAGAATGATCAGAAAAGATTATCACCTTTGATCCTAGCAAATATGATCTAAATTTTTCTAAAGCATATACTACTGCTAAAAATTCCTTTTCAGTAGTGGTATAATTCAATTGAGCATCATTCAGAGTTCTACTAGCATAATGGATCACATGAGGCTTTCTATCTACCCTTTGTCCTAACACGGCTCCAATTGCAAAATCTGATGCATCACACATGATTTCAAAAGGAAGTGACCAATCAGGGCCGGATAAAATTGGGCGATGAGTTAACTTTTCTTTTAATAAATTAAAAGCTTCTAAACATTCTTTATCAAAAATAAACTCTGTATCTTTTGCTAGCAAATTACATAGAGGTTTACAGATTTTGGAAAAGTCTTTTATAAATCTTCGATAAAAACCAGCATGGCCAAGAAAACTTCGAACTCCTTTAACTGAAGTGGGAGGGGGTAGTTGCGAAATAACTTCAATTTTAGCTTTGTCAACTTCAATGCCTTTATTTGAAACAACATGCCCTAAGACAATTCCATGTTTTACCATGAAGTGACTTTTCTCCCAACTTAAAGTTAAATTAGTTTCGCAGCATCTTTTCGGAGACGGATGTAAGGTTTTCTAAGCAGTGATCAAAAGAATTTCCAGCGAAAAATCATCCATGAAAACTTCTACGCATCTTTCAACTAAATCTGAAAATATAGAAATCATGCATCTTTGAAAAGTAGCTGGTGCATTACACAACCCAAAAGGCATTCTCCTAAAAGCAAAAGTACCAAAGGGACATGTAAAGGTTGTTTTCTCTTGGTCTTCAGGTGCAACAGGGATCTGATTATATCCAGAAAAACCATCAAGAAAGCAATAATATTCATGACATGCTAATCTTTCAAGAATTTGGTCAATAAATGGTAAAGGAAAGTGGTCTTTCCTAGTTGCTGCATTTAATTTACGCAAATCGATACACATTCTATAACCAGTTATAGTCCTTGTAGGGACTAATTCATCTTTATCATTTTTAACGACTGTAATTCCTGACTTTTTAGGAACTACTTGAACAGGACTAACCCATTTACTATCTGATATAGGGTAAATTATACCCGCATCTAAGAGCTTAAGAACTTCTTTCCTAACAGCTTCTTCCATGTGAGGGTTAAGTCTTCTTTGTCTTTCTCTAGAAGGTTTACTACCTTCTTCTAAATGAATTTTATGCATACACATAGAGGGACTAATTCCTTTTAAGTCAGCTAAGGACCATCCTAAAGCTTCTCTATGTGTCCATAAAACTTTTAACAAACTTGCTTCTTGTTTTTACGTTAAAGTTGCTATAATAACAGGCAAAGTGTTACCTTCCCCTAAAAATGCATATTTTAAGTGGGATGGTAATGGCTTTAATTCTTCGACTTTGGGAGAATTAATGGAAGGCATAAATTCAGAATTTTCTGCTTTAATTGTTTCTTTTATTTTAGCCTCATTATTCTCTTCTTGCTTTTCTTCCTTAATATCTTCTATCTCAATATCTTTTATCTCAATTTCTTCAAAGAGAGATTTTAGAATCTCTACTTCATCATCTTTGATTTCATAACTTTCTTCTACTACTTTCTCTGACTCATCAGAATTATTTTCTGATTCTACCTTTGTCTCTTTTTCATCTTTCTTTTTACTAGCTTCTAGCTTTTCTTTCTCTAATCTTTCTTCTTCCTCTATTTCTCTTTCAATTTCCTCAATGTCAATTTTTATGGGAGGAATAGGGCTATCATCATAGACAATAAATCTATCTCTCTCATAATCTTCCTCTTCTTCAAAAGTTTCGATTGATAATTTCTCAATCTCATCTATTGAAAAACAAGCACTCATGTCACTAGGTCTATTCATAGCATCAAACACGAAATTTCAACTGTTTCACCTAGGACCGACATTGTGAGTTTACCATTTTTCACATTAATCATTGTATTAGCAGTTGCCATAAATGGTCTGCCTAACAATATTGGGACTTCATTATTAGTGCATATCTTCCTTTCCATCTCTAGAACCACAAAGTCTACTGGTATGATTAATTTATCAACTTGAACTAGGATATCTTCCACTATACCCAAGGGATATTTAACTGAGCGATCAGCTAATTGTAATTGCATATTAGTGGGTTTTAGTTCTCCTAAACCTAATTGTTTATAGACCAGAAAGGCATCAAGTTAATACTTGCTCCTAAATCTAGCATTGCTTTCATCTTTTTAGAGCTTCCCAAGGAGACTTGGATATTAAAGCTACCTGGGTCTTTCAACTTAGGTGGTAATTCGGGTTGTAAAACCAGAACTACGTTTTCAGAAACAACAATCTTTTCGTTGTTTTCAAACTTGTGTTTCTTAGAGTGAAGATCTTTGAAAAACTTTGCATAAGCTGGAATATTTTTAATAACATTAAGCAAAGGTAAATTAACATTTACTTTGGATAACATATTATAAATTTCCGTGAATTGTTTGTCCATTCGGTTTTTCATAAGTCTTCTTGGAAACGGAATTGGAGGAACATAAGGTGGTGGAGCCACATAAGGTTCCTCTTCTTCTTGATCTAACTCTTTATCTACTTCAACTGTATTATCTTTATTTTGAATTTCTTTTTCTTTTTCTTGTTCCTTATTTGGAACTTCTAACTCTACTTCTACTTCTTTTTCTTTTTCTACCTCTTGATTACTTAAATCATCAATCACTTTATCACTATCACTATCTTTTTCAATTTCTTTTTCTATTACTTTTTCAATTTTCTCTTGTAGCATGCATATTAGAAGAAGGATCAGATCACTTACCTCTTCACCTATCACCTTACCACTTCGCAGACGGTGATTGACTTAGCTTGCTCGGTTTGACTAGGAACTTCCTTCTTCTCTTTTATTTGCTTCCGAACTTTCAATATGTTTCTTCAGATTTTCAATTTCTTCAAGCATGTACTTCATCAAAGCTGCTTGACCTTTACTAGCTACTTCTTGCTTGGGAACTTCTTCAATTCTCAACTGATTTTGATTTGGCAACTGTGGAGGTTGTGGTGGTTGAGGTTGGAATTGTTGAGGTTGCAAAGGCTTATTTCCTCCCCAAGAAAAGTTAGGATGATTCCTCCAACCATGATTATATGTATTTGAATAGGATCATTCCTTGGCCTTTGAGGATACATATTCATAGCATTAGCCTGCTCGTAATACATAGCACTTGACGGACAAAAATTAGTAGCATGAGAATATAATCCACATAGAGCACATGCTTCTTGAATTTGCCAATTTTCAAATTGAGCTTGTGTATTTGAATTATCTTGCAATTGATATAGGCTCCTATTTTTACCTCTAGCACTTTTCTGTTGGGAATTAATACTTAGCATCTCAAATAATTCTTCTAGTGCTTCTGGTGTCATTCTATTAATAGAACCACCAGCTGCACTATCAACCATAGTTTGTAAACCTGGCGAAAGACCATGATAAAATTGAAGCACTAACACATGTTGAGCCAAATTATGATGAGGACACATAATAAGCGATTTTTAAATCTATCCCATGACTCATGGAATGTTTCACCTGGTTCATTTTGGAATGACATGATTTGTTTTCTATACTCTATAAGAGATGCATGTTTGTAAAATTTGCTCATAAACAAATCATATAATTGTGCCCAAGTATAAACACTGTTTGGTGTTAGGTTCATAAACCATCTCTTTGCCAATTATTTTAATGCACGGGAAAATATTTCATTTTAATTTGATCTTCACCAACCCTCCTAAAGGAAAAGTACTCATCATGTATTCATATTCTCTTAAGAAACTAACAGATCTTCATGGGGCATCCCATGAAAAGATGGTATGGCATTAAAATAATGTCCTTTTAGCTCAAAATTCCTAACAAAGATCGGCAAGACTAGACATGATGTTACCACATTTAATGAAGGTCTACTAAAGTCATTAATAGTTCTTTGATTTACTACTACTTCCATATTTCTTCTTGCAGGCTCTTCTTGTCTTTGATTCCTATTGACTGGGTCAACTAGGTTTTCATGATTACGATTATTGTTATTATCTTCCATTGTAGGATCAACCAGAGGATCTTCTTGATTCAGATGGTCTTGATTATCAGGCTCGAAAGCTAGATTTTCAAAATATCTTTGGTATCTTTTAACAATATTTATCTCTTGATCTAAGTCTACCAATTCAGGATTTAAAGATCTACGACCTTGCATGCAAATAAATTAAAGCAATTTAAAAGCAAATAACTATTAAAATAAAATAAAATAAAATCTTTTTGTATTTTTTTTTATAAAAACAGAAAATTAAACTAAAAACTAAATTAAATTAAAAACTACGCTACCTACAAACTAACTACGTGAACTAGCTTGTCCCCGGCAACGGCGCCAAAAACTTGATCGATGTTTTATTTTATCTATTTCCTTGCAAGTGTACAAGACTATTATAGAATAGACTCGGAAGCAAGGGTCGAACCCACAGAGACAAGTGATCACGAACAGTGCAAATTATAGATAGCAATTATTAACCTAAGGGGGGTTTTTATGTTTAATTCTACTCTAAATTACTAGTTATAGATGTTTAACTAATTAGACAAGAATAATGTATATGAAGATCTTATGGTGAGTGGAAATCTAGGATTCGGGTTTCACTTATATCTTCTTTATGTTCAATTCATAATAATGTCATTCAATGTCTTGGGTTCGTTCACTAAAAATAGATATGGTCGTTGAACAATTGGTTCACCTCCATCCCATAAAATTCACCCATTCCATATCCTAAGCACATGAACTATCAATCTAGCTGTCACCTAGATTTATGATCTATCTGTCACCTAGATCAGTTGCATGGCAGAAGGATTTCATTAGTCTAGATTAATCTTGATTTAAAATGACTATTTGTTCTATGCATATTTTGGCCAAAAACTTGTAATTTAAAATGTTAGGATCTACTAATTTATTGGCTTCTGTTTATTAATTGCATTGCCTATTACTAACCCCTTTTTAACTCCGCCATTGCAATTACTATATATAGCATTGCAGTGCCAGTCCCAAGCCTGGATAAAGGAGGGGAAAGGAGTTCAGTGACCACAAAGCTCACTCAAGGTAATTGTGTGATGTTTCAAATGCAAATGATTTCCTAT
Source organism: Codonopsis lanceolata (assembly GCA_013146195.2). Classification (NCBI taxonomy): domain Eukaryota; kingdom Viridiplantae; phylum Streptophyta; class Magnoliopsida; order Asterales; family Campanulaceae; genus Codonopsis; species Codonopsis lanceolata. Next base: position 143,818,885 of record CM028380.1, read on the forward strand.
GTTAAATGCATTGGGGTTCGGGAACTCTTTCAAGCTCGATCTAGTTGTCCTCTTTTGGCCTCAGTCCGACTTAAAAATATCTCTTTCACCAAGTTATGCAATTTCCATGTCACGAACGAATTCTACTCAGAAACGTTGAGAGCTCAATCACTCGACCTATGAGGCTTTCAGAGTTTTATGTGGCTGCAGAGCATGCTCTCCAGAAGACAATAACTGATTATGGTCTATGGAAATCATTATCATCTTATAAGAGTTTGAGGTATTTGCTTCAGATCGCATTGGTTACAAATCTATCTATCTCTATCCTTGTATTCACGTCCCTAACCCTAATTAGGGTTTTACCCTATGCCGCCGGATGGCAAGGTGGCCCCAGCGCCGACTGTTCCTCCCAGTTCCATTCCTCAGCCACCTTCGGCATCTACACCTAATCCTAATCCCAAGACCTATGCTGCTATGGCATCACAACTGATCGATGTTTTATTTTATCTATTTCCTTGCAAGTGTACAAGACTATTATAGAATAGACTCGGAAGCAAGGGTCGAACCCACAGAGACAAGTGATCACGAACAGTGCGAATTATAGATAGCAATTATTAACCTAAGGGGGGTTTTTATGTTTAATTCTACTCTAAATTACTAGTTATAGATGTTTAACTAATTAGACAAGAATAATGATATGAAGATCTTATGGTGAGTGGAAATCTAGGATTCTGGGTTTCACTTATATCTTCTTTATGTTCAATTCATAATAATGTCATTCAATGTCTTGGGTTCGTTCACTAAAAATAGATATGGTCTGTTGAACAATTGGTTCGGCCTCCATCCCCGCAAAATTCACCCATTCCATATCCTAAGCACAGGAACTATCAATCTAGCTGTCACCTAGATTTATGATCTATCTGTCACCTAGATCATGTAAGAACCTGGTCCTAACTTATCACTCTCGTGCTTCGATAGGTCCAATTTATTGTGTTGGTGAGCCAGTGTACGACATATGCACTCGGTCATGCAGTTATCCGCACCTCTAAGCCTTTATTATTTGCGATTACATTCATTTGTTCAAAGCAAAATAATATAGGGGTTGATAAACAACACAATCAACAAGCATTGAATAGTCATATATATATGAATCAAAACATAAATTCGATACAAGTTACCTCCCACCTCCTAGATTAGGGATGATTTAGTTCATCATAGACGATGAACAGCACATGGAGATGATGAAAGGCATGATTTGATCTTCAATACTTGAAATTACAAAACCTAACTATGTTATACAATCTAAAACTACCTAAAATCTAGGCTCGGCATCTGACTTCTATATATACTCGGGAGTTGTGATTGGATCGAATGACTGTATGAAAATCCGAAAAGGTCGCATTCTACCTACCTTGCGGTCGCAAGGTGCTGGATACCTTGCGTCCGCAAGGTCTCCAGTGTGTGTGGTTCTTGACTCTTCAATAGCTGACTTCGGGGGCCTATACTGCCTACCTTGCGGTCGCAAGGTCTGAGGCACCTTGCGTCCGCAAGGTGTCCAGATTGACAGTCTTCATTTGTCTTCAATTTTTCTTTCTTTGTAATTTGCACTTAAAACCCTAGAGTTTCGTGAAAACATATATTAGTACTCAACTCATATGAAACATACAAAACTCACCGAAAACATATATTAGTACTCAAAAGACTCGTGAAATAGCATAATTTAAGTCACATAAGTATATGAAATCGACGTATAAAATACATCGATCAACAACCTAAAGGCTTCGTTGGGAATAATAACCCTGTGTTGCATGCCATACCTTTGGCTCAACGACAGCCAGCACTTGTGAATTGTGAGCCTGGATGTCTTTTTTCACAAATAGAAATTGAGGCTGCAAATAAACAATTTTCCAATACGATTGTTCTGAAATTCTCGGCGGGACGACCTTCAGTTTATGCTATTCAAGAGGAAATAGCACGATCATGGAAGCTTAAGGAATCTTTTTTGTAGGCCGATTGGATCCTCGACATGTCATGGTCCGTTTGTCTTCAGCTGAAGATATGATCATTGCCCTTTCCAAAGAATCTCATATGATTCAATCGAGTATGTATCGATCATTTAGATGGTCTCCAGATTTTTCTTTTCATAGAGATAGCACGACAGTGGCTGTTTGGGTTCGTTTGCATCAGCTTCCGTTGACATATCTTAATCCATCTTTCTTGAAATACATTGGAAATTCTTTGGGCCAATTCCTAAGGGCTGATGAGAAAACTTTAGCTCTTTCTCGCCCTGCTTTTGCCAGGATTTTCATTGAAATCGATGTGTCTAAAACTTTGCCGACAAGACTTTGGATTGGCACTAGTAAGGAGCATGGTTTTTGGCAGCCATTAGAATTTGAGGGCAACATACTTTATTGTGTTGGTTGTGATTTGTTGGGGCACACAAGAGATCGTTGTCGGAAAGGCCAAAAGAGAAGTCATGTTCATAATGTCACTGGTGATGGTGCTACGCAAAGAAGGACGTACCCCAGGGAGTACATAAGCTTGGTTCCACTAATGTCGCTGCTCTAGGTCCTACGGTTTCTAAGGGTAAGGAAGTAGTGGATCCTCCACAAGATGACGTTACTCGTCCATCGACAATGCGATGGGAACCAGTTAAGATTTTGAAAAACCCTATTAGAGAATCTACCTTAAATCTTAATCAGTTTTCAAACTGTATGGCGGCGGGCACCTCGAAGATGCAGGTAATAATACTTTGGGTGAGCAGGCAAGGACTCTTGAGAATAAAGCTATGCATAATGGTATTGAGCTTACTAATGCTTTTGCAACCCTTGTTGATCTCACTGAGGAGGATCGGGTAGTGTCTTCGGTACAGGATAATCAGCCTATGGATCACGCAACATTGAATAATCTTGATGTTAATAATGATAAAGAAACAGAAACCATGACTTTGGAAGAACTTACTAAATTTCCTATTTTGTCTGAAGTTGGCAATTTGGGGAATGCTAGGGTTTTAGATTCTCCTAAGTCTGTGGATCATGATGTTCATAAAGCCCCTTTCAAATATACTCGCTCTGCTTCTTTTGATGACTTGCGCGATTTCCCTCATTCGACTTCTTCTGTTAAAGCTTTCCAACAGAAATGTAAAGATCAAATTAAAGCCAAGAAGAAGAAAACCTTTAAAGTGGTTTACTCTAATAAGCGTCAGACTAGGGCGAAAGCTAAGGCCCAGGTAACTTCCAATTAAATTTTTTATGTCGATCATAATATGGAATACGCGTGGCGTGGGTAACAAGAAAACTATTTCTTATTTGAAGAAACTGCTTTCTCAACATAAACCTTTTTTGGTTGCTCTTTTGGAGCCTAAGATAGAAGGATCTCATCTCAATAAGGTTGCTAAAATGCTTCGTTTCAAAAATAGTAATTTCGAGAGATGCAAAGTTTATTGGCATTAGAATCATAACACAAATACCCATTATGAGCTGTACTATATCAAAGGAATGCACACTGAGGAGCCTTACCCAAAACTCTAGCTTGCGCCGAAGGAAGTGAATCAGAAGTGTTGATCTTATATATCAGGTGCTCGTTTTTCATAATTTGCTTTTATGTAATAACATATTTCTTGACTTTCTGTTTGCAGGGAATCATTTTCTGGATTGGAGAAGAATTTATTGGGAATGGATAGAGCAGTAGAATAGGAAAAAGAAAAAGAAAGCATCGAGAGAGAGGACGGTGCTTGGTGCATGAGTATTGTAGAAAAAAATTAATAAATGTAGACTTTTACTGTTTTTTTTAAAATAGCTGAACGGTTACAATTTTAAAAACTGTTACGACTCATAATTATTCCATCTTTTATCATCTTGAAATGGAAGCTAGGTTATCAAAGAAGGCCAAGTCAAACGCTTTATGCGGCAAACTTGTCAAAACGTAGCCTGTATCATTTTCAATTTAAGAAAATATCAAACTATATATCGTCAAGTCTGCATCAACAACATAGTTAGACTTATTCTTCTTTCCACAATTATCTCAATTTAGGGAATCCTGGAAGATGATATTTGTGTAGTGAATAAGTTTTATTGGATTTTTTGATAGTTTGAGACTTGGGGTATGTTTGATTTGACTTCTCTTATAATTTATCATAAGTTATTTTTGAAACGTTTAATTTCACTTATGGTAAGATAAGTCATAAGTCATGTACAAACCACGTAAAACATATGTAAAGTCATAAGTTGTAAATAGAGGTGACAAACGGACGGGTATGAGCAGCGCCCATATGAGCAATAGGTTTAAATGAGCGGGCTAGTAAGTATCCATTTAATACCATGAGCATATATAGGGGGACAATAAATGGGCATAGGCGACCATTGGCATCCATCTACTCCTTAACACAAAGTTATAAAATAAATACAAATATTAAAAAACTTCATTCTTTAACCAAAAATACGCAAAAAGAAAAAAAAAACAAGAACATTAATTTCACCAAAAAAAAAAAGGAAAAATACATATGTATGTTTGCCCTTCTCTTGTGTCAATTATGTATTTTTGTTGTTGTAACCCTTAATTCAATCTTCTATTTTGTGGTTAGATTTTTAATTTCGCTGAAGCCCAATAGACAAATACACGAGTGTAAACCTGACCAAAAACTGAACAAACTAACTAAGCCACATGTACAAATATATATGAGAAGGTTCGAGAAAATAAGAATGTCCATGACTCTGTACCGCTATAAGTTATTAATTATATTAAACGTCATTATTAATCTTAAGTATTTTATAATTATGTATGTAATTGATAAAAAAAAATTAGAAGATGAAGAGAATGAATTTTAGTATTGGTGCCCAAGTGGATGCCCATTTAGTCGATCATAATTAGTGTACCCAAGTGAGCATGTCCATTTGTACCCACATTAAATTTTGGTGTGCCCATACACATTATTTATTGGGTGATCTGTGCGAGCAAATAGACCCGGACAAAAATTGACACCTCTAGTTGTAAGCATGTACTTTTCAAACACAAGTCTACTTGTTCATTAAAATTTTATATATTCTAATATTATCCTTCTTAATAATAGTTATAATAACAAAAAGTAATATTAATAATAATTATTATTAAATTAATAATAATAATACAATTATTATTATTAATAAATATAATAATAATTAATAATAATAATCAAAGTTATATTAATAATAATATAGTAAAAATAATCGTAATAATAATAACTAATTATAAAATTAATATTAATATTAATAAAATAATAATAATAAAGGTAATATTAATATTTTTTAAATCAATAATAATAATTAATCATAATAATATAAATAAAAGTAATATTAATATTAATAAAATAATAATAATTGTTATTATTATTTAAATTAGTAATAATAATAAAATTAATTATATTAAAATAATAATAATTATTATTATTATTATGATTATTATTATTATAATGTAAATCATATTTTGTGATGAGGCTATTTGTGCCTTTATATTTGAATTCAGCACTTTTTCAACTTACTAATCAAATTCAGACATTAACTTATGAAAGTTGACATCACTTTGAAAAAGTTTAATCAAACAAGACTAGCTATTAGTCATCAATCATAAATCATAAGCAATAAGTCATCTGTCATATGTAATAAGTTATCAGCGCATATCAATAAGCTAAATCAAACAAACTCTAAACCATTATCAAAACAACCGTGAATTTGATAATATTTGGTTGTGGGTGATTAGCACTCTCAATCACATGTGACAATTTTTTTTCTCCTAATTCACATTCAATTCAAAGAGATTTCTTTAATGCAGATGTGAATTTGATCTTATGTGGTATGCATCATATTACAAAAATAGATTTGACACTATATTATTAAGTAAAAAAAATGAACAACCAATATTAAGAGTGTTTAGATAGGAAAAGGCTCACTAGGATGTATTTACATCCTCAACCAGAATGTAAAAAAAAAATATTTGTTTAATACATCATATACACAGCACTTATTCACGGTTGCATTGAAAAACTTATTTAATTTTTTTCTAAAAAAAAAAAGAAACAACCAATCTTAAAAGTTTTTAGTTTTTTCCTTTACTCCACTCATTTAATGTAAAAAGCCTGCTATTCTATTTTAAAGAGTTTGTGCTAAAAAATTAAACCTATAATCCCAATGGCTTTTCAATTATAGAAAGGAAGCCGATTTTCATAATATTACGAGCAGTTACATAATTTTTTTTCCTATATTTTATCTTTATGTTATAAAGTGACACCATACGATTAATCTTCTAAACAATCTTTCTTTATAAAACATCAATCGTCAACTATCATTGGAAGCAATTTACCCCTCAATTATATATATTTTTAAATCGCACGTTTTATTTAGGCACTATCATTTCAATTGACGAAATCACATATATTGGCATCGTACCGTAAACACAGGTATGAAGATTTAGGTTCATGTGTAGTTTATTTAAAACTCATGTGTATGTGACTCATAATTAAAGTATGATGAAAAACTAAGGATAAAGTGGTAAAAATGTTGTACTTAAAAAAAATTCAAACAAGACAATTATTTTGGAACAGACGAAAAAAAAAACCAGGACAATAATTTTGGAACGAAGGGAGTACTTAATTAATGTAATATGTTGTCCGTTCCGGGTAAAGAGTCTACTATTTCCATTAAAGAATCTATTTTCAAAAATTAAGATATAAAATGTCATTTTATTACTAATACATTACTACAAGTGTCATTTTCTTAAAAAAATTAACTTTCCAACGGGGACTCTTTGTCCGGAACAGATGGAGTACAGTTTATAAATTATTTTAGTTTGTTGTAAACTAATGTGGTTTTGATTAGTTAATTTTAAAATAATATTATATTATAAAACAGCTAGGTTCGCACATGTGCAAATAACTAAGGTTGTTAAGAGGTTGAAATTAAATTATCTTAAAAATTTAGCGGTTGAGATTCACCCCCACATTCATATGTGTGAGTAGTTATCTATTTTTAACTCCCTATTTTTTATTTCCATATTACAAGTTACCCCATAGAATTAATACTATAAACAGTCACCCTTTTTTTTTCTTCTCACTATATTTTATCTTCACATTACAAAGTTACACCCTGGGATTAATCTTCTAAACAGTCACCCCTTATAAAACATTAATCCCTCAACCATCACTTGAAACAATGTACCCCTCAACGGAATATTTTTTTTAAACCGCAAGAGATAATGATTTATTTTTTTACTAACATCCTACGACTCAGATTTATCTTTCTTTTCAAGCATGTTAACATCAGTTATTCATCTCCTATATTACGATTTTACAGTTATTATTTTATGGTTTTACAGTTATCTTTTTCGCCCATATGTAATTGACTGGAACTATTCAGAGGTTATGATTTATCTTTTTACTAACATCCCACCTAATTTTTTTTTAAAAAAAGAATCAATTTTAATTTTTTTCCAACCTGTTTTTTTGTCCGGCCTAGATTTATTGTTTACAAATATTTAGTTTATAGTTTCTTAATTGATTGTTATTGTAATCAACTAAATCTCAATTTGATTTTTGTCAAATTTAGATTTGATTTTTTTTAAAAAATATTGTTCGTATGTTTTGTAATTTTAAATATTTGTATTTTAATTTCTTTCTTTTTTAATTTTTTTTGCTAAGTTTCCCTTATTGGTCTGAAATCTTTGTGATTTCAATTTCGAAATAGTATTTTGTTAGTTCACTCTGTCTCATTCAATATATTTTATGGTTTTTGTTTGATGAGATTTTCATATTTAACTTTAATGTGAATTAACATGTGTATTGTTGGTATGTGCTAGAGAGAGAGAGTGCTTTTGGATGCTTATTTATACTCTTTTAAGATAAATTACACAATTTCTTTAATTTTTAGGATATCTTCCTTTATTAATTTCTTCACATTATGCTCGCTTTACACTCGCTTCATACATTAATCACATCCATACTAACACAGTGTCATAGGCATGAACACGAAATCTAGTATATATATATATATATATATATATATATAGTGGCGGATCCAAGAATAATGTTGACTGGTGTCCAAAATTTTAACTGCTCCCTCCGTTTCAAAATATATGACGTTTTAGAGCTTTTCACACAAACCAAGGAAACATATTCTAAAGACTAAACTGCCACTATCCAAACATTAATGAATTGTATTTATATTCTTGCCCAAAGAGTCAAACACGGGTTATGAAGTCAATAAATATGGGTAGAATTGGAGAAAAAAAGGGAAAAAGTTCCTTGAAAATTACAAAATGTCATTTATTTTGGAACAGAAAAATTCTTCCAAAACGACATATATTTTAGGACTGAAAGAGTATTGCATTAAAAAAATTAGAAATTAGAATTTGTTCTTTATGCGTTTTCATACGTTGAAAACGTGTAAGTATATCATTATCACCAACATTCATTAACATCTCTTTTTCGATATAATATACAAAATAATCATTTAAAAATTGATCGGAGATTCGATTTCATAAATCCGTCTAGACAATATTTTTTACAGAGAATTTGGGAGGGGTCCAATAAATTTTTTTGGAGGGGTCCAATTATCAAATATCACAAACCTACTCCTAATTATTTTTTTATTGGGCGGTGTCCATGGACACCCCTAAAACACATGTGGATCCGCCACCACACACACACACACACACACACACACACACACACACACACACACACACACACACACACACACACACATATATATATATATATATATATATAATGACAAGGGTAGATTTATCCCTTCAAAATCACACTTTTGAACTTTTGAGTTACTATTCCACTCTTTTTCTCTCCTATCTTCTTTCTATTTTCTCTGGTTGTATTTCTCTCTCTCTCTCTCTCTCTTGTCTCCTCCAAATTTTCTCTCTCATCACCACCATCTCATCTCTTTTAATTGTAACACCCCGTATTCTTGCATGTGCATTGTATGCTTGCCTTTATGCTTTCTTGTTGATTGTGAGCATGTTCATTTAGTTTATATATGATTTAGAAACATTTATAAATCATTCATGAAGCCCTTAGCATGTTTAGAATCATGTTTACATGCTTGTTTGATCGCCGGTTGAATTGCTTGTTTAGTTCTTCTTCTTTCTCTCCTTCGTTAGGGTTGTTCGGGTGTTGTTGAGGGTGCTTGTGATGAGCTTTAAACTCGTTTTTGTTGGGGTTTGAAACCCCCTTGATTTGGCTAAGTGTTTGGGGGTCTTTTAGGTTGAGTTTTGAGCCATTTTGGTTCTGCCGGGCTTGCCCTCGCAAGGTGGAATGACCTTGCCCCCGCAAGGTAGACAGAAAATGAGGTGTTGTGCATCCAGGAGGGATGCGGTCGCAAGGGTGGGGGGACCATGCGACCGCAAGGTCCCCCGAGACTGGTCTGTCATGTTTCGATGTTTCTTGAATTCTACCCTTAAACCCCTATCCAAAACCCTTTCTAAACCCTACCTAAACCTCCCTAACCCTTATTACTTGTGTCCTAACATTAGTAACATGTTTTAAGGATGGATTAAGAGATCATTAGTGATCATTAAGCCCACAAAAATCTGATTTTAAGAGACCACATTGTCATGACACTTGTCCCACTCAGTTTTTGAACCAATATACACCACACTTGCAGATTTTGACTCTCATTTCTCTCCCTCACTCTCCAAAAACGGGATTTCTCTTCTCCAAGACTCTCCCATGGCTTCTTGAAGCTCTCATCTTCATCTTCCTTGATCCTTCACTTATTTGCCCAAGCCACCTTCATCAAAAGTGTAGAGCTTGAAGAGTAGACCACTTTCAACCGAATAGTTTTCTTCTTTGTTTTCTTTGGTGTAGTATACAGGTAAGTTACTCTTCTTCTTCTTCTCTTTAGTTCTCATTGACCCTAAGGAAACAAAGCCTATGGTGATTGAGGTCAATGAGGACACATATATGCTTCCTATGTGGCGACCCGACCCGAGTCCCAATACGAGACCCAGAGGTCGTGCCGCCTAAAAAAGGCACGTAACATAAACAAGTAGCAAATAGTGGGTAAGGCCATAACGGCAGTACGCCAAAAACTTTAACACATGCGGAAGCGTATAATAATTAACAGTGGCGCCCGAGCTAACAAGCTCAAACTAATACAACCTTAGAGATAATTAATCTCTTGGTCCAAAAATAAAATCATGTGACGCAACAATATGCACATATAACAATTTATGGCAATTATATATCAAGTCATCGGCGACGCTACGGCCGGAACCCAATATTAAACTAAGTCTACAACTCTAGTCTAACATGCTTAACGGCTAAAAACATTCCGGATAATAAACATATTAAACAAACCAATACATGGTTAAACAACAAAAGCATGATCAACATAAATACATAGGCACGACTAACATATGTCGGCTCTCAAAACAATAAGTACTAATTAAACATAAGTACTAAATATCACACAATAAAAGTCTTGCTACCCCACATAAAGTTTATATAACTTTATGTCCCGTCGTCCTTGCCAAAATAAAAGGTACTAATAGTACAAGGTAGCAACCTTGCCAAAGCTTCTTCAATGTAAAACAACAATCACTTCGATCCACTTGCACGGCTCGGATCTAGGGAAAACAATCAAAACAAATAGAAGTAAGTCATAAAGACTTAGCAAGTTACTAACATAACTTCCTGTCATGGCATCATGCTCAACAATAATAATTCATGCAATTGACATAATATACATTTCATAAATAATCATGTCAAGGCATTCATACTTAACAATCTTGAATATCATGTTATCAACAAGTATAACATTTCATTAATTCAATCAACCAACATTTCATATCATATCATATTCACGTAGCACATTATTCACATATAGCACTCGTGAGTCAATTCATACAAAAGGGAGGTGATATCGTTACCCTTTTTCCGCGCATGTCGCTCCTGCAAAAACATGTGCCAAACTTATGTGTCCTCGATATCCCTTTCGTGGATATCGACGTCCCCGAGACATTTCCCCGCTCGAGTTCCGATAGTTATCAAAGTCATGTTTCCATACTACAACTAAGATCAACTACTTCCCTACCGTGGCCATCGATAGAGGGTGTGTGCAATCCGGCGCGGCGATCCATCAAAATCACGAATCTCACAATTCGTGAAGATCATGCATCGTCCCGCCCCAAAGACTCAACAAACCGACTCCAGCTGGACTCAAGCTTCAAGCACATGTAATTCATATTCATATGCTCAAATAAGTAGGCATGTACTCTACAATCATCTAGTCATGCTTCTAATTCACAACTAGCACATAATCACATTAGAGATAAAATCAAGGCTCTAATCATCAAGTGTTCTTCATACACTTTAAAATGCTTGGAGGCTTAACCCCATTAATACTACCCCAAAATTGTAGGACTTAGGCTTATTACTCCTTAATGTCATACTAACTCCAATAGTCAACTCCGTTGAGTCATAGTCAATCTTTCAAAATTAGGGTATAGAAGCCATTGGCCTCAATACTCTCCTATGTCCATACTAACGTGATTAAATAGGTTACTAAGGTCATTAAACCCATAAAACCCCAATCAAACAATCAAGTATGAAACATAGAATCAAAGTCACAAACTAGGCATATACATTCTTGTCATTTCATCAATTATGCACCCAACACTTAAACAACAAAGTAAGGTGATTTAGCATACATTATCACACATAAATAACATTCTAAACATGGTTTACAACCTGTTTATAATCTGATCATACGACTTAAAATGTAGCATTTAGCATGTACGTGATCATAGCATCTCAACAAGTCTAACTACTTCATCAAACATGCTCCCAATGCTTAAACAACAAGGTAGGGTGATCTATCATACTTTATCACACATAAATAACATCTTAAACATGGTTTACAACCTGTTTCTAACATGTTTATAATCTGATCATACCATCAAAAATGTAACATCTAGCATATACGTGAACATAGCATGTCTACTAGCCTAACTATTTCACCAAACATGCTCCCAATGCTTAAACAACAAGATGGAATGATTTGGCATACTTTATCACACTTAAATAACATTAAAATCATGATTTACAACCTGATTATAATCTGTTTACACAACCCAAAATACATCATTTAGCACATACGAGATCATGGCATCTCTACAAGCCTAACTATCTCATCCAATATGCTCCCAACACTTAGACAACCAAGTAGCATGATCTATCATACATTACTACCCTAAATGACATTAAAATCATGGTTTATAATAGGTCTATAATCTGTTCATACAACCCAAATTCATCACATATCATAATCTAGAACATGGCATCTCTACAAAGTCCTATGTGCTCTCATTGACCTCATATAGCAAGATTGTTTTCCCTAGGGTCAATGAGGCTAAAAGAAATAAGAAGAGATGTTGTAACTTACCTTAAACAAGTCCTAGAAGTTGTACAAAAACGTCCATGCAAGGTTGGGTATGTGTTCTCCTTGCTCTCATCTTCACTTCTACCAAACGGTTTTGGAAATGGCTTCTTCAATAGTTGGCCACCATTGTTGATCACTCAAGAAGCTCCAAGAACTCTCTATAACTCTCAAGAAATGTTCAGCCACGAATTTGGAAGTGAATGACTGAATATGGGGGGTTTAGTGGAGGTATTGGACATGCAATGGCTGAAGTGGTGGTGGGTGAAGGTGTCCAATGCATGGCCTTGCATGTTGGATGTCTTTCAATGCCATGTGTTGTACATGCATCCAAACCCCTCAAAACTTGTCAAGCATGCATGAGATGATGTGTAGGACGAACTAGGGTGGTTTAGGGTGGGTTAGGTTGGGTTTGGGTGGGGTTTGGTTGGTCAACTTTTGACAAATGCAGAAAATCCCGTAATGCTGGAAATTGACCCATGCGGTCGCATGGGTGAAGAGTGATGCGACCGCATCACTCTGGCATACTTTAATTGTTGCATTTTACCCCCTCGCAAGTTCTAGGCCTCTCCCCCTTGCACCCTCAAGTCCTCCAAAGCCCGAAATGGTCTAGAATTCAACCCTAAACACCTCTAAACAATAACCAAAGCAAATCAATGTTCAAACCTCATTCAAACATGGTTAAGAACTTAGGAAGATCACTCCCGAACGACAACCGAAAAGGTTAAACGAAGAAGGGTTAACGCTCGAATCAAACTAGCAATCAAACCGACGATGCAACTAGCATTCAACCAACATCTAAAGCGTGTTAATGATGTTAAGAATGATTTTTAACATTTATCCAAGTGTTTACAACATAAAACACAATCCCGAGTTTCAAAGCATCTCGTGAAAGAAAGGTGCAAACAAGCATCCCAAACGACGTCAATGAACATGCTATCGACTTTAAACATATAAGTGAGCTAAGTTAACATACTAATGATGATTATGAAAGTATGATCTCATGCAATAAACATGCAAGCAATAAACTAGGGTTTTACATCCTATGCTCTCTTCTTATGTCTTGAAAGTATGCACTTGCTAGGAGCATGTATAGGATGATTTCTTGCCTATGAAAGTTTATACTACTCTTGCATCTTGTTTATTTATGGTTTTGAACATGTTAGAAACATGTATTATATTTGTGATGGAAGTGTTGTGGTATGAGAATGCCCAAATTTATGCCTTCATGATATGTTGTGAAGTTGTTATGTGTTCTATCATCAATATTGGACTCTATGATGATCATGAGTCTCAATGCTATGCCTTGGTGAATTTTATGACCTAGATGAGCTTAGTAATGACCTAGGATGAGTTATGAAGCATATAACTTCAACTAACCGAAATTAGGGAATTTTTAGTAAAGACTCAACGGAGTCGACTCTAGGGAAGATTTGAACATGTTAAACCCTAATTTCAATCCCTACGAAGTTTGGACACCGTTTGGTCAAGTTTACTCAATTTTAAGTTGAGATTAATTATGTGCATTTGAACCCGTTGTGATTATTTGGTTATGAGCAATTAATTGCCTTGACTTGATTTATTGTAGAGATTTATACCCTACTTGGCCTGGCCGAGTTCGCTCTTGTCGAATTCGATCATTATTTGGTCTTTCAGTAAACATCTACTTGTGCATTGCATTAAGTCCAGCTGGCACTATTTGGTTTGATTTTTAAGTCAGGGTAGGACGATGTATAGCCTTCACGAATTGAGAGATTCGTGCTCGCTATGGATCGCCGTACCTGGGACCTCACACACCCCTCCATTGTAGGCCGCAATGGGGAAGTAGCCCCTTTGCCGTATCAATGCGTCACCGACGCTATTAGCCGGCGGAGTTCGGTATATCGATGCGAAGTCACGAGCATCGTAATCACGATATTGGGTTAACAAACTGCTTTGCAGAGCTCGGCGGCTACCGCATCTATATCATATCCTACTTGTATGATTTATTTACTCGCACATATGTGAAAAATGTGCTAAGTGTTATATGAATAAAATGAGCCATAATTGTGATCAATGCCATGATATAACATGAACATGCATTTTTAGTAACTTACTAAGTCTTTCGACTTACCCTATTTGTTTGTTTTGTTTCCTTAGATCCGAGCCGAGGAGACGGTCCACGATAGACTCGCTATATCACGTTTGGTCGTTGTGAGCTCAAGGTTGCTCCTTTGGGACTTTTGATAGTTAGTCTTTTATTTTGGAAAGGACGTTGGGAAGCAAGTCACTTAGACTTGTCTTGGGATTTTTGTTGTTGTAGTAAACTTAAATATTAGATACTTAATATCTTTTGTACGCCGACTTATATGTCGTGCTTGTTTATATGTTAATGGTTCGCTACTTTTTCTTCCGCTAAAGCTCGTTTAAATATTATTGTGGTTGTTGTCTCCGGCATGTGGTGGCCGTTGAGGGTATTATATGCATGTGTTAAATTGTAGGAGTAGTTGTTGGGTTCCGGCTGTAACGTCGCCGATGACTTGTTTATTTTAAGTTGTTTTTCCGGCCAAGTGTAGCCGAGTTGTTAATCGTATGCGATGTTGCGCCACATGAATTTTATAATTCTACTTATGCATGCTTGTGTTATTGACTATTTGGATGGCACGATTCGGGATCTCGCATTGGGGTCCGGGTCGGGCTGTCACATTAATTATGTTTAAAATTTTTCTCTTTTTAAACAAAAAAAAAATAGTAACTAAAACAAAAATAATAGTTCCGGAGTCAAAAAAAACAAAAATATAAGAGGTTAGTAAACTAAAAATAATTTATGGAACAAGCTACTATAAAAATAAAAGTTACAGAATCAACAAAACAAAAATAATTTAATGCGGAGGTTAGTTAAATAAAATAATTTACAGAACAAAAGTTTAAAACAAATTCTTATAAAAAAAGTAAAATGAAAATACGTTAGTAAAATAAAAATATTTGATGGAACAAAAATAATAGTTACGGAGTCAATAGAACAAAAACAATTTAAACTAAGGTTACTAAAATAATAAAATTAATCTACGAGAATGAAGGGTCCCGGCCTGTGCCAACCTGGGACCCACCAAAGCCGAGCAAGGTCCAATTCTTCTCATGAGTCCTCCAAACACTCTTTGCCGAGCTAACGTCCAGGAGGCCGAGAAAGGTCCAATTCTTCTCATGAGTCCTCCAATCACTCCGTGCCGAGCTAATGTCCAAGAGGCCGAGCAAGGTCCAATCCTTCTCATGAGTCCTCCAATCACTCTAGGCCAAGCTGATATCTACAAGGCCGAGCAAGGCCCAATTCTTCTCATGAATCCTCCAATCACTCGGTGCCGACCCAGCGCCCACACAGCCGAGCCAAACAGAGAGGATCAGGTGCTGCTATGCCGAAGCACCTGGAATCGGCAGCGCTCGTCCCAATGTGACACACACCCCGATAAAGTCATTTCACTGTAGTTCTGCCTCATCAACTGATCATACGACAAAAGTACTACTACAGTCGTGCAACCTGCTCCCTGACAGACGCCCAACTCCCTGAATGTGTCACCTAATTCCGTGTCGTGCAAATGATGAAGGGCCGCCTGGATCTGCCAATGAAAAGAGGCCACCTATGTTTCACGGACAAAGATGCACCGCTCCAATTGGGTATAAAAGGAAAGCTGAAGACTACTAGAAAATCATCGGAGACAAAGCTAGAGAATTAAGTATTAGAGAATCCCCTTTCATAGTGTCTCCCAGTATCCCGGAAACATACAAACCTGAAAAACAGATGTTTTCTTCATCTTCAGTAAAAAGCTTTAAGTCTTTAGTTCAGTTCAGTTCAAGAATAGTCATTCTAACCATTGTAACCCAGGTGTTAGAGAGGGTTTGTTAATGTACAAAAAACTTTGATCAGCCAGATATCCTACCACACATATCATCTCCCACCATATTTTGTTCTCATTTCAGCATAAGACAAGATCACCGATTTTGCGTGATCAGTTTGGTTCCGTTGCCAGGAAAAGATTGCTCTCGTACACGAAGCTTTTAGTTCCTTTTCCACCCTCTCTTTAGCATCCTCCTACAAACGACTCCTTCTACTTAATTCACTTTCCAGAAACACAACTCATATAGACATCTGAAACATGGTGAAATCCAAGAAGCAGAATTCCAAAAACATAACCTCTGTCGCCTCCACTCGACCAGAAGAGCTTGCAAGATGGAACGAGGGAAAGGGCGACTCAAATCCTGCGCCCCTGCAGGGGTGTCGATCGCCCCATGCAAAGAAGGCCGGCCAGCCCAGTAGCAAGGGGAAAAAGCAAGGCAACCCCCTGTAGTAATCAGAAAGAGGGCCACTCTTTAGGCCCGGAAGCGTCTGATACTCGCCCAGGAGCCAAGCGACCCCACGGAGATCCAAAGACCACCAAAGACCCGGAAGAATTGGGTGACGAATATTTGTATTGGGAGAATCAACGAAACCTGCTCATGAGAATCCAAGAAGCTGAGGCCCGAATGCACGAACTACGTAAAAGCATTGCCCCCAAAAGCGCCTACCATTTACGTACACGGCCTGCTCAATCGGGAGTATGACAGAGGCTGGGAGAGGCCGACTTGCCCAGGCTGGCGGTCAAACCCAAGTCACATATGACGGAAAGGCTTGGCCCAAAAATCAGGGCTCACGCTCAGAGATCAAATGTGCATGCACGACTGCAATTCCCCGCTGAGGAAGAAGAACAGTCCGCACATAGCGAAGAAGGAGAGCCATTGCCGCGAGCCTCAACTAATCTAATCAAAAGCGTGCCCCACGCCCTCCCAGCCCTAATGCGACGAAGATCCCTGGATCGAGGAGCCCCGCACGCCGCCTGTGCAGGTAGCGGTTGCGACGCCATCTCCAGGTAGTAGGCTCGCCCAGATAAGCCCATAACTGAGGTCGAGATAAGGCGTGGATGGAAAAAGTAGAGGCCAGACAGAGTAGTGGAGGGCTATCAAAGACGGTCAAGATAGGAGGTCCATTTGTGAAACGGATTCGAGATGTGGTTGTTCCTTCAAAGGTTAAAATACCACAATTCGACGACTACGACTGGCCTCGACTACATATCCGGCTTCGAGCTTAAAATGACAATCGCCACTAAGCTCGACGATATATGGTGCCTCGTTTTCGCCGGTACCCTAAAGAAACAATCCCAACAATGGTATAATGGGCTTCCCTCTAAATTAATATTGTGCTGGGAGGATTTCAGGGCCGTCTTCTTGAACAAATTTGCCTCGGCTGGGGCCTTGCCTAAGAGTGAGACTGACTTATGCAGTGTCAAGCAAGAGCCGGGGGAGTCGGTGTTGTCTTATATGGCCAGGTTCAAGGAGACGTTGGCTCAAATCCCTGATATTCCAGATGCTTCTGTCCGAATGTGTTTTGGAGCCAGACTCCAGAGGGGAAGCTGCCGATCTGAGTTACTAATGAGGCCTCGGAATACGATCGGCGAGATGTTCCTGGCTGCCAAGAGGATGGCCTTATTGGACGGCGAGCAACCGACTACTGCAGCATCATCCGTCCGAGCGTCACCCGGGACGACCAACTCCACCGAGCAAGCAACAACTGGAGGTAGAGCACACCAAGGAAAAGGGAAAGCCAGGTCGGCAAAAATCCAACCCGAAGTAAAAAACGAGGAACCCCGCAGCAGCTTTTTTGGGGAAGGAAGAAGTGTAAGGCGAGACTACGCACCGGAGGAGTTTTCCCCACTCAATGCGCCAATAGCACACGTGATGAACGTCTTGCTCGCTGAAAACAAGATACAGCCGCTGAATCCAATGCGGGCCCCAATTGAGCAACGCAATCCCACAAAGAGACGGAGGAATGCATCCAACTGAAAAGAGCAATACAGCGAATAATTAATGAAGGAGACAAGAGGTTTGAAAGAAGAGAGCCAAACCACCGGGCCCCAGCCCAGAGACCCCCTGAAGGCAGCAACACACAGAACAAGCGACCCGTTATTAACACTATCCGCCCAGAGACCCCGAGCATTACCCAACTGAAAAACACGATTAACAGCCTCACCTACTCTGTCGAGTCCATGCTAGACAGTGTTATCGAGCGTGAAATCATTTTTCACGATGCCGAGCTGGCCACCAATGTCATAGCCCGCACTCAACCATTAACACTCCAAGTCGGGATTCACAACAGTCTGGTGAAAAGGGTGTTAGTCAACACAGGAGTCGGGAGGGACATACTATTTTACCCCTGCTTTCTTGCATTAGGTTTCAGAGATTCCAACCTTACCCCATGTCACCTCCAGCTGGAAGGGTTCACGGGGCACAAGGCCACTGCCAAAGGAATGATCACCCTGAAAGTCGACCTCGGCGAAGGCGACACATGGAGGTGCGAGGACGTCAACTTCCTAGTCCTCGACCTCCCTTCCCCTTACAATGCTATCCTTGGCTCATCGGCTCAAGCGAGTTTCCAGATGGTCGCATCCCTAGCCCACCAAAGAGTCAAGTACACCACCCCCAATGGTGTCGGAACTCTGAAGAACGATGCGAGGACCACCCTGGAGCACATCATCGGTGTCAAAAGAGAGGTGGAAAAGAAACTCAAGGCACCCGAAGCCTCAGAGGAAAGCATTATGGAACAGGGCAGACCAAAGTGAGCCAGGGGACACGGTGAGGAATCCTCAAATGCATAGCAATCAACCCCAAGTTCCAGGGTCAATGACCCCGATAATTTAGGGAAAGAGGAACCAATGGAGGTACACATCATGGATGCCAGGGATTTCCCGATTATGCAGCCGTTGGAAGACGTGGAGGAAGTAGTCATCAACTTCGCCTACCCCGAGCAAAAAATCAGGGTAGGAATAGAGATACCAGAGCAAGAAAGGAGAGACATCATCCAGTTTTTAAGAGACAACACCGATATGTTTGCATGGAGGGTAGAGGACATGGGAGCAATCAGCGAGGAGGTGGCCGAGCACAGGCTATCAGTCGATGCCAATCACCTACCTGTCCAACAGAGGCCGAGATACTTCTCACCTGAGAAACAGGAGGCGATCAGAAATGAGGTAGCAAAATTACTTCAAGCCGAGATCATCAAAGAAATCCACTACCCCGCGTGGATCGCCAATGTGGTAATGGTGAAGAAGTCAAACGACAAATGGAGAATGTGCGTGGACTTCACCGACTTGAACAAAGCGTGCCCGAAGGATTGCTATCCCTTGCCAAGGATTGATCGTCTCGTCGATTCCATCTCGGGATACAAGGCCCTGAGCTTCGTCGACGCATATTCCGGGTACCACCAAATCAGGATGCACAAAGATGACCAAGCTAAAATTGCCTCCGAGCAGCCGGAGCCCTCTATTGCTACAACATGATGCCTTTCGGCCTGAAGAATGCCGGAGCGACCTACCAAAGAATGGTCAATAAAGTTTTTGGAAGCCAGTTAGGAAGAAACATCGAGGCTTATATCGATGATATGCTGATCAAGACAAAGGAGTCGGGCCACGTGGAAGACTTGCGCGAGACCTTTCAAAACCTCAGGGTGAACAATATGAAGTTGAACCCCTCCAAGTGCGGCTTTGGGGTTACAGCAGGAAAATTTTTGGGCTATATGGTGAACGAAAGAGGGATTGAGGCTAACCCCGAAAAGATCAGAGCACTGGCCTAGATGGATCCACCCACCTGTATTAAGCAAGTCCAGAAGCTAAACGGAAGGATCGTGGCATTAGGGAGGTTCATCTCCAAGTCGGCAAAAAAGAGCCTGCCTTTCTTTAAAATCCTGAGGGGCGCCAAGAAGTTCGCTTGGAACGAAGAATGCGACCTTGCCTTCAAGAAACTCAAAGAATACCTCGGCAACCCTCCTATGATGAGCATCCCCGTCCCCGGTGAAAGACTGTACGTGTATCTCTCGGCGACAGACACAACAGTCGCCTCTGTCCTGCTTAGAGAAGAAGATGGAAAACAAAAGCCAGTTTACTATGTCTCCCATGCCCTTACTGACGTCGAGACATGATACCTCAACGTAGAAAAGATCATCCTCGCATTGGTCCTAACTGCAAGAAAGTTGAAGCCATACTTCAAGGCCCATGAGATAGCAGTTTACACCGACTTTCCCCTGCGAAGGATCCTCCACAAAGCCGACGTAGTTGGGAGAATGCTGAGATGGGCAGTTGAACTCACGGAGTATGCTATCACTTACCTACCAAGGAAAGCGATCAAAGACCAAGTGATTGTCGACTTCATTGCAGAAACCTCTTTTGGGCCAGCAGAAGTGGAAGGAAGCTCGGCAGAGGGAGCCTTGTCCACCGAGGAAACACCCGGTCAGAGCCTCCCTCGCAGAATTCGACCCGCCGGACCATGGAAAATATTTGTGGACGGCTCGTCAAACGAGCAGGGCAACAGGGCAGACATTTTGATTACCACGCCGGACGGGGAAGAGATTGGTAAAGCTTTGAAGCTGGATTTCTCAGCATCGAATAACGTGGCCGAGCATGAAGCCTTGATAGCAGGGATCAAACTGGCTCTCGAGATGGGGGCCACAGAAGCCCTGCTCTTTAGCGACTCCCAGCTCGTCGTAAAGCAAATTTTGGGGGAGTACGGTGCTAATCACCCCACGCTGAGCAAGTATAGGGAACTCGCACTCAGAACCCTTGCACAATTCGAATACTGGGAATTGCTCCAAATAAGCCGAGACAACAACGAGAAAGCCAATTACCTCTCACGACTATCCTCCAGTGATCCTGCCGAGATACCAGGCGAAGTATGGTTCGAAATACTAAGCACACCAGCCATCGACAGAGAGGTGGTCATGACAATCGACCAGACAACGAGCTACTGGATCGATGACATCGAAAGATATATCGAGCAGGGAGAACTACCCGACGAAAAAGAAAAAGCTTGGGCTATGGCAAGGAGATCGGCGAGATATGCCGTGGTCGGAAACCTGTTGTACCGGAGATCTTTTTCCAAGCCACTCTAAGGTGTGTTCGCCCAGAAATCGTGGAAGCACTGTTGGCTGAAGTGCATGGAGGAATATGTGACGACCCGACCCGGATCTCAAGACGAAATCCCAAGGTCGTGCCGCCGGGAAACAAATAACAACAAACAAATAGCAAATAATGGGTAGGGCCATAACGGCGATACGCCAACAACTCAAAACATATGCGGAAGCGAAATAAAATAAAACAGTGGCGCCCGAGCTAACAAGATCAAACTAAAAACAACCAAAGAGATAATTAATCTTTCGGTCCAAAAATTCGACTCGCGTGCCGCAACATTGGGCACGTAGGACTAAACTCCCTGTCATGCAATTCAATATAGAGCATAATATAAACCAAGTCATCGGCAAAGCTACGGCCGGAACCCAACATTACACTAAGTCTAAGACTCTAGTCTAACAACTCAACGGCTAAAACCATGCCGGAGTACAAAAAGAATAAGCTAAACAACAATTACAAATATTACGAATCACCAAGTTTACCAAGCGCGACTAACACAAGTCGGCTACCAATAATACAAGTACCAACAACAGGATAGCATATGGAATCATAACCATAAATATACACCAAGCACGACTACTACTTGTCGGCTACCAAAAGAATAAGCTAAACAACAATTACAAATATTACGAATCACAATTAGGTTTGCTACCCAACATGAAGTTTACATAACTTCATCTTTCCCAACGACCTCACCAAAAGCAAATAAACTATCTAAGTAGCAACCTTGCCAAAAGAATACTTTGTCAACGCAATCTTCTTGATTTACTTGGATCCGCACGCTCGGCTCGGATCTAGGGAAAACAACCAACAAATAAAAGTAAGTCACAAAGACTTAGTAAGTTACTAACCATAACTTCCTATCATGGCATAATGCTCAATAATAATTTACATCATGCTATCTTTACATAATAACCTTTTATAAAAGAATCATGTTATGGCATCCATGCTCAACAGTAATAAAACATGTTATCATTGTAGTATAACCTCTCACCGAAATCCATGTCAAGGCATTTTATGCTTATCGATCATAATTCTTGTTATTGGTATAACATAGCATTCCCATAATATTTATGTCAAGCATATAAGCTTAACAATAATAACTCATGCTTTTGGCATAATACAACATTCAAATAAATTTCATGTTTAAGCATTCATGCTTAACAACCTTAAACAACATGTTATCTATAAAGTATAACATTCATGAAACCAAATCAACCATCATATCATATCCAAATCACAAAGCACATTATTCACATAAGTACTTGTGAGACAATTCATATAAAAGGGATATGATACCATTACCAATTCTTTCCGCGCGTGTCGCTCCTGCAAAAACACGTGCAAAACCTTTATGTGCCCTCGATATCCCTCTCGTAGATATCGGCGTCCCCGAGACGCGA
This sequence comes from Codonopsis lanceolata, assembly GCA_013146195.2. Classification (NCBI taxonomy): domain Eukaryota; kingdom Viridiplantae; phylum Streptophyta; class Magnoliopsida; order Asterales; family Campanulaceae; genus Codonopsis; species Codonopsis lanceolata. The sequence continues at coordinate 143,841,652 of CM028380.1, forward strand.
TCTCCGCTCGAGTTCCATAGTTATCAAAGTCATGTGTATTACTACAACTGAGATAAACTACTTCCCCACCGTGGCCATCGATGGAGGGGTGTGTGCAAACCCGGCACGGCGATCCATCGCGATCACAAATCTCACAATTCGTGAAGACGATGTATCTTCCCACCAAAGACTCAATAGACCGACTCCAGCTGGACTCAAAACCCAAGCACAAGTAATATATACTCATATGCTCGAAACAAGTAGGTAAACACTCTACCATCAAACTAGTCATGCTTTTCATCCACAACTAGCATAAATATCACAACAAAGAATCATATAAGCTCTCATAATCAAGTGTGCTTCACACACTTCAAAACTTCTTGGAGGCTCGACCTCCATGATTTCTACCCAAAATTCCGTAGGACTTAAGATTATAGTTCCTAGGATTCATACTAACCCAAAGGTTGACTCCGTTGAGTCCAATCTAAACTTTCCGAAAATTCAAGGAAAAGAAGCATGGGCTTCAACATCCCCCTATGTTCATAACTATCGCCAATAATCGTGCTCCCAAGTTCAATGAACTCATATAAACCAAATGAAACATTTAACAATGTAACATAGAATAATTTGCCATTATATGCATAAATTCATTCAAGTCCTCTTACCAATCATAATTTCCAAATCATGATTAAATCATACAACATGGTTTAATAAACTCTACTAAACATGTATAACACAATAATTAGGCTTACAATCATGTTTACAAGCCAAAACACAATTTGGAGAAAATCCCCTTCCAAGTATCTTTGTCATTCAAGCTCAATACATATGAACAATTCATATAGCAAAGTTTAATAGACTAATTGGCATATGAATTTCATACAAATCAAGTCTCACATAGGTTCAACCAACTCTATGAAAAATTTGAAACCTAGGGTTCATGCATTTCTACATACCCTAACAATGGCATCCATTGACCTCACATAGCATAAATGGTTGTTTCCCTAGGGTCAATGGAGCCCAAAAGAAAAGGAAGAGAGGTAGAAACTTACCCGAAATCAGCCCTCACAAACTGTCAAACCCGAAACCAAGAAATGATGTTGTTCCCTTCACCTCCCTCTTCAAACTCACGGGTATGGAATGGGGGAAGAAGATCTCGATCAATGGTCTCCAAGGATGAGCCCTTCAAGAGCCCTAGAATCGCCCTCTCAAGCTCTCTCTCAAGCTCTATGTTGAGTGCTCACATAAGATACGCAAAGTGAAGGAGTCGTATTCTATTTGGCCGACTTGGTGAGAGAATAGATCGGTTTTGGTTTTTAAGTGGGGGATTAATTCTCCTTAATCAACTCACTAATCAACCCCTAAAACCTCTAATAGATGTTTAGGACAAGTTTAGGCTAAGTAGAAGGGTTTAGGTTAGGTTTAAATTGGGTTTAATTGGGTAAAAAATCAGACAGTGCGTAAAAGGGTTGAAAATCCCGTAATCTGTCCCAGAATCTCATGCGGGCGCATGGCATCCTATGATGCGGCCGCATCATAGCTGCAATCCAGCTCTTCTCCAATTTCGTTCCCTTGTTCAGTTCCGGACTCTCCCGCATGCAACATTGAGTCCTTCCAAGCCAAAAAGGGTCTACAATTCAACCTTAATGTCCTCCAATTCATAAACAAGGTAATCAAGCCTCAAACCTCAACAAAACATGGCCAAGAACTCAGGCAAAACTCTCCCGAACGACAACCGAAAAAGTCAAACGGAGAAAGGTTAACGCTAGAATCAAACTAGCAACCAAACCGACAATGCAACAAGCATCTAACCAACATCCAAGGCATGTAAATGATATTATGAATGCCTTCTAACAATTATCCATGTGTTAACCACATAAAACATAAACCCGAGATTCAAAGCATCTCGCGAAAGAAGAATGCATACGTGCATCTCAAACAACGTCAACGAACATGCTATTGACTCCAAACATATGAGTGAGCTAAATGAACATATTTATGATGATTATAAGTGTATGAATCCATGCATAACACAAGCAAGCCATAATTTAGGGTTTTACAGAATATGCGGAATCCATAGCGGGGCTTGGAGCCTGGCCGACAGAATCATTTCATATATCTATTATTGGCCAACCATGAGGAGGGACGCCGAGAGACATGTTCAGAAATGTGATAAATGTCAGAGGTTCGTCGACATTCCTAGGCTGCCATCGGCCCCCCAAACACCAGTAGTGGCATCTTGGCCTTTCCACATGTGGGGACTCGACCTGATCGGCTCTTTTCCCCTGGCAAAAGGACAGAATAAGTTCGTTATAGTCGCAGTCGACTATTTCACGAAATGGATAGAAGCACAGCCCCTAGCAAAGATCACTGAGCAAAAGGGAATTGACTTTGTTCATAATCAAATTTGGTGCAGATTCGGACTACCAAGTGTCGTCATTACCGATCATGGCACCTAGTTCCCCAGTGATTCACGGCCAAGTGCCATGAGAGAGGCATCCAGCATTGGAAGTCATCGGTAGCCCATCCTCAAGGGAACGGGAAGGCTGAAGCGGCGAACAAACAAGTTATTCGTGCCCTGAAAAGAAGGTTGGACGAAAAGAAGGGGGCATGGTTGGAGGAGCTCCCGAAGGTATTATGGTCAATAAGGACATCAGAACGAGGCTCAACTGGCGAGACCCCATTTTCCTTGACATATGGCTCTGAGGCATTGGCTCCCGTCGAAATGGCCCTACCCACAATCAGGATAGCTCACTATGGCCAAGAAAGCAACAAGAAAGCTAGAGAACTCGACCTCGATTACCTAGAAGAAAGAAGGTTGAACGCAAAGTTGAGATCAGTGATTCACAAAAAATTGGCAAAATCCCATCACGACAAATGCATCAGAGCCCGCACTTGGAGGGCCCCTTTCTGGTCCTGAGAAAAATGGTCCTGAGAAAAATTGAAGTCAAAGGGAATAAGGCTGGAGGAAACAAGTTATCGCCCAACTTGGAGGGCCCTTTTCTGGTCACAGACATCATCCAAACCGGCACTTACCAACTCTCCTTACCTGATGGAACTCCACTCAAAAACCCTTGGCACTCCGACCACCTTAAAAATTATTATCAGTAGAATGTAATATAAGAGCATCACTTCGAGTTATACAAAGATTGACTGAAAAGTATGGGTGTTACCACAAACAATTATACCTCGCTCGCCGAGGGAGGCTACGGCCCTCACAAAAATTAAAGCCCTAAAGGCCGACAATTATACCTCGCTCGCCGAGGGAGGCTACGGTCCTCACAAAAATTAAAGCCCTAAAGTTTGACAATTATACCTCGCTCGCCGAGGAAGGCTACGGCCCTTGCAAAAATTAAGCCCTAGAGGCCAAAACTACAACCTCGCTTGCCGAGGAAAGCAACGGCCCTTGCAAAAAATTAAGCCCTCGAGGCCAAAACTACAACCTCGCTTGCCAAGGAAAGCAACGACCCTTGCAAAAAATTAAGCCCTAGAGGCCAAAAGAGCTCGCTTAACAAAAAAGGCAAACCGATGATTTAAAATAATTACCATAAAGAAAAACATTGTCCAAAAGATTACACATTGTTCACAAGCAAAAAATATAATTACACAGGATCCGCCTCATCCCGAGCTCCTCTGCCATTAGCTTCCCATTGCTGCTTCGACAATTCTTCCCTATTGGTCTTCTCTCCCTCCAGCTCCCTCATCAGCTGGTCCCCCACATACTAAGTGTTAGCATCAGGCAGAACCATCTCGGAGTAAGAAAGGTAGTTGTCCCTTATCCAAACATCATGAGCCGCCAGTTGAATGAAGAGATTATCGCCATCAACGAAGGGAGGAACCCATTCAGGACCATTAACCTTCACGCCCGCCTCTCGTATCTCCCCCAGCTCTTCTTGGTCGAAGGGAACCATAGAGGAGGCAACTCGGTACACAGGGCCATAAGTCTCCAGGGAAGCTAGCTGAACTATGGTCATTCCCGGGACTCCAACGGCAGCGGCAACCCGAAAGGTTTGAACTCGGCTCTTCTCCATAGTGTCGAGAACCTTATTGCCATAATTAGTCGAGGCGAGAAAGTCAGTAATGGCCTGGTCCCGAGACACCATGGAGGTAGCTTCGGCCTTCACGCGATCATTTTCGGCAGACATGGTCAGCAACTCTTCCCTCAACCGCTCATTGACTCCGGCCACTGCTCCCCTCACCACCTTCAAAGTTCTTCTCAGCCTTCCACCACTCGCCTTGGTCGACTCTAGTCGAGCCACCACCCTTCTTGGCAGTCAACTCGACTTGAAGAGCTGTTAGGATGTTCTGCTTATCCGAAACTTCAGATCGAAGGCCCTGGACTTCCTCCCACAGTGAAGAAGCGGCCCCCCGGGCCAAGGCCATCCTCTCTTGATAAGAGGCCAAGCATATGCCCAACTGCAATAAATAAGAGAAGATATAACAGGGTCATCAACCAAAAGACGAAGCCTTTAATGAAATAAATGGAAGAAGAAGAATAGAGAAAGCAACCTCGCTTATAAATAGGGAACTGAGGTCATCCAACTAAGGATTAGAAAGGGGAGACATTTTCTCCAGAGTCTCCCGAGGAACCACCTCCGACGCCAGCTGATGAGAATATCCAGAAAAACCAGAAGGGAGGCTCGCCGCCGATCTGGTAATGTGCCTCGCCACAAAACCATTTTCATCAACTAATTCTGGTCGGGCTACACCCTCGGCCTCGCCCTCAGCAGACTCACTTGCGGAGGCAGAAGGACTGCCAACAGACCGGACCCTCTAGCACTTGGGCATGGGGACACCCGTCGGAGGTAGTGAGGCCTTGGTTTTTACCCGAGGGGGCGTGCTGCTAACGACCTTGGGAGGATCCTCCCGAACTCCAGCCAGGGGCAAGACCTCCTCACCACGAGCAATGGCTCCCTCCCGAGCAGGCTTCAGCTCGCCTTTTCTCTTCTTGTCCTCCTCCCTCCTTCTAGATATCAACCCATCGCGAGTCATCCCCATATCTGCACAACAATGCTGAAGTAAAAAAAAGAGAAGGGAAGAGGGGGGGAGTCAGAACGAGAAAAAAGACAGAATAAACTAATTAACCACCTGGCACTAAGCAACTAGGTGTGTTTTTCCCTTTGCAGATCAGACACTATGTGCCGAACACTCCTCCCTGGTGCATCGACCAACCCTCACATCTAACATATTGGACAATCGGGCAAACCACTTCCACCCCCTCATACTTCACAGAAGATATCCCGACACTCCTCCCTGGTGCAAGTCGTTCTCCACGATCGCTTTCCAATTGTAACTATTAACCTGCTCGCCATGCGTATTGTGCAGGGGGGCTTCAATGGCTCGCTTCACGATCAGGTTGACCGGGCTCAGTTTCTTCGTTTTTCCAATACCATGGGGTTCCCCCTCAGGCATCTCAAAATTCCACCCTCTGTTGCATTCCACCAATAGAACCTTATCCGACCATTTATGGTCCTTGTGGACGAAATTAGACAAGAGGGAAAACCCATTTGCATGTCGGCTCCCGGTCATCCGAAACATGGCCATGCCCACCTTGAAGTAATGGAAGAACATGGAAAGTGTGGGCTCGAATCCATGCGCCCTGGTGCAAACAATGAAGGACACTAAGGCCCTCGTCAAATTTGGAGTCAAGTCCAGGGGAACGGAGCTAGTCTCCCTCAAAAACTCGCATATGAATGGATCCAGCTGAAGCCTCAACCCGGATGACTCGAAGAGGGATTGGTAGAAGCCTACGTGGCTCCGGAGTTGGCGGAGCTCCCCCAGGCTCAATGACGGATCGGGAACAGAACCCTGAAAGCTATCGTATCCATACTCCGCGGCCCATTCAGCTATGTCATCAGGGGTGATATGATTCTTAAATGGCCGAAGATAGTGCGAGGTTTTCTCGCCTTCTTCCTCCCGAGCTAATGATCGGCCAGAAATTGATGCACCTTCGCCACTAGACATCCTCTCAACTCGACGAGATTCTTGCACCTTCTCAGCTCGGCGATAGTGTAGCACTCTCTCCCTAGTGAAAAATTGAGTTATTAGAATTAAAGCAATGCGTTCCCAGCTCGCAAAAACCCTCATAGGAACATTCAAGGGATAGTTTGAGGCTAAAAAGACTTCGTCACTATACTTCCAGTGCGAGCTCACTACAACCCCGGAACTCGCTAGATAAAACCTCGCCTCCCGTGGGGTAACAGCTTTCCAGCTGCCTTGGGATTGGCGATACATAGGGCCTCCACGAGGTGACTTGCCGAAGACAGAGTCCAAAAGCGGATCATCCTCGCTGTAATCTATCGAACAAAACCGAGGCAAGAGAGGAACTGCTCGAACTCGGCGGGTCAACGACAATAGTTTCAACCTGGATCGTGGGGTCAACTGTGCGCTCCTCGCCGTGAAAGACACTAAAATGAACACCACTATGGGCGAAGCCGGCAACCTCTTCGCCCTCCCTACTTGGCTTGGCACTAATATTCATCTCGGCCTCCTCTTCAGAGGACGAAGTCAAATCAACAAAGTTCGTCGGTGCATCAACCACCGGCTCGGCAAAACCAGAATTCCCCGACTCCTCCGCTGAAGCAGAAGGCACGTCGGGGGAAATGTTTGGTTCCCTAGGCGAAGGGCTCCTAATGGTCAAGGCTCTAATAAATCCCCCTAAGGCATGTCGGTATGGTATGTCCCAGGAACCGATTTGATCAGGAAGCGGGCTCCTGATCACCAGTGGCCTCTCGTTATCCGACGAATCGTCGGAACTCGAAGAGTTACTGGAGGATGAAGGATCAAGGTTATAGCAGGGAGGCCACTGCATTTTCAGGGCAAATCAAGGCAAAACCAAGAAAGAAAACGAGAAGGATCAAACTAGGGATTACTGTAAGGCGGGTACTCCGGTAAGTTACTGGTGACTTATGCCAGTCCGGGGTCTCTCCTAACAATGCACGAAACCACCGGGATAATCAAAGCGTGCACTATATCGCCGGAATAAGCAATAAGAAAAGAAAAGAAACTAGGAGAAATGAGGCTATTCCCCTCTAAAAATCTCCGCGGACACAAAAATAGAGAAGGACACTTACTGGTTTGGAAGAACGAAATGAGGCGCAATGATCCCTGAGAACTCTGGCCGGAACACACCTGGAGACGGAGGAAAATGAGAGTACAAGTGAAGGAATTGAGGGAGAAGAAACAGTGAAAATGAGAAACGGTAAAAGTGAGAGAGGTGAAAGAAGGAATTATAAGTACCTGATACGGAACGACACCGTTTTCTATCCTCTTCACCTATCTAACTCACTGCATTTTCCAAGAAGCATTTAAGACTTTGGCCTCGATTTCCCGCCGAAATGATTCGTTTCACAAAAGTTGGCGGCTCAGCACCTGTTTTGAAATTTGAAAGGACGCCACGCATTTAATGCCCTGACGGAAAAGGCTGCCTCTGTGATGGTACGCTTTCCAATGAAAAGTGAACAGTCATTTTTCTACTCAACGCAACGGATCGGCACGCGAAACAAGTTGTGAGGTCGTGCCTTCGGGCCCAAAAACAGCTTACTTCTCGGCCACAGGCCTTCAACCATGGCCAAGAAGTGGGTTACAAGGGTCCCAAAGGCCGACTGGGACCCACCAAAGCCGAGCAAGGTCCAATTCTTCTCATGAGTCCTTCAATCACTATGTGCCGAGCTAACGTCTAGGAGGCCGAGCAAGGTCCAATTCTTCTCATGAGTCCTCCAATCAATCCGTGCTGAGCTAACATCCAGGAGGCCGAGCAAGGTCCAATCCTTCTCATGAGTCCTCCAATCACTCTAGGCCAAGCTGATATCTACAAGGCCGAGCAAGGCCCAATTCTTCTCATGAATCCTCCAGTCACTCGGTGCCGACCCAGCGCCCACACAGCCGAGCCAAACGGAGAGGATCAGGTGCTGCTATGCCGAAGCACCTGGAATCGGTAGCGCTCGTCCCAATGTGGCACACACCCCGATAAAGTCATTTCATTATAGTTCTGCCTCTTCAACTGATCATACGACAAAAGTACTGCTACAGTCGTGCTACCTGCTCCTTGACAGACGCCCAACTCCCTGAATGAGTCACCTAATTCCATGTCGTGTAAATGATGAAGGGCCGCTCGGATCTACCAATGAAAAGAGGCCACCTATGCTTCACGGACAAAGATGCACCGCTCCAATTGGGTATAATAGGAAAGCTGAAGACTACTGGAAAATCATCGGAGAAAAAGCAAGAGAATTAAGTATTAGAGAATCCCCTTTCATAGTGTCTCCCAGTATCCCGGAAACATACAACCCCGAAAAACAGATGTTTTCTTCATCTTCAGTAAAAACCTTTAAGTCTTTAGTTCAGTTCAGTTCAGGAATAGTCATTCTAACCATTGTAACCCAGGTGGTAGAGAGGGTTTGTTAAAGTACAAAACTTTGATCAGCCAGATATCCTACCACACGTATCATCTCCCACCATATTTTGTTCTCATCTCAACATAAGACAAGATCACCGATTTTGCGTGATCAGGGAACAAAAGTTTAAAACAAATTCTTAAAAATAACTATGAAAAACAAAAATACATTAGTAAAATAAAAATATTTGATGGAACAAAAATAATCGTTACGGAGTCAATAAAATAAAAACAATTTAAACTGAGTTTAGTAAAATTATAAAAATAATTTATGGAACAAAAGTTTAAAACAAATTCTTAAAAATAGTTATGTAAAGCAAAAATACGCTAGTAAAATAAAAATATTTGATGAACAAAAATAATAATTACAGAGTCAGCAGAACTAAACAATTTAAATTGAGGTCAGTAGAATAATACAAATAATTTACGAAACAAAAGTTTTGCATAAAACTAATTCTTATATATATATATATATATATATATATATATATATATATATATATATATATTAATTATTTTTAATGTCTTGAAAGGCTACAATTATATATATAATGCCTTTGGTGTGGCTCGGACAAATGGTGCCTCTGGTGTGGCTTTGAACAACCGACCTCTCGGTTGAGAGTAGTCCCAGGGTGCCTCTGGTAGGGCTTGAATACTGATAAGTGAGTAGCTAAATGGGGCCTTTTAATAAGGCTCTGGTAGGACTTGAATATTGATAAGTGAATAGCTAAATGGGGTCTTTGGATAAGGCTTTAACAACAACGATGTCTCTGAAGAGGCTTGAACACCCGACCTCTCTACTAAGAGTTGTAAAGTCCATGGTGTCTCTAGTGAAATTCGAACACTCAACCTCTCCGTTAAGAGAAGTGAGCAGTACCACTTGAGCTAGAGCTCGTTGGTCATAAAACTAATTCTTAAAAATTAAATAAAACTAATAGTTACGAAGTCAATAAAACAAAAATATATAATGGAAGTTAGTAAAATCAAAATAATTTACGAAATAAAAATAATAGTTAATGGTAAAAATAATTTCGTTATTTTGATTTTAGTTTATTTTCTTATCAAAAATTTCTTAATTCATAAAATACAAATATAATTTAATAAAAGTAATCATTCAATATGAAGAACTTATTTGAGTTGTTTTATTTGCATGGCAGGAAAAAATCAAGTTTGTTCGAAGACATTCATTCTATAGAGTTTTTGAATAGTATAAAGTGTTCGGGGTTGTCAACAGATCATGAATTGACACTTAAAATTGGTGTTCCAGTAATACTATTGAGAAACATTGACAATACTATAGGGTTGTGTAATGAAACATGACTAATCATCATAAATTTTGGGGATCTTATTGTTGAAACAATTTTTTTTTGAAAGGAAGCAATGTTGAAGAAAAGGTTTTTATCCAAAAATTGTCATTAACTCCATCTGATGTAAGACTGTCTTTCAAATTCCAGAGAAAAGACAATTTTAATTGCTGGTATCATATGCAATAACAATTAACAAGTGTCAAAGTTAATAATTGCACGAAGTCGTATGTCTCTTTTTGAATAAACAAGATATTGATATGCGGTGAAAATAAAAAACCAACTAATAAGACAACAAATATTGTATATAAGAATTTTTTTTAATTTATAATAATTAGTGATATATTTATATATAATTATTAGTAAACCAATTCTTATTATTTTATTTTTAATTTTTTTTTATCCTTTTTATTTTATTTATATATGATTTAATTAACGTACATTATGCACGTGTTAAAAAAAACTAGTTAGAAATAAAAAAGAGATAATAAAGTAGATGTTAATACCCCGTTTTGTATCTATCACATATTGAATTAGTCAAAGAGGAATGTTGGAGATAAAGTGGATGGTCAACTATTTGGGTTAGCTAGTCATATTCAAAGATACCCTTTAATTAATTGAGGTTAACCAAATGTAACCGAGACTTTGTGATTGCATATATTTGTTATAAATTATCGGTTTTTTCTTTTCTTTTTTCATCTATCATAAAATAATTGTTCGAATTGAAACTTATCTTTTTAAAACATCACTTTTATTATTTTATCTTTACTTTTTTACCCTACTTTAATTATCAATCACATACACATGAGCTTTAAAAAAAACTACACATTAAATCAATATAAATAATTAAGTCAATTATTTTTTTTAATCCATGTGCCGGATCAACTAGAACGATAATTAAAAGACAGGGCAGTATATGGTATATTATAAGATTGTATTTTAGTGCATATCTCTCAAATATTATATTATAATAATAGTAGGAGATTATAATTAGCGTTAATTATAGGTTAAGGATTGGTATAAGATTCATGTGTACGGAAAAGTCTTCGGTTAATAGTAACACCTTTAAAAGTAGAGGGTACGTACGGACTACGGAGGAAGTGAGTAGTCCAAAATCCAAATTGAAGAGATCGAAGTGGAAGATTTACACGCAGTGTTTTGGCTGGTTAACCTAGCTAGTTACTTTCAATTCAAGATGATTCTAGATTACATCATTGCCATCACTTTTTGTTTTTTGGAACGAGGGCGAGGGGGTTGCGATTTTATTTTTATGAAACGAATAACAAGAAACAGAGTAGGGTAGTTAGCGTTATAACAAAAGAGAAATATAATTATGATAAATAAGTGTGCAATGTTACAACGACATCTAGACATAAAAGTTTATGGGGAGGCTCGGCTGGAGCAGCACCTGTGACAGCACTGGACGCAAACTGGCTCGTTATGGGCAATTGTTAAATATAGCAACTCAAGCAAATCTGGATTCACAAGACCTATCAACAACATTCAAAGGGCAGTAATCTTGAAGAAGGACATACAAAGATTGCTAGCAGCTGTCACCGTGCAGTGTGTTGACATATGGAGATAGACAAGGTCTTTTATGCTTCATCTTGTAATTAGAGGGTTCCAATTGTAATTAGCTAATCTTGATTAGTTAGCAATTTGTTAGTGGAACGTAGGTTGTTAGAGTCGAGCATGATCGACTGTATATGTATTCCCTTTTTCTGGTAATCTCATTAATCAGTTCTTGCTCTCTGTATCATTCATCAAGAAATCAATAACATAAACTTTCTTCTCTCAGTTTCATCTCTGTATCTCTATTTCATATAATCAAACTTTACATGGTATCAGAGCAATCGATCCATGGATGCGCACTTTGCTTTCAGAGTCTAATGATCTGATTGATCATAGTTGTAGATCATTTTCTCCCGATCGATTTGTATTTCGAAATCCTTTCGTAATTAGGGCTTCGTTCAACAAATAGCCATGGCGAATACGGGAGAAGTAGAAGGAAATTATGGATTAACTCAGAATGGTACAAGGCCTACATCAACAAACACTATGGAGATTTCTATTGATTCAAACATGCACCCGCTATTTCTGCACAACAATGATCATCCAAGTCTGATTCTAATTTCCACAAAACATACTGGTAGTGACAACTATAGTGCCTTGTCTAGGTCACTTCAGATTTCTTTGTCTGCTAAGAATAAATCTGTACTAATTGATGGTTCTTTCCCTATTCCTGATAAATCCTCTAGTCTATACCCACTATGGGCCAGGGCCAATGATATGGTCATTTCTTGGATTTTCAATGTCATGTTAGAGGAGATTAGCAACAGTCTTCGTTTTGCTTCTTCTTCATATGTTGTTTGGCTTGAGTTAAATGAGAGGTACTCAAACATAAACGGGCATAGAATTTTTCAATTGGAAAAGGACCTTCATAGGCTAGAACAAAGGGATACCTCTGTAGAAGCTTATTATCATAAAATGAAAGGGCTGTGGGATGAGAGTTCTGCTTTAGATGTAGTCACTGCTTGTTCATTTAATGCTTGCACATGTGGCTCTGTGAGAGCTCAAGAGGGAAGAGAACAAAGGAAGAAGCTAATGCAATTCCTCATGGGATTACATGACAGCTTTGCCAACATTAGAGGACAGATTCTGCGCATGAATCCTCTACCATCCATTGGTGAGGCATATTATATGGTTAGGCAAGAGGAATCTTTACTCGTAGGGTATATACTTGATCTAAACATCCTAGCTGCAAAAACTCATAAAATTTCTAATGATACTGATAGCAAGATTGCAGCAGCCTACAGACCTGCTAACAATTGTAACAAATCTGGTTATGTGAAAGCCCCATTCAAGAAGGGTATAATCTGCAACTATTGTAATAAGGAAGGACATACAAAGAGTGAATGCTTTAAGCTCAATGGTTTTCCAGTAGGTCATCCTGCCTATGGGAAACAACACAAAGGAAATAATGATGTTATCGAAATGAAATTTCTTTTTTTTTTTTAGGAAGCGAGGCGGCACCTGGTGATTTATTAAAAACAGAAGAGGAAAAAAACTTGAGGGGGACAACCAGCCTTACCCTTATAAACGGGGGGACTAAGGAGCCTAACCTCGAAATGAAGATAACAACAAAAACAAAACAAAGACCTAAATAGACGAATACAAGAGAGATCATCTAGCCCGACTACGAAAACTATAAAAACCATACTTATCCATATGCAAAAGATGCTTAACCTCTTTAGACAAAGAAGAAAAGGAGACAAAACTTCTATATCCCTGATTCAGATGCGCCATCATCGCCGGTGGTCTGCAACCCTATTCATTCCTGTAAACATGAGATAAGTGAAAGTCTGCAATCAATCTCTTACAAGCTCGAAGATCATAAGTATACTGCCAAGGAATACCAAGATTATGAACTAAGAAGCCAACTGCCACTAACGAATCTGATTCCACAAACACCCGGGAGAGGCCCAAAGAATGACAGAGATTTAGACCATCCAACAAAGCTCTAATTTCCGCTTTTGTATTAGTGCCATGATTGTAACAATTAGAGAAAGCCCCAATTAAATCACCATTGGAGTCTCTAATAACCCCACCTCCAGTGCAAATACCATTTATTGAAGAACCATCTGTATTTAATTTAAAGATACCCGGATCCGGAGGATGCCATCTCAGCCAAAGACCTCTAGATATCACCACGTGCTTGATAGGAATATGAAGCTGCTGCATAATCAAATTACCAAAAGAGCCACTGTCCGATTTTGGGGTATAAATAGATAACATACCTTCAATATCTCGCAAAACTGCCAGCCGAATTTTAACAACTTGCATGGGCATATTATCAAAAACAGCAGCACACCGGGCCTTCCAAATTTCCCAACAAACGTACATAAAAATCCCCAACCGACACGCCCCCAGTTGACGTCGTAAAGAGCCCTTCACCCAACTTTTGAAGAATTGATGAATTGATGAGGCATTAACAGTCAGCCCAATAAGACAATGAAATTGGGTCCAAATAACCTTGGCAATTTCAGAGTGAATGAATAGATGGTTAATAGATTCCGAATCATGACTGTCTGTACAGCAACTACACTTGGATGCAAGAGAGATATGCCGAGATTGCAAGTTAACATCAACTGGCAGACCATTATGCATCAATTTCCAAATAAAACAGCTTACTTTAATGGGAATCCAAGGCTGCCAAATTTTCGAAGCCCACTCTACAACTGGATGTCGAAGTCGAAATTTCTCCCAAAAAGCCGACGATTGGAAATCCCCAGAAGAAGTTAGGGAACAAATCAGACGATCCGGGGTACTTACATCACAAGATACTCGTTGAATGTATTCCATTGTAGCGGGATCAATCAAATCACGAAACTCCTCTATCTGGGCAAGAGCATGGCGAACTATAAGATTACGATCCACCGGATAAGGACCCTCGAGACGATGGCCACACCAATTATCATCCCAAAACGAGATGTCTCCCTTACCAACAACCCATCGGCTACACTGCTGAATACGCCACGCCTGTCTTAAAATTGACGCCCATGGGGCTGAAATAATGCGGCTGGATCCATGCACACCTCCATATCTACCCAAACAAAATTTAGCCCAAAGACTCTTGCCATTAATTGTACTCCAAGCAAGTTTTGCATGCGAGATTTCAAGAGACTGCTTGAGTGGCCGGATACCCAGTCCGCCTTCTGCCAAGGGACGACATACTTTACTCCAAGAAATCCATTGAGTCCTAGATTCCCCATTAGCGCTCCATAAGAAAGTAGCCATCAAACCTTCAATGCGGCGCAAAACAGTTTTAGGAATTGGAAGAGCTGCCATAGCAAAGACTGGAATACTGCCGAGAACGGATTTGATTAGAGTGAGTTTAGCGCCAAAGGACAATAACCGAGACCTCCAGCCTTCAATGCGTTGAGAAATTCGATGCTCTAGATCCTCAAAATACGATCGCTTCGCCCTTCCTTTGTAAAGAGGAAGACCTAGATACCTCATCGGCCAATGTCGAAGAGGGAATCCCAGCCATTGAGAGATAAGAGCAGCTCTCCGAAAAGAACATTTACGATATATATAAAAACTGCTTTTAGAAGCATTGATCATCTGCCCCGAACTGTCTGCATATAAATTAAGAACATGATGTAGCCCCTTAATTGATCTTTTGCTCGCATTACAGAAGATGAGCATATCATCTGCATACAAAAGATGTGAAATTTGCATCCCAACACTGCCATGATAATAACTCAGAACGTCACCCTTCAAAACTGCTTTGTTGATGTTAAAAGAGAGCACTTCCTGGGCTAGGATGAAGAGCAACGGAGACAAAGGGTCACCCTGTCGAACCCCCCTAGAAGACTTGAAAAAGCCAAATGAGTCCCCATTTATACGTATAGAATACCAAATATTGCCAACTAGATGAGTGATCAGGGTCCGAAATGATGCACTGAAGCCATGAGCAGCCAAAGCACGATGAAGGAAGTTCCACTCCAATCGGTCATATGCTTTAGACATATCTATTTTAACAACCATATTCCCCCCACGAACCTTTTTATCGATTCGTTGTACTAATTCGTGAGCCAACAAAATATTTTCCTGGATGCTGCGATCTTTTACAAAACCCGACTGTTCTTGAGAAATTAAAGAGGGGAGCAAAGAAGAGAGACGGGTAGCCAAAATACGGGACATAATTTTGCATGAGAAATTACAAAGACTAATGGGGCGTAAATCTTCAAAACCTCTTGGATTATCTACCTTTGGAATAAGAATCAGGGTGGTAGCAGACATCCCCCGATGCAAAGAGAAACCAGTGAAAAAATCCCGAACCGCCGCTATCACATCAGCTTTAATAATATCCCAGCACCCTTGATAAAACCAACCTGTGAAGCCATCGGATCCAGGAGCACTGTTCGGGTTCATAGCCTTAACCGCATTCCAAACCTCCATCTCTGAGGGCGGGGAGACTAGAAAATTATTGTCAACATCCGTTACCTTACTTGGGAAGCCCACAAATAAATCCTCGTTCACAATATTATTATCAGATGAAAAAAGATTGGAGAAATATTCGACTGCATGCGCTCCAACCTGAGTCGGGTCATCACTAATCGACCCATCTGCCATTTGAAACCGAATCCGGTTACGACAAGCCCTATCCTTAATACTAGCATGAAAATAAGCTGTGTTTCTTTCCCCGTCCCGAAGCCAATGTTGTCGAGATTGCACGGCAGCCAGTTTCACAACAGTGCTAAAGCTATGCATGTGCAGGGAAGTTCTGGATGTGATAATGATACACAGACTGATATAAATCTACTCAAGGAACAACTTGGACATGTTCTCAATATGTTAAAGGGCAAAGATTATCCTGAGGATCATATTGCATCATGTAATGCTGCTGCTGTGGATTACTCTTCAGGTATTAGTACATCTAGTAGTTGTAATGACAGAATTGTAGCATTAATTCATAGTAACTCTAATAACTGCACTTGGGTGATAGATTCTGGGGCAACTGATCATATTTGTATTGCTTCCAAGTTAATGCATTTTGTAGTTCTTTTAGCTAAACCTGTTGTGCTTTCACTTCCAAATGGCCATCAAGCTATAGTCACTCGTAAAGGCTCCATTAATCTGACTTCTTCTTTGACTCTTCATGATGTGCTATATGTTCCATCCTTTCATTTCAATCTGTTTTCTATTCACAAATTCCTTCTTCAAACTTCATATTCTGTACAATGCACTACAACCACATGTACATTCCAGGACCATTTGAAGAACATCATTGCAACTGGTAATGTTCATGGTGGTCTGTACGTCCTGCAAGGCATCAATCGGACTCCAAATTCCACATCTTCCAATCTGGTTGGGCATGTTGTTGGAGCTGCTGATCTTGTCACTTCTGAAATCTGGCATAGGAGATTAGGACACTCTTCTTTACCTTTTCTTAAGAAAATTCAGCAATTATCTCATGTTTTCAATTCTAAAACAGCAAACAATGATGATGTTGCATATTGTACTGTTTGCCCTCTTGCTAAGCAACATAAACTTGCTTTTCCTATTAGTAACTCTCATAACCTCAAACCTTTTGATCTTGTACATTGTGATTTGTAGGGACCATATAGAATTCCCACAATGAATGGTTGTAGATATTTCTTAACCTTGGTTGATAATCATACTAGATATGTTTGGATTCACCTAATGCCAACAAAACATCATGTATTCAGAATTCTTCAATCATTTCATGCTTATGTTAAAAATAAATTCCACACCACTATTAAGTCTGACAGGACTGATCATGGTTCTGAATTTTACAATGAGGAAGTTATACCTTTCTTTGCTAGCTTAGGCATTTTCCATCAATCCTCATGTACATATACACCACAACAGAATGGTGTTGTTGAAAGGAAACGCAAACACCTTTTGGAAATGTCTAGAGCTTTAAGATTCCAATCAGGCCTTCCTAAACACTTCTGGGGTTATTGTTTATTAACTGCTTGTCATTTGGTCAACAAACTACCTAGCAGTGCCATACAATTTCAAATTCCCTCTGAGTTGTTATTCCAAACCCCAGTTAATTACAATAATTTGAAAACCTTTGGCTGCCTATGTTTTGCTTCTGTTCATGATGGTGATAAATTTAATCCAAGAGCTATTAAGTCTGTTTTCCTTGGCTACCCTTCTGGACAAAAGGGTTATATCCTATACAATTTGACCACTCATAAAGATTTTGTCTCAAGACATGTCATATTTCATGAACATGTTTTTCCTTACCTCACATCTCCAACTTCATCTCATACTCAAAATGTGGCTTGGCCTATTGATGATCCTTCCCCTACCCATAATCCTTCTTCACGGCATTTTACTCCTTCGATTCCTTCTGCACAACCTGCTCCTCCTTCACAATTTGCTCCTACTTCACCTCCTCCTGCTGTCATACCTTCACATGTTCCTCTTAGAAAATCCTCTAGGGTTAGAACTCCTTCTGTCAAGTTAAAAGACTTTGTTCTCCCACCTGTACATGCTTCTTCCTTGCCTAAATATGCATCCTCTTTGTATAATCA
The DNA here is from genome assembly GCA_013146195.2 of Codonopsis lanceolata. Lineage (NCBI taxonomy): Eukaryota > Viridiplantae > Streptophyta > Magnoliopsida > Asterales > Campanulaceae > Codonopsis > Codonopsis lanceolata. The sequence continues at coordinate 143,859,402 of CM028380.1, forward strand.
TTATGATCACTTTGATTTAGCTCATATTAATTTCATTAATGCATTAGATGGTCATGTTGAACCCACTTCTTATACCCAAGCAGTTAAGGATTAACGTTGGGTTGATGCTATGACCAAGGAAATTACAGCTTTAGAGGCTAATCACACATGGGAATTAGTTCCTTTACCTCCTGATAAGAAGGTAATTGGATGTAAATGGGTATACAAAGTTAAGTACCATGCAGATGGTAGTATAGAAAGATTTAAGGCCAGGTTAGTGGCAAAGGGTTATAACCAGTCTGAAGGGATAGACTATCATGAGACTTTCTCTCCTGTTGCCAAAATGGTGTCTGTAAGAACATTTCTTGCTCTTGCTGCTGCCAAGGGCTGGCCTGTGCACCAATTGGATGTCAACAATGCTTTCCTTCATGGAGACTTGTCTGAAGAGGTTTACATGACAATTCCTTAAGGTTACCCTAACAGAAAAGCTCCTAATATGGTCTGCAAACTTCAGAAATCACTATATGGTTTAAAACAAGCTTCTAGGCAATGGTTTGCCAAGCTCACTGATTCTCTTCTTCATCTTGGCTTCATCCAATCTCATGCAGATTACTCCATGTTCACTCTGACTAAAAGTGACTTATTCACTGCTCTGTTGGTTTATGTTGATGATATTATCATCACAGGCAATGATTTGGAATCAGTTACTTCCTTAAAACAATTTCTTCATGCTCAGTTTAGTATCAAGGATTTAGGTCTTATTAAGTACTATTTGGGTATTGAGGTTACTAGGTCTGCTCAAGGCATTCATTTGAGTCAGAGGAAGTATACATTGGACTTCATTGCAGCTGCAGGCCTCCTTGATGCAAAACCCTTAACTATTCCATTGGATCCCAATGAGAAGTTATTATTTTCTTCTGGTACACCTCTGCCAGATCCTAGTCTGTACAGACAATTAATTGGAAAGCTGCTATACCTTACAGTCACTAGGCCTAACATAACATATGCTGCTCATGTCCTGAGTCAATTTGTTCATGCTCCCAGCATAACACACCTTCAGGCTTTGTTCAGGGTATTGAGGTATTTGAAATCATGTCCAGGGCAGGGTTTATTGTTATCTTCTTCTTGTGATTTCAAAATCACAGCCTACACAGTGATTGGGCTGGCAACCCCAATGATAGAAAGTCTGTTTCAGGGTTCTGCATATTCCTTGGTACCTCTTTGATTTCTTGGTTGTCTAAGAAGCAATCTGTTACGGCTAGATCATCTGCAGAGGCTGAATATAGAGCCCTTGCCACAGTTAGTAGTGAAGTCATTTGGCTTACTGCTCTTCTCAAAGATTTACAAGTGCCTGTTCATCTTCCTATCCCATTTTATTGTGACAGCACATCAGCTATTGCTATTGCTTCCAATCCTGTTTACCACGCTCGAACCAAACACATTGAACTGGACTGTTACTTTGTTCGCGAGAAGATTCAATTGGGGCTGCTTCAACCCCTTTATATTCCTTCCAAATTACAGTTGGCAGATATTTTCACCAAGTCTCTTGGTAAATCGACTCACTGGTTTCTGCTCTCCAAGTTGAAATTGGCGCATATTTCCCCACTTTCCACTTGTGGGGGGGGGTGTTAAATATAGCAACTCAAGCAAATATGGATTCACAAGACCTGTCAACAACATTCAAAGGGCAGCAATCTTGAAGAAGGACATACAATGATTGCTAGCAGCTGTCACCGTGCAGTGTGTTGACATATGGAGATAGACAAGGTCTTTTATGCTTCATCTTGTAATTAGAGGGTTCCAATTGTAATTAGCTAATCTTGATTAGTTAGCAATTTGTTAGTGGAACGTAGGTTGTTAGAGTCGAGCATGATCGACTGTATATGTACTCTCTTTTTCTGGTAATCTCATTAATCAGTTCTTGCTCTTGTATCATTCATCAAGAAATCAATAACATAAACTTTCTTCTCTCAGTTTCATCTCTGTATCTCTAATTTATATAATCAAAATTTACAGCAATACTGCAGTAGCAACAACCGTTTTCACAAAAGCTGGTGCAGGCTGCAGTACAACAATTCATGTTTGTTAGCACTTAGCACTGTTAGTCGAGAAAATTAATTAAGAATTTAGAAACAAGTAAATTAGAATAAGAGATGAGAGACATTACGACGCACGACAACTTGGGACTGAGGATTGAAAATAAAAGGAAGGTGATCAGCTGTTGCCACGACTACTTTGATCTCACCCATGCCAATGCATGCCATTATAACTAGACCACTGAGGAAGATGAGTCCTCCTCCTAATGACTTATTCATGGCTCTTCCTCAGGGCCATAAACTAATAAACTAATTTGTTATGGATACCAATAACAAATTAAACTTTTAATTTTCAAATAAATTTCTTAATGCATTAAACAAAATATATTTAGTTTTTATTTTACAAATATCTATAAAAACATCAAATTTCAGTTCAAAACTCTCGTCTACTAACAAAGTCTTCCTCAATTGAACTGCGGGAAGAGGAAGTGTTGAAAGTCGGTGGTGTAACGATCCGAGCCCGAGAGCCCGGTCCGCTATGTGTAGCCCACACACTGGCCCACTGAGCACGCAACACCTTGGGTCATCAAGCCCACCACAAGCCGACCAAAAAGTCCATGGATGATGTTGGTGCCCACTAGTAGCGCATGGCTACCTTATAAATCAAACACAAGTCTCACATCTATCCGATGTGGGATTGGGTTATTACAATCTCCCCCACTTAAATCCTTGACGTCCTCGTCAAGTCCGAATCATACCCCGGGCGTTATAAGATTCAAGAGGTGACTCGTACGGGGATCAAGAAGTGGCTCTCACCTTCTGCGGTGTAGCACTTTGGCCCGTACAGCACTTTGTTCCCATATTTCCGGCCGGGTCTTGCTCTGATACCATTTGTAACGATCCGAGCCCGAGATTCCGATCCGCTATGTGTAGCCCACACACTGGCCCACTGAGCACGCAACACCTTGGGTCATCAGGCCCACCACAAGCCGACCCAAAAGTTCATGGATGATGTTGGTGCCCAGTAGTAGCGCATGGCTACCTTATAAATCAAACACAAGTCTCACATCTATCCGATGTGGGATTGGGGTATTACAGGTAGAATCGAAAATTTGGTGGCCATGGCATAGGGAAGACTGAAGAGATTGAGAATCTCGAGGTCGAGGGTTTGCTGTTTGCCGTTGATAGTTTCATCCTTCTGTTCGACTGTTAGCTTTAAGCGCCCTTTCGTCTAATTGTCTGCCGACTGTTGCATCATGTCGTCTTCACAACTATGTCGTTTCCAATTGGTAATTTTTCATCCCTTTTAATATTTATTAATATTATATATATATATATATATATATATATATATATATATATATATATATATATATATATTCTATACATATATTAAAAAATTGGACCCCTAATATTTTTGGGCCCTAAGCGATCGCCCCTTTGAACTATGCCCAGGAATAACCATGTTCTTCCTCTTCGATCTATTCAATTTGGATTTTGGACTACTCACTTCCTCCGTAGTCCGTACGTACCCTCTACTTTTAAAGGTGTTACTATTAACCGAAGACTTTTCCGTACCCATGAATCTTATACCAATCCTTAACTTATAATTAACGCTAATTATAATCTCATACTATTATTATAATATAATATTTGAGAGATATGTATTAAAATACAACCTTAAAATATATATACCATATACTCCGTCCGTCCTTTAATTATCATTCTAGTTGATCCGACACAAGGATTAAAAAAAGAGTTGGTCACCTTTAAGACGGTTTTACAGATCATTATCCGTAAAACGGAGCCCCATAAAGAAATTCGAGGATTATTATAAATTAATAACACGTTATAAAAAATCACAAAAATGAATATGCTTAGTTGGTTCACAGCATAAATGTTAAGGCTTGGAAAATTGAGTGTGGGTCTAAGGTTCGATAATCTCTAGCACTTCTTTTCAGTTTTATTATTGTGATGTGTCATTTTGCTCCGGTATCCATGTACTTTTAAGGTTTGTCGCCGAAATTCTTATATTTCCCACGCCTTACAGTTTAATCCTTTGTTAGCCCCGTTAGCATCAATTGCCTTGAGATACTTGACGGATCTTAATAGACTTTAACAAAATACTAAATAACACGTTTAAAGCCAAACGTGACACATTTTAAGGTTGAAAGTGACACAACAAAGAGAAATCTATTATAATTCTCATTAAAATTAAAAGGAATACTCTTAATGTGTAACTTTTTAGTATTAAGAGTGTCACTTTTTAGTATTAAATGTGTAACTTTTTAGTATTAAGAGTGATACTTTTTAGTATTAAATGTGTCACTTTTTAATATTAAGAGTGTCACTTTTTACTATTAAATGTGTCATTTTTTAGTATTAAGAGTGTGTCACTTGTTAGTATTAAATGTGCCACTTTTTAGTATTAAATGTATCACTTTTTAGTATTAAATGTCTCACTTTTTAGTATTAAGAGTGTCACTTTTTAGTATTAAGAGTGTCACTTTGAGAACAAAAGTGTGTCACTTTTGGATAATTGTCGTCTTAGGTTTGATTAAGTTTTACTTAGTTACTTTAAATCAGAGTGTCACTTTTAAACATAGAATGTATCACTTTTAAATTTTACGTGTGTCACTTTTGGCAAAAAAAAATCACTTTTCATCTTTAAATTTTTATTCATAAGTGTCACGTTTAGTGTGTCGCTTTTAGGTATTAATTGTGTCACTTTTAGGTATTAAGTGTGTCACTTTTGGTAAAATAACTCATTTTTATAATCATACAATTTGTATCAATAAGAGTGTCACTTTTAGGCTTGAAGTGTGTTACTTTTAGGACTAAAGTGTGTCATTTTTGGGCTACTGATTTTAACAGCAATAACCAATTGAACACTACTAAAATATATCTTCTCATTCATAGAAAAATATATAATCCCAAGCGTCAATCGTTAAAAACACAAAACCATAACTTTTTCAAGGTAAGTATATGTTTCTGATGCGTCCAAGAAATATGGACACACTAGACAAGCCCAATCCGAACACCTGGCTTTCAACGTGCTCTTGAATCCTCAAAGCCCAACTCTGCAATGTGAATGAACAAACATAAACTGGGCAGGGACGCTCCCTGCAAAGGCCCTCCGGCGTGTAAATTAGTACAAGAGAGTCAATAATTCAGCAGAGTTTAGGCTAGAGAAAAAGATTGTGCATACCTCTCTTCACATTTTACCCAGTTTTTATATCTACCGGAAGGCATAACTGTCAATAACTGCTATTAACTGCCCATGATTGCTATTAACTACCCATGAATAACCATGGCCCACAATGGCGGGCGTAATAACTAACCCATTATTGAAAATGTCTCAACTGGAGAATTTCTCGGACATAACCGTCCTCAACTTTAATAAGAACTCTTGCTCGGATATAACTGTTCTTGACTAATGTCAACTCTTTCACGGACGAGCATAATAAGTCGTGCTCGCTGGTTAAGCCCCCACTGTGCAGGTATCTTAACACAGCTCAGCACCTTGCTCGCCTGCTCGGATGTCATTGATTTGCCTTGCATGTGGTCCTTAACTTGGGCCTATTGGGCCGGGTAGCTCAGTAGCCCCCTACTCCTTGTTTCACCGAGTATTCATGCTCGTGACGAGGAGGAGCTCAAGAAATTCGAAAGATACTTTTCTAGGATCATTAAATCCTACATCCCGAATAATTTTGAAACCAAAATCTAGACGCACGGTTGCCCATAAACTCTTTTAGGAATCTGTGCCCAATGAAATTGGGCCGCCAGCCGTCAGCCTACGAAAAAACAGGCTCGCTTTTCCACAACGCATTAAATGCTAAATGCTACTTTAGCTTAGCTTCTGTTATCGAACCTCAATGATGAAACATCTATTAACCGGCGGTTTCTTTTAAAAGACAAGAAGCCCTTTCCATTCCAAATTTTCTCACTCCCACATTCTCACAATTTCGCAAACAGAAACCGATCCTCCCATCTACAATCGCGACAGGCTCTTGGGCTCAAACCAAATCTTCATCCGCTCCAGAAACTTCGAACACTCTTACACATGTATTCTTCCTTCACTTTTGCTGTTTATTTTGTTTTGATTTTGATTTGTGTCTTCATCTGGTTTAACTGTCGAATCCAAAATCTCAATGCCCCCATTTCTTTATCAAAACTTTTTTGAATTTCATGCCTTTGATGCCTTCACACCCAAATTCCTGCCATCACCAAAACTACCTCTACTCAGAAATCGAGGAAACGTTAACCAGTGCCCCGTTTACTGGTTTATGGATAAACCCTAGCTTGCCACGGGTTTTCAATTATTTTCCCTTTTTTCCCCCAAGCAGGGTTTAACCCGTGTTCCTCGATTACTGTAGGATGTCTTCTGACGGTAGAACACCCTCCGAGATCGAAGGTCGAGCATACGACCGTGGAGCTCCTCAAGAACAGGAAGAATCCTCTGCCTCCCCATCTAGCTCGGAAGCAACTGAGCGAGAGATGTCCCCACTTGTTCGACGGAGGCCTTCCCGAACACTCCCTCGCAATATCGAGCAAGCTACCGAAAGTCCCCCGAATTCTAACAGACCAACCGACCAAGACCAAGGCCTCATCTAGCACACCCTTTATTTCTTGGGACGACTTAAATAGCGAGGATGAGGTATCAACCTGGTTTTATTCCTTAGGTTTGGACCCAAAGAATTATCGAGTTAAAGCCTTCGACCTAGACATAGATGAAGCCGGTCACAACTTTCAAAGAGACCGGATGGTTTTCTATTTTGACTTCTTCTTAGTTGGTCTCCGTTTACCTTTAGATCCCTTCTTTGCTGAATTCCTCATAGTGAACAATGCCCTTACTTGTAACCTAACCTTAACCACAGTTAGGTTTTTGATTTCTTATATCGTAGCTTGTAGACTTCTCAGTTTTGAGCCAAGTATGGAACTTTTCAGAAAATTCTTTCTTTTTTCCATTGACAAGAAAACCGGGCGCATGTCTGGTCGTTCGAACCCAAATTACTTTAAACTTCTTTCAGAGAACCCAAACAAGGTGGATGCTTGGGACTCAAAACCCTTACTAGTAGAATCTCGCGTAGGCTGGCCTTTTGCTCCCTACCTCAACAACCTAGCCATTGCCAAATATGATAAGCAAGCCTTCCGAACAGGAGAACCACAGCTCGCTAGAGCTTTCAGAAAGCTCCTCGGGGTAAAAGACGGAAAACAGGGACAAGATTGGGTCTTAGATTGGACTACCTTAACCTCCGACCTCCCCACTTTACGCCGAGCTGCAATTTTGAACTGGCCAGTACAAGGCTACGAACCACAAACCATCCTGGATCCCGAGGTACCCCATCCTTTTTGGGGAAACTGTCACGGTGGAAATTTTCCAAGTGAATGTCCGAGATGCCTTCAACTCGGAAGAAACTGCACTCCTGCCTTCTCCCTATCTGGTTTGCTCAACTTTCTCCTTTATCTTACTGTCACTGATCCCGACTTTATCTTATAGCGAAGTTACTTTATTTCACAGACATGAGGCAAATGGAGGATTCGAACCGTTTTTTACAAGCCATACGAAGAGGATCTGTAAGTAGGAATACCCAAATGGCTGGACAACCACAACCTCGACTCCCAACAGTCCCAGCCACCAACACTGGGCGAGGAAATAACCGGGTTAACCAGCCAAGCCAAACAGCAGCTGCTTCTCACACACCAACAGCCCTTGTCAACCAATCCCCTGTACTACCTCAACCTCAGCAACAACAACCGCAACAACAAACACGGCAACAACAACAACCACAACAGCAACAACCTCAATAGCAACAAAAAAGGCCTCTTCCACCTTCCCCCCCTGAAAGAAGGACTCGATCGAGGACTGATCAAAGTGATCCTGCTGAAGCCTCTAGCTCTCGAGCTCCCATCTGGCAGAGAGAAAACTTCGATATGCCGGAAAGTCGCGAGCTAGCGACCAAACTTATTGCTGAAATTGGGGCTGTTCTCGATCTAGCAAACATAAACACTAACAAAAGAGGTGGTCATGCTGCTAGCATCGGGTTGGGTATGGTAAAAAGACTTAGGCATACCGGCATCAGGCGAAGAAGCACCGAACTCGCAAGTGCGGTCCTGGTCGGGGAAATTGGGATGTGCATGACTGAGGTAACCCATTTCACCCCTTACTACCAATTGAGCCTTTCTCTTTCACTTCTAACTTGGTTTGTTTTTCATTTCCAGATGGCCACCAAGACTGAACTTCTTTTTGATCGCCTTATCGACAATGTCAAAACTTCCAGCTCGCTTAGCACGGAGAAAAATGCCTTAGAAGAACAAGTCAACTCGCTACGGGCCGAGTTGAAAGAAAATGAAGAGAGCTTGACGTCCAAAGTCACCGAAATCTCCAAACTGGAAGAGGAAAAGAGGATCCTTGACGCCCACCTCACCTTCTCAAAGAAATCCGAGGAATCTGCTCTCAACAATATTACCCAGGTGAGGAGAGATCTGCGAGAAGCAACCAATGAGCTGGAAAAGGTGAAGAAAGATGCCACGGCCAGGGAAAACAAATTAAAGACTGAGTTGGTACAAGCCCGTGTCCAGAAAGAAAATCTCATCACCGAATATAAGAATTCCGAGGACTTTGCTGCTGCCGTTGAAGAAGAAGCCTATCCTTTTTTCCTGCAGGGGGTCAACCACATTCTGCGACAACTGGCTTGTAGCGGGCTCGAAATTAGGCCCTAACAGCTTGCAACCTGGGGCACTAATACTCCCTTTTGTGCTGAAGCTCGCCCGGGACATGCCTTAGTCCCGTATTCTGTAGACGAACTCACCTCCTTGGCCGAGCTGGACACCAACAAAGGGCTAGATACTTGGACCCCTCCCCCCACTCTCCCATCCCCCGGAATCAACAATGAAGCAACCAACCAGGAAGCCGCGAATGAAGATCCGACCAACCAAACTAGCACCAATCCTACTCCAACTCTAGCTGATCCAATCCTGCTTGATGAATCCTAAACAACTTCGGAGCCTGCGTGCTCTAAGCCCCAAAACAATTGACATTTCATTTTATCTTCTGTAATATTTTTACTTCATTTGCTTTTGTTAACTGAATATTTCTCTCGATGCATGCTTTTAAATTTGAAGAACTGCTTTTGCATATCTAATTCCTTCCTGAATAAAGATACTTCTTATCCGAGCAAAGAAGAAAATGAACTCCATTTACGAACATAAAACACTATATTCGTAAATGGAGAATGATCGAGCAAAATAAAAATACTACCCCTCAAACCAACTCTCACAACGAGCATAAAGCCCTTTATGCTCGGAGAAGAGAGATTATTGAGGAAAAAACATCACCTCCTCAAACCAACTTTCCCTTCGAGCACAAAGCCCTTTATGCTCGAAGAAGGAAAGTTATCGAGGAAAAACACCTCCCCTCAGACCAACTTTCCCTTCGAGCACAAAGCCCTTTATGCTCGAAGAGGGAAGTTTCTGAGGAAAAATTCAACTCAAGCAATCAAAAACTTAGAAAGCCCAATTAAGCTTTACTATAATTATTTTTCATCGGATGGAAAAGCACATAAGCACATACTACTAATATCGATCACCAGTGGTTTCGCCTCAACCCATTTCGTAAAATAATCAACCGCTACGACGGCGTACTTGAATTTAGAACGAGCAATGGGAAACGGACCAATCAAATCTATTCCCTACATATCAAACGGCCATGAAGTTATGACAGGAGTCTGCTCAGTAGATGGCAAACGTGGAATATCCGCATAACGCTGACACTTGTCACACCGACGAACATACATATCGGCATCCCGTCGTAATGTTATCCAGTAAAATCCAGCTGCTAACACTTTCTCGGCTAGTGATCACTGACCAGGATGACCTCCACATTTACCTTCATGCACTTCGCCCAAGATTCCTTCCGTCATCTCCGGTCGCACACACCTCAACAGTGGTCGAGTGTAAGACCTCCGGTACAAAATGTTATCCAAAACGAGATAGCGACATGATCGTTTCTGGATGGTTCTCCCTTCCTTTTTGTCCTCAGGTAACACCCCTTGCTCGATATAGGCCCGAAGGTCGTCTATCCAACATTTTGTAGTCGGATCAATATCCATGATCATCTCCTTCTCAATGACAGGAACCTCCAAATGCTCGATCATGACTCCAGGATGTAGTGATTGAATTTCATCCTCCGCCATCTTTGACAAATAATCTGCTCGCATGTTATCTTCCCGAGCAATTCTCACTAACTCCCAGTAATCGAAATCCTTTAAAACTTCCTTTACCAGTGCACAATAACGGACCAAGACCGGATGATGTACTGCATAATCGCCCTTAACTTGGTTTACCACCAACTGAGAGTCACAATATACCACCACTTCATGCACTCCAATGTCTTGCGCGAGCTCGAGCCCAGCAATCAACGCTTCGTACTCGGCCTGATTGTTGGAAGCTGGGAATTTGAAGCGCAGTGCCTTCTCAAATTCTACATCTTGTTTTGGTGGAACTAATACTAAACCAGCACCACTCCCAAACCGACTAGCTGAACCATCAACATGAAGCTCCCAACAATATTCCGGCCTCGGCTTTGGATGTACACTACTCGCCGTCGTTGTTTTATCCACAATTTCTTCCTCCTCGCCAGAATCCTTAAAACTTGTCTCAGCCACAAAATCCGCTAAAGCTTGCGCCTTGATGGCTCGCCGAGGCTGATAGTCAATGTCAAACTCAGTTAATTCAATCGACCACGTAAGTAGTCGACCAGAAGTGTCTGTTTTATGCAAAATCTTTCTCAAAGGCAAATCCGTGTATACAACAATCGAGTGAGCAGAAAAATAAGCTCGAAGTTTCCGAGCAGCAACAACAAGCGAGTAAGCCCATTTCTCTGCATTAAAATATCTTCCCTCTACATCAGTGAGGGCCTTTGAAACATAATAGACAGGCTTTTGTACATTATATTCCTCCCTAACCAAAACAGCAGCTACCGCCTGCTCGGTAGCTGCAAAATAAACAAACAATTTTCACCAAAAACCGGGCTACTCAACAAGGGTGGACTTCCCAAATACTTCACCAATTCTTCAAAAGCTTTCTGGCATTCAGGAGTCCATTCAAACCCTTTATTACCCCGAAGAACCTTGAAAAAAGGCAAGCACCGCTCTGCCGACCTCGAGATGAACCTTCCTAAAGCAATCACCCTGCCATTAAGCCTCTGCACGTCCTTAATGCAGCGAGGAAGCTTCATAGTGACCAATGCCTTTATTTTCTCAGGATTGGCCTCAATTCCCCTCTCAGTAACCATGAAACCGAGGAACTTGCCAGCCTTTACCCCGAACACACATTTGCTCGGGTTCAACTTCATGTTGTTCTTCCTAAGATTAGCAAAGGTCTCACCCAAATCCTCTGCATGCCCGCGCCCTTTGGTCTTGACCACCATGTCATCAATGTAAGCTTCCACGTTTCTCCCGAGCTGCGAGCTGAACACCTTGTTCACCATCCTTTGATATGTAGCTCCAGCATTCTTCAAGCCAAAAGGCATCATCTTGTAACAATACAGCCCCCCTGCTGCTCGGAAAGCTGTCAGAGCCTTATCCTGCTCAGCCATCTTCACCTGATGGTACCCAGAATAGGCATCTATAAAGCTGAGAAGCTCGAACCCCGCAATGGCATCTACCAATTTATCAATCCTCGGCAGAGGATAACAGTCCTTCGGGCAAGCTTTATTCAAATCTGTGAAGTCAACACACATCCGCCATTTGCCATTGGACTTCTTCACCATTACCACATTCGCCAACCAGGTTGGGTAATGTATCTCCTCGATGATGTCTGCCTTAAGCAATTTCTCAACCTCTTCCTTGATCGCCTGATCCTTCTCCACCGAATAAATTCTAGGGCGCTGCTGAATTGGCCGAAAGGCTGGATCAACATTCAGCTGGTGCAAGGCCACGGTCTCGCTTACCCCCTGCATATCCTCTGGTCGCCAGGCAAAAACATCAAGGCTGTCCTGCAGCTGCTTAATTAATCTTTCCCTGGCATCTGGCGTCAAAGCTCTACCAATCTTGATCTTCTGCTCGGGATAAGCAGAGTTGATGACCACCTCTTCCAGCTCGTCTTGAGCTGTAAACTCTGGCTCATCTCGCATTTGGAGCGTGTCACACTCCACTTTTTCATCCTTCTCAGCTCGATCCTCAACTTTATCAAGCTGGTCTACATCCATAGCCTCAACTGGCTCCTCAGATATGGCTGCTGGCAAAGACTCATCCATAAGGTCAACGACCTCATTCGGCTCCTTAAATCCCCCCGACGTCAGTGTCGGCAAAGGATTATTAACACCTTCCTCGGTCACCTCTTCTTGCTCGGCTTGTGCCGGCAACTGCGCTGACGGCAAGGATGGAATAACCTCAATATCTATTCGAGCAGCAACCACTGCCGTATCTTCTTCAGTTTGACATTGCTTCCCCGACTTCAATGTTGGCACGGAGCTTGCATCCATCTCCAAATCCTCCTGTACCATCGCTACCACTGATGGTCCTACAGTCACATGCGAAGTTTCCTTGGTGCTAATAGTAACCTTCTGCTCGCCATCCTCCAAGGTCAACTTCTGTTTCTTTCTTTGTGTATCTCGCACATACTCGAGCACTGCTCGCGGCTGGCTCCGCAATACTCCCACTCCTTGATCACTACAGAATTTGACTCTCTGATGTGGGATTGACGCCACCATCTGCAACTTGGCCATGCTCGGTACGCCCAAGATAATGTTGTAGGGAGATTTCAAATCGATTACCATGAAGGTAATCTTTTCAGCCCGAGTCCTGACTCCCTCACCAATAAACACCTCTAACTCGACGGTGCCCTTGTCCGGAACCTTATGATTGGTAAAACCCTCTAAAGCCCCAGCATACGGGTTCAAGCGATCATCACTCAACTCCAACCCCTGGAAGCAGGAGTAATACATCACATCCCGGCAGGCTCCTGTATCCACTAAGATTCTGTGCACGACCCAGCCATCAACCAACGCTGAGACAATCAACGATTGTTCGCCTGCAACATTACTCGCCAACTCGCTGCGAGTAAACTGAATGGCCTGCTCACCCTCCTGCAAAGTCGTAGGTCGCTCCACCACTTTTGACAGAGAGTAGATCTGCTTGCCAAGCTGTATCGGAGTGAGCTCTTCATCCATTATGACATTTATTACCCCCCTGATCGGTGGGGCTTCCCGCCTAGGGGCATTCCCTCTATTACCTGCATCTCGCTTAAAATGATCTAGCCGCCCCTCGTTAATCAACTTTTGAATGGCCTTCTTCAAATGCCAACATTCTTCCGTAGTATACCCATAATCATCATGATAGGCACACCTTTTCGTATGATCCCTTTCACCGGCAGTAGCTGGATTCATGCGAGGAGGATTAGGAAGCTCGTTCATGACCTCGTACATAATATCTTCACGCAGCGTGTTGAGTGGGGTCAAGTCCGATTCACGAAGAAACTCCTTCGGCCGATCATAATGAGACTTGCTTTTATTATAGCCTCCACTTCCTGCCTGGCCGTTTCCCTTAGCATTCCCCACAGCTTCGCTACTCTCCTTTTTCTTTTCCTTCTTCGCTGTCTCCCCAGCGCACCATTTCTGTGCTCGCATGAGCATCTCTGCCTGTGTCTTTGGTTCGCGCATACTCAACTCTGATCGCAAACCACCTTCACCTTCCAACAATCCAGTTTCAAAACACAATGTGACCTCTTGCTCGGTCAAACCAGGGACTTGCTCGAGGACCTTGGTAAACCTCTCAAGGTAACTCGCCGTTGACTCATGTGCACCTTGCTTGACCTTGGACAAATCAGCCCTTGTTTTTGCTAATGAACCGGCCGTCCCAAAATCAGCCAAGAACATTTCTCGCAGATCTGCCCAATTGTTGATCGAGCGTCGTGGCAATGCTCCCATCCAAGCTAGAGCTTTTCCTTGTAACGCACCAACAAAAGCTCTAATCTTCAATGCTTCATCAGAAGTCACCAAACCAATTTGGGACTCAAAAGACATTAACCAGTCCCTGGCCTTGGTTTTTCCCGTGTATTCTTTAATGTTGGGGAAGATCAACCCCTGTGCTGGTGGAGCGTTCTCGATCCATGGAGCTAACGGGCTGGCAGATGTGCCCAAAAAATTCCCATCTAAAGCCTTGCCTTGTTCCCAAGCTTCCATCCTACGCTTCAACTCCTCAAAATCCTGCATATTTATGGTTGCAGGCAAACCAACCCTAACCTGAGGCTGTACCACAGGCAAAGGAGGGGCCTGTGGGGGTCCCATAACCGCAACGGTTTGAGGAATCCCCACGGCCTGCGCCACCTGTACCTGAGGCACCCCAGCAAGCTGTGCAACTTGTGCAGCTGATTGATGCACATCTCATTTTCCTTGGGAGCCATTGGAATGATGAGATCGCTTAGGATATCTGGCTTTCACCCAGGAGACCCGGGTTCGATTCCCGGCAACGGAACCAACTGATGCGTCCAAGAAATCTGGACACACTAGACAAGCCCAATCCGAACACCTGGCTTTCAACGTGCTCTTGAATCCTCAAAGCCCAACTCTGCAATGTGAATGAACAAACATAAACTGGGCAGGGGCGCTCCCTGCAAAGGCCCTCCGGCGTGTAAAGTAGTACAAGAGAGTCAATAATTCAGCAGAGTTTAGGCTAGAGAATAAGATTGTGCATACCTCTCTTCACATTTTGCCTAGTTTTTATATCTACCGGAAGGCATAACTGTCAATAACTGCTATTAACTGCCTATGATTGCTATTAACTGCCCATGAATAACCATGGCCCACAATGGCGGGCGTAATAACTAACCCATTAATGAAAATGTCTCAACTGGAGAATTTCTCGGACATAACCGTCCTCAACTTTAATAAGCACTCTTGCTCGGATATAACTGTTCTCGACTAATGTCAACTATTTCACGGACGAGCATAATAAGTCGTGCTCGCGCCTCAGCTTTGCTCGTTGGTTAAGCCCCCACTGTGCAGGTATCTTAACACAGCTCATCACCTTGCTTGCCTGCTCGGATGTCATTGATTTGCCTTGCATGTGGTCCTTAACTTGAGCCTATTGGGCCGGGTAGCTCAGTTTCTTACTTAAACTTACAAAATTTACTGAAAATATGTCTATAATAACCGAGCATTAGGAGTCTTGGAACCAAATTCATTGGCTTGATTGGAATCAGAAAAATCAGTAGTCTTTTTCTTGCCCTTTTCAATACTTCCCTTAATTTTTTTTCTCATTCCCTTTGTAACAGAGCGAGCAGGATCTAGGCATGTAGTAGATGAACTTGAAACACGATATGATTCATTCATGGTTCGGTAAATTCTTTAAGGAAGAGTGTCACTTTTTTAAATATTAAGAGTGTCACTTTTTAGTATTAAGAGTATCACTTTTTAGTAATAAATGTATCACTTTTTAGCATTAAGAGTGTTACTTTTTAGTATTAAGAGTGTCACTTTTTAGTTTTAAGAGTGTTACTCTGTAATTTAATAAAAGTTATAATAAATTATAATAAATTTTCATTTATAGTGTCACTTTTAACATTAAAATGTGTCACTTTTTGTGTTTTTAATGTGTCACGTTTGGTTTTAAATGTGTCATTTAGCATTTCGTCAAAGTCTGTTAGGATCAGTCAAGTATCCCAAAGAAATTGATGCTAATGGAGCTAACAAACATTGAAAGTGGAGGGGCACCAAGCAAATAGAGGAAATGAGCATTAAAAAAAAATTGTTGCTGGAGGGAGTCAAACCAATGGATCAAGGCGCTTTAAACACCCTTAAGGTCGGCCCTTCACCAACTCATCCAACCAACTTTTGTGATTTATATTAACAAGTTTAGTTATTAACCCGCGAATTTATATATGGGGCTCCGTCTTATGGATTTAGGATCCGTAAGACCGTCCTACACAAGTTTTTGCCTTAAAAAAAATTGACTTGACTATTTATATTGGTTTAATGTGTAGTTTCTTTTAAAGTTCATGTGTATGTGGTTCATAATTAAAGTAAGATGAAAAAGTAAAAATAAAATTAATAAAAATAATATTTTAAAAAGATAAGTTTCAAACTGAACAATTATTTTAAGATAGATAAAAAAAAGAAAAAAACGATAATTTATAACAGATATAGGCAATCACAAAGTCTCGGTTACATTTGGTTAACCTCAATTAATTAATGGGTATCTTTGAATATGACTAGCTAACCCAAATAGTTGACCATCCATTTTATCTCCAACATTCCTCTTTGACTAATTCGATAAACTCCATATTAGTTTTCTTGCAGTAGTTGATAGATACAAAACGGGGTATTAACATCTACTTTATTATCTCTTTCCCCATTACTATAAATAATTACAAGTCGGTACATTTTTCAAAACATGTTTTTAAATCAATCCAGTCATTTTTTAGGCATATCTTTTAGGTACATTTTTAGAGTAAAAATACATCACTGCCCCTATATGTATCAAGCGCTGCTTCGCGAACATTCAACTGTAGACGTAACGTCGACAATCACCATGGAGGAATCAGGTCGGAGAAAATCTTGAAAGAGAAAAAGTGGAGATCTAGCCTTGAATTTGACAGGCCTAGTTGCGCCTTGCCTATGTCATCCTAAAAAGCCTGTGCTGTCTATATGAGCCATTAGATCACCAAATAAAGATAGATTTCCAGCTCGAGAGACTAAGAAGAGACTGAGAGTGGGGTGGCTAAGCGTGCGACGCCGGCGAAATGGGTGGCCGGTGAAGCCACGAAGAATTGAAGATAAAAGGGGTGGACGGTGGACCTGGTGGTGGTTGGACTGGTGGCGGGTCTGTCATGACTTCTGGTGTGGCTGTGCGTCTGTGCCTGTAACACCCCGCTCCTTCGTTAGCCCGGGTTGCGTGCCATACTTGTACTTCTTCCTTTGTCAATAGTATGTTTGGTTTGCGATAGGGTCTAGATGTGTATGAGATACCATATTAAGACCAAAACATTATTAAGAGATGTCATATAGTTGTTGACTTGCTAAAGTCACAAGTTGTGACTCGACGATAGTCGGAATGCGACGCGATTGAGAGTTTACTTGCATTTTGTGTTCGTGACCTCGGTTTGGTCCTAGACCCTTATAAGATGGCTTATTAACATGTTTAGATGTATTAGACTTCAAGTTGGAGGTGTTCCTTAAGTCTATCGATGATTTGGAAGCTTTGGAGAAAGTGCTCGTCTCTATCGCGTAGCTCAGGGATCGAGTCGTGTAATCGTCTCTCCTTTGGGACTCTTATTTCCCTAGTTGTTGTTCAAATTCCTAGAAGTATTTAAGCTTCTTCATTAGCCCTTAGACTTGCCTTAAAAGTCTCCTTTCATTGCTCGTTCAATTGCTAGTTCATTCGTCGTTCAAGTTGCACGTTGTTGCACCTCTTCCCGGTTTCGCTCCAAGTTGTTTCGGAAGTTGTTCGGGTGTGTTTCCAACTTGTTTTGAGTTGGGTTAGACCTTAGAATGGTTGCCCATGAGTTTGGGACCATTTAGGACATGTTTAGACCAAGTTCAAAGGCTGGACCATGCGCTCGCATCGAATTCTGATCACCAGCTCGCGGGACAGTGCTGAGAGCATTGCAAAATGAACATGAGCTTACAGAAGTCCAGGCGCCCGCCTCAAGTGCTGGTTGCACCTACGGAATTTTTCTCTTGCAATCTGATTGTGACCAATTAGACCCTTAACCCCCCATCCTAATTGACCCTAAACCTCCCTAACCCTCCTTACTTATGTCCTAACATCTCTAACAAGTTTTAAGAGTGGATTAAGAGTGCTTTAGTGATCAATTAAGCTACCAAAAATCAGATTTTAAGAGACCACAATGTCATGACACTTGTCCCACTCAGTTTTTGAACTAATATACACCACATCTGCAGATTTTGACCCTCATTTCTCTCCTTCACTCTCCAAAAATGAAATATCTTCTCCAAGACTCTCCCATGGCTTCTTGAAGCTCTCATCTTCTTCCTCCATGAGTCCTTGAGGGTCCTTCTTGACCTTCCATGGTTCCTCTTCTTCGTTGCTCAAGCCCTAGCTATAGAATCGAAGAGCTTGACGAGTAGATTACTTCCAACCAATTACTTTCTCATTTTTCTTTCTTGATTGGGGATTGAAGGTAAGTTACTTCTTCTCTCTTTGATTTTGTACTCATTGATCCTAAGGAAAACAAACTCTATGCTATTTGAGGTCAATGAGTACACATACTTGCTTTGTGTGATTTTAACTTGTGATTTGAGCATGTGAACTTGTTAAGAGCATATGTAGGATGAATTCTATGATTGTTGAAGTATATTGTTACTCTTCATCTTGAGTTTCTAGGATTGTGAGCATGCTAGAAATCATGTTTACATTTCATTTGGGTTTATTATGAAAGTATGCCTAAGTTTGGGGCTTTGGATATGGGAACTCACTAAACATCATGAGTATGATCATTTAATTGAAATTAAGTGATTTATGAATTGGGTTATGATTTATGTTGGGTTTTGTTATGAATTTTAGGGCTTGAAATCAACCCCGAATTATTTGAGAAATTATTGTTAATTGAAGTGGGTGTTAATGTTGAGATTGATGAAGGATGTAAATAATGAAACTTAGTATTTAGACTCAACGGAGTCGAAAAAAATTCAATAATGTGTTAATGAACTCGGGTTGGAATCCTACGACATTTGGGTTTCGGTTGACTATGATTATAATGAGTTCTTGGGTTGTTAGGCTTGGGAATCAAGCCCGAATGAATTTTGAGAATTTGTAGTATATATGAATGAAATGTTTAATTGTGGGTTTATGAAACACATAAAGAATGAAATGTAGAATTAAGACTCAACGGAGTCGTTGTAAGGTCAATAATATAATAATGAGCTTTGGGTTGAAACCCTACGATGATCGGGTCTTGCTTAGTTATGTTTGTGCGTACCCGAGTATCTTATTCGGTGTCCAATCGAGACACTCATGTTATAGAGACCTATTGGGAGTATGTTTAGGCGTGCTCGTTGGAGCCGAGTATTAGAGATCAACCTATGATCTCGTATGCCTTTAAGAAATGATCATTTGAACGAGTTTTCCTTTAGGGGATTTGGTCGCGTGCACATGAATGCACTTGCGAGGGAGTGACTACGGGGTAGTCTTGATGTTCTTGAGTATAGCATTGAGGAAGTCGGTTATATACGACAGTTGGGACTATTGTTGAGTCCGGTATGCTTTTATGTATAGACTAAATGCTAAGTCTTGATTGTGGTTGTTCTTAGACTAAATAATAGTCTTGATTTAATCTTGAGTAGAGGACTATAGTAGACCTCACGTCGTGATTTATTGAGCTTATAAGCTATTCTTGAATTGGTGATGACTTGAGGTTTATGAATACCTCAATATGTGGTTCTTGAACTAAACTTACAAGTTAGCTGAACATGTTAAGTGTGTACATTTATGTGCATTGTTTATTGGGTTTTGTAGAGCATTATGACCTACTTGATTTGATGAGTCCTTTTGTGATGGACTTGGTCCTCATTGGTTTATCCAAGTAAATATCTACTTGAGCATCTTGATTTGAGTCCAGCTGGCGTCTTGGTCGTTTTGTCGGCAATGGGACGATTCATAGCCTTTGGAAACATTCGCTATGAATCGCCGCATTGGTACCCTTTCTCCTCACTATATGGCCAATAGTGGGATGTGGTCTCGTATTAGCGCCACCTAGCCTGATATTGAGCTCCCATTTCTCATCCCAGGGTTGGATGAATGTAACGAGGTACTCATTAAGAAAACTGATGAGTTGTGATCATTTGAGGATTGAAACCCAGATTATGATCATTTGAGGGTTGGACCCATGGTTTAAATATTGAGGGCTAGGCCAGTGCAGTTATACGTGTTTACGTATGAGCATTTATGTGAAAGATAATATGCTATATGGCTTATGTGAGTTTATGTGCTTTGATAACTAAGTACATGTTTATTGTTGGTATACTAGTATGATACCATGATTTTTATATATGCTTGTGCATTATGCCATGCCATGCCATGCCATGCCATGCTATGCCATACATTTGCATTTAGTAACTTACTAGGTCATTATGACTCATTTCGTGTGTTTGTTTTCCTTAGTTTGTGCAGTGAGCTCGTTAGTGCGCGTTGCAGCTACAGGTGCGTGTTTGATAACAGGTGGTCTTCCGGGCGATAGCTTGGAGTTATTATTATTATTGTATTTATTATCTTGTGAGACACGGACGTAAAGTTATGTAAACTTTACTTGGGTAGTTATGTTAGTATTTTATGGTCGTTTATTTTTGGGTGCCGACTTGTTTGGTCGAGCTATTGTAATTATTTAGAAGTTATTATATCGTCTTTCCGAGCAAGGTTTTAGCTCGCGTATTCTAGTATTGTGTTATGGTCGTTTCTATCTCCGTCAAGTATCTTGTGAGATTTTGGTTTAATTGTTGGTGTTTAATATCTTTTTCGTTTAGTTGATTTGTCCCTCCGGCATGTTATAGCCGTTGAGTGGTTGTTTATCAGGTTGGTATTTTGTTGATTCGCCGGCCTTAGGTTTGCCGATGGTTTGTTGCCCGTGCGCAATGTTGCGTCACGCGAGTCATAGATTGGTCGAGAGATAGTTATCTCGCAGCCTTGCGTTCCTTTGTTTAGGATTAAAGGCTTGGGTTCCACTTATGATTTGCTTCCGCAGATTTTAGCTTTTGGTTGTTCCGTATTGCCGTTATGGCTTTACCTTCCTGTTTTGAGCTTGTTGGCTCATCTGTTGACTCGCACCATTATGCTTAGCAGGTGCTTGTCCATCTTTTAGCTTGTCTTGACGGCACGACCTTGGGATTTCGCATTGGAGTCCGGGTCGGGCTGTTACACTTGGTATCAGAGCTATAGGTTAGCTGTTTCGCCAGGATAGGTTCCTTGGCCTAGTTTGGGTTGGGTTTATTGTTGAGTTATTAACGCTGAGTGTTCTTTGTAGGCGTATTATGTCAGGAACTTGGCATGGAGCTAGTTCTAGTAGACCCCGTTCGGGTACAGCTCGTGGCAACGAGAGAGGGGAGAGAATGTTAATGATCCGCGTATGACTCCTCAACAGATGTTTGGATTGAAAGACGATTCTACTGTTCTTGCAAGGTTCTTGAAGTTGAAACCGGAAAGTTTTGATGGAAAGCTGGATACTACTAAGGTGAAACATTGGCTAGAAAGCATCGAGAAGATCTTTGCAGTTTTGGGTTGTACATCAGAAGAGATGGTGACCTTAGCGGTGTTTAGATTGGATGGTGCGGCCGAGCATTGGTGGCTTGAAATACGAGATCGTTGGAGACGGCATGGAGTACCTCGAGTGTGGGATAACTTTGTCAAAGAGTTTATGGTACGGTTTAGTCCGGCAGTAATTCGAGAAAGAAGAGAGATGTAATTCCTAGTGTTAGAACAAGGAGATATGACCGTGGCTCAGTATTCAACAAAGTTTGTAGAGCTGGCTCGCTATTGTGGTTACTTGGTACTGGATGAGGCTAGGAAGACCGAGAGATTTGTGAAAGGCCTGTGGACGAAATATCGTAGGCAGCTTATTCCATTACAGCTTACGGATTACCAAGCGGCTGTGGATCGTGCGTATGCGATGGAGATGGATATCGAGGATCATGCTCGAGAGAGAACCTCGGAGACTATTAGGATTGCTACTTCTAACTCTAGACGGAGACGACGAGGTGACGAGTTGACATGTAACTTTTGCAAGAAAATAGGACACACCGAGGATAGGTGCTGGGGTACAACAGGAAAATGCTTTGTTTGTGGCGGCGATCATGTTCGTAAAGATTGCCCGAGGAGGAGAGTTAGTCGGTCTGGGAGTACTAGTCAACAATCCAGTGGCTCCAAGAGAGATAGTGGTGGACGGCCTAGAGTTTGAGGTAGTGGTGCGCGTGGCGGTTGACCATTGCTGAGTTTTGAAACCTATCCGAGATAGGAAGGTATACTCTCGTATATATATTATACCATTGCTACTGTTACCGTTATTATGAGTACACGTTTTAATCGGTAGCTCATGTGCATTCATACATACATTATATGGTGTATTGTGTAATATTGGTTATTTGCTCGATCGGGAATAATACCCCAATGTGAGATCGATATATAAAATGGTTTGTTTTGTGGATTACCGGTAGGTAATCGCACGTGGTGTATGGGTTCTTGTTTAGTCTATATATGTGTAAGACTATGCTATACATAGAGTTGTGGTTTTATGTGGTTATATACAAAGGCCATAGTATGAATATATATGAAACCTGAATTGTATGTTGACACATATTGGTTTGGTATGATGTTTGTATATTCTATGAAGATATGTTTAACGTAATGAATAATATTATACTATATTATTGTTAGTGGTTATTACGCGAGTAGAATACACTCGACTAGTACGAAGGTTAATTGCTACGATTTATTAGTTGATTTCGGCTGCACAGGGAGAGATTGACGCTTCACCGTTAGTATTGAGACGTTAACGTTGTATTAGTATGCATTGGTTGTAGACTTGGTCTAGGGCCTAAGTAAGGATAGTTTTGCGGAGTATAGACGTTACGAGTATCGGTAGACGTGTTGGTTTCTTGTAATTTCTAGTGAATTATCTTGGTTGAGTGTACTAGGTACACGAGTTTTGTGGTAGCTATGATTGTTGTTTGCCAAGGTAATAGACCTTGTTATTTGATCTGCTTTTATTCAGTTATGTGCATTAGTTGTAGGAAACACCAACTTGATGCATTTACATTGTAGTATGTTAAATTCTTATCTCATAATTATTATCTCATATTCATTCATTTCATTAGTATAGGGGACTGTTTGAAGGATGCTTAAAAATTTTCATTCATGAACCTTCGCATCCTTACGACGGAAACTTTTGAAGCTAATTCAGCAGGTACCCTGAATTGGTGAGCAAAAGGTATTCGTCGTTGGACTAGGATTGGTAAGAATTAAGTTAGAAATTGACTATACCTATTACCAAACGGAATGGACAGAAATGGAATGAATTTTCAAAACATTTCATTAATGTGCTCTTATATGTGTTCTTACCCGCGATTGGGAAATCGCAAGTGTGATTTACATGGTTTGAAATGCCGATTCGATTACCTTTAATTTTTTTGAGAATTGTTCCATAGGCAATTACTATTTCTTTTAACTTAGAATCTCTTGTGTTTGAATTTCGTGTTGAGCCCCGAAACAAATAGTTTCGGTAGTTGAATATATTATTATGTTTAAATTTCGGATTTTGCTTACATGTTTGGCGTAGTATTATTCGTATGGGTATTCGCGACTCAAGTATGGGTCATAGTATTTTCAATCGTAAGTGTTGAAGTTGTTGTGTCTATTGAGAGTTCGTAAACTTTTGAATTCGGATTATTGCAGTTAGACCCTCGTGTATCATGTGGTGGTAGGCTCGGAGATTCGAGTCAAGGTTGGTGGTTTTGAGATCGAGTGTTAACCTGGGATTAAGAGACACAGTAATCGTTGTCTCGATGTATTATGGTTGAGTGCGGACCTAACGTTGGTTTGTATCATGATTTAGAATTCGGGACGAATTCTTTTTAAGGTGAAGAGAGTGTAACACCCCGCTCCTTCGTTAGCCCGGGTTGCGTGCCATACTTGTACTTCTTCCTTTGTCAACAGTATGTTTGGTTTGCGATAGGGTCTAGATGTGTATGAGAGACCATATTAAGACCAAAACATTATTAAGAGATGTCATATAGTTGTTGACTTGCTAAAGTCACAAGTCGTGACTCGACGATAGTCGGAATGCGACGCGATTGAGAGTTTACTTGCATTTTGTGTTCGTGACCTCGGTTTGGTCCTAGACCCTTATAAGATGGCTTATTAACATGTTTAGATGTATTAGACTTCAAGTTGGAGGTGTTCCTTAAGTCTATCGATGATTTGGAAGCTTTGGAGATAGTGCTCGTCTCTATCGCGTAGCTCGGGGATCGAGTCACGTAATCGTCTCTCCTTTGGGACTCTTATTTCCCTAGTTGTTGTTCAACTTCCTAGAAGTATTTAAGATTCTTCATTAGCCCTTAGACTTGCCTTAAGGTCTCCTTTCATTGCTCGTTCAATTGCTAGTTCATTCGTCGTTCCAGTTGCACGTTGTTGCACCTCTTCCCGGTTTCGCTCCAAGTTGTTTCGGGAGTTGTTCGGGTGTGTTTCCGACTTGTTTTGAGTTGGGTTAGACCTTAGAATGGTTGCCCATGAGTTTGGGACCATTTAGGACATGTTTAGACCAAGTTCTGGACCATGCGCTCGCATCGAATTCTGATCACCAGCTCGCGGGACAGTGCTGAGAGCATTGCAAAATGAACATGAGCTTACAGAAGTCCAGGTGCCGGCCTGGACATATGTGAGGCGCCCGCCTCAAGTGCTGGTTGCACCTACGGAATTTTTCTCTTGCAATCTGATTGTGACCAATTAGACCCTTAACCCCCCATCCTAATTGACCCTAAACCTCCCTAACCCTCCTTACTTATGTCCTAACATCTCTAACAAGTTTTAAGAGTGGATTAAGAGTGCTTTAGTGATCAATTAAGCTACCAAAAATCAGATTTTAAGAGACCACAATGTCATGACACTTGTCCCACTCAGTTTTTGAACTAATATACACCACATCTGCAGATTTTGACCCTCATTTCTCTCCTTCACTCTCCAAAAATGAAATTTCTTCTCCAAGACTCTCCCATGGCTTCTTGAAGCTCTCATCTTCTTCCTCCATGAGTCCTTGAGGGTCCTTCTTGACCTTCCATGGTTCCTCTTCTTCGTTGCTCAAGCCCTAGCTATAGAATCGAAGAGCTCGACGAGTAGATTACTTCCAACCGATTACTTTCTCGTTTTTCTTTCTTGATTGGGGATTGAAGGTAAGTTACTTCTTCTCTCTTTGATTTTGTACTCATTGATCCTAAGGAAAACAAACTCTATGCTATTTGAGGTCAATGAGTACACATACTTGCTTTGTGTGATTTTAACTTGTGATTTGAGCATGTGAACTTGTTAATAGCATATGTAGGATGACTTCTATGATTGTTGAAGTATATTGTTACTCTTCATCTTGAGTTTCTAGGATTGTGAGCATGCTAGAAATCATGTTTACATTTCATTTGGGTTTATTATGAAAGTATGCCTAAGTTTGGGGCTTTGGATATGGGAACTCACTAAACATCATGAGTATGATCATTTAATTGAAATTAAGTGATTTATGAAATGGGTTATGATTTATGTTGGGTTTTGTTATGAATTTTAGGGCTTGAAATCAACCCCGAATTATTGGAGAAATTATTGTTAATTGAAGTGGGTGTTAATGTTGAGATTGATGAAGGGTGTAAATAATGAAACTTAGTATTTAGACTCAACGGAGTCGAAAAAAATTCAATAATGTGTTAATGAACTCGGGTTGGAATCCTACGACATTTGGGTTTCGGTTGACTATGATTATAATGAGTTCTTGGGTTGTTAGGCTTGGGAATCAAGCCCGAATGAATTTTGAGAATTTGTAGTATATATGAATGAAATGTTTAATTGTGGGTTTATGAAACACATAAAGAATGAAATGTAGAATTAAGACTCAACGGAGTCGTTGTAAGGTCAATAATATAATAATGAGCTTTGGGTTGAAACCCTACGATGATCGGGTCTTGCTTAGTTATGTTTGTGCGTACCCGAGTATCTTATTCGGTGTCCAATCGAGACACTCATGTTATAGAGACCTATTGGGAGTATGTTTAGAGCGTGCTCGTTGGAGCACGGAGTATTAGAGATCAACCTATGATCTCGTATGCCTTTAAGAAATGATCATTTGAACGAGTTTTCCTTTAGGGGATTTGGTCGCGTGCACATGAATGCACTTGCAGGAGTGACTACGGGGTAGTCTTGATGTTCTTGAGTATAGCATTGAGGAAGTCGGTTATATACGACAGTTGGGACTATTGTTGAGTCCGGTATGCTTTTATGTATAGACTAAATGCTAAGTCTTGATTGTGGTTGTTCTTAGACTAAATAATAGTCTTGATTTAATCTTGAGTAGAGGACTATAGTAGACCTCACGTCGTGATTTATTGAGCTTATAAGCTATTCTTGAATTGGTGATGACTTGAGGTTTATGAATACCTCAATATGTGGTTCTTGAACTAAACTTACAAGTTAGCTGAACATGTTAAGTGTGTACATTTATGTGCATTGTTTATTGGGTTTTGTAGAGCATTATGACCTACTTGATTTGATGAGTCCTTTTGTGATGGACTTGGTCCTCATTGGTTTATCCAAGTAAATATCTACTTGAGCATCTTGATTTGAATCCAGCTGGCGTCTTGGTCGTTTTGTCGGCAATGGGACGATTCATAGCCTTTGGAAACATTCGCTATGAATCGCCGCATTGGTACCCTTTCTCCTCACTATATGGCCAATAGTGGGATGTGGTCTCATATTAGCGCCACCTAGCCTGATATTGAGCTCCCATTTCTCATCCCAGGGTTGGATGAATGTAACGAGGTACTCATTAAGAAAACTGATGAGTTGTGATCATTTGAGGATTGAAACCCAGATTATGATCATTTGAGGGTTGGACCCATGGTTTAAATATTGAGGGCTAGGCCCAGATTCTGGTTATACGTGTTTACGTATGAGCATTTATGTGAAAGATAATATGCTATATGGCTTATGTGAGTTTATGTGCTTTGATAGCTAAGTACATGTTTATTGTTGGTATACTAGTATGATACCATGATTTTTATATATGTTTGTGCATTATGTCATGCCATGCCATGCTATGCCATACATTTGCATTTAGTAACTTACTGGGTCATTATGACTCATTTCGTGTGTTTGTTTTCCTTAGTTTGTGCAGTGAGCTCGTTAGTGCGCGTTGCCTACAGTGCGTGTTTGATAACGTGGTCTTCCGGCGATAGCTTGGAGTTATTATTATTATTGTATTTATTATCTTGTGAGACACGGACGTAAAGTTATGTAAACTTTACTTGGGTAATTATGTTAGTATTTTATGGTCGTTTATTTTTGGGTGCCGACTTGTTTGGTCGAGCTATTGTAATTATTTAGAAGTTATTATATCGTCTTTCCGAGCAAGGTTTTAGCTCGCGTATTCTAGTATTGTGTTATGGTCGTTTCTATCTCCGTCAAGTATCTTGTGAGATTTTGGTTTAATTGTTGGTGTTTAATATCTTTTTCGTTTAGTTGATTTGTCCCTTAGGCATGTTATAGCCGTTGAGTGGTTGTTTATCAGGTTGGTATTTTGTTGATTCGCCGGCCTTAGGTTTGCCGATGGTTTGTTGCCCGTGCGCAATGTTGCGTCACGCGAGTCATAGATTGGTCGAGAGATAGTTATCTCTCAGCCTTGCGTTCCTTTGTTTAGGATTAAAGGCTTGGGTTCCACTTATGATTTGCTTCCGCAGATTTTAGCTTTTGGTTGTTCCGTATTGCCGTTATGGCTTTACCTTCCTGTTTTGAGCTTGTTGGCTCATCTGTTGACTCGCACCATTATGCTTAGCAGGTGCTTGTCCATCTTTTAGCTTGTCTTGACGGCACGACCTTGGGATTTCGCATTGGAGTCCGGGTCGGGCTGTTATAGTGCCCTTAGCCCACTGAGGAGATCTACAGAGAATGAGGAATACCAAGTGCCAGAGTGACAGAGGACATGAGGAGGGCCAGGAGGCAGGCTCACATGAATGGCGTCTTGATTCTGGCGGCGGCAAAGGCGAGAAAGAGATGGAAGAAATCGGATCGCTTGTTGGAGGCTTGGAGCTGCTGGCTGCCTCTTCTGAATCTGATATAGAGGGTTTTCAAATTTATCCCTTATTCTTTTTTATGAACTGTATTGCCAGATCGCCGGCGAATGAAGCGAATTTTTTGGTTTTGAGTTTTGATTTTAAATTTTGAAGGTTCTGATACATCAGGTTGATTTTTGGCATCAGGTTGATTTTTGATATCAGGTTGATTCTGATGCCTGGCATCATGTTGATTTTTGGCATCAGGTTGATTTCTGATGCCTGACATCAAGTTGATTTTTGGCATCATGTTGATTTTTGGCTTGGCATCAGAGTTTTCATTAATGACATTTATGTCATTTGGCAAGCAATTTGTAGTTTTATGAAATGTGCAAAAAATTAATGGTCCTAGATGAAAACATGTTTTCAAAATTGTACCCACTTGAAATTCCCCTTATTTCTAACTGGTTTTTTTAACACGTGCATAACGTACGTTAATTAAATCATATATAAATAAAATTAAAAAATTAAAAATAAAATAATAAGAATTGGTTTATTAATAATTACATATAATATATCACTAATTATTATAGATTTTAAAAAAATCTTATACACAACATTTGTTGTCTTATTAATTGATTTTTTATTTTCACCGCATATCAATATCTTGTTTCTTCAAAAAGAGACATACGCTACTTGAAATTATTAACTTTGACACTTGTTAATTGTTATTGCATATGATACCAGTAACTGAAATTGTTTTCTCTGGAATTTGAAAGACAGTCTTACATCAGATGGAGTTAATGACAATTTTTGGATAAAAACATTTTCTTCAACATTGCTTCCTTTCAAAAAAATTGTTTCAACAATAAGATCCTCAAAATTTATGATGATTAGTCATGTTTCATTGCACAACCCTGCAGCATGGTCAATGTTTCTCAATAGTATTACTGGAGCACCAATTTTAAGTGTCAATTCATGAACTATTGACAACCCCGAATAGTTTATACTATACAAAAACTCTGTAGAATGAATGTCTTCGAACAAACTTGATCTTTTCCTGCCATGCAAATAAAACAACTCAAATAAGTTCTTCATTTTGAATGATTACATTTATTAAATTATATTTGTATTTTATGAATTAAGAAATTTTTGATAAGAAAATAAGTTAAAATCAAAATAACGAAATTATTTTTACCGTTAACTATTATTTTTATTTCGTAAATTATTTTGATTTTACTAACTTCCATTAAATTTTTTTGTTTTATTGACTTCGTAACTATTATTTTTATTTAATTTTTAAGAATTAGTTTTATGGAAAACTTTTGTTTCGTAAATTATTTGTATTATTTTGCTGACCTCAATTTAAATTGTTTAGTTTTGTTGACTCTGTAACTATTATTTTTGTTCATCAAATGTTTTTATTTTACTAGCGTATTTTTACTTTACATAACTATTTTTAAATATTTGTTTTAAACTTTTGTTCCATAAATTATTTTTATAATTTTACTAACCTCAGTTTAAATTATTTTTATTTTATTGACTTAGTAACGATTATTTTTGTTCCATCAAATATTTTTATTTTACTAATGTATTTTTGTTTTTCATAGTTATTTTTAAGAATTTGTTTTAAACTTTTGTTCCCGTAGATTATTTTTATTATTTTAGTAACCTCAGTTTAAATTGTTTTTGTTTTATTGACTCCGTAACTATTATTTTTGTTCCATCAAATATTTTTATTTTGCTAACGTATTTTTGTTTTAATTTATTTACAAGAATTTGTTTTACACTTTTGTTCTGTAAATTATTTTATTTAACTAACCTCCGCATTAAATTATTTTTGTTTTGTTGATTCTGTAACTTTTATTTTTATAGTAGCTTGTTCCATAAATTATTTTTAGTTTACTAACCTCTTATATTTTTGTTTTTTTTTGACCTCGGAACTATTATTTTTGTTTTAGTTACTATTTTTTTGTTTAAAAAGAGAAAACTTTTAAACATAATTAAAAGAGATGAGATGGTGGTGATGAGAGAGAAAATATGGAGGATACAAGAGAGAGAGAGAGAAAAAAAAATACAACCAGAGAAAATAGAAAGAAGATAGAAGAGGGAAAGAGTGGAATAGTAACTCAAAAGTTCAAAAGTGTGATTTTGGAGGGATAAATCTACCCTTGTCATTATATATATATATACTAGATTTCGTGTCCGTGCTTATGGCACTGTGTTAGTATGGATGTGATTAATGTACAAAGCGAGTGTAAAGTGAGCATAATGTGAAGAAATTAATAAAGGAAGATATCCTAAAAATTAAAGAAATTGTATAATTTATCTAAAAAGAGTATAAATAGGCATCCAAAAGCACTCTCTCTCTCTCTCTGGCACATACCAACAATACACATGTTAATTCAAAATAAAGTTAAATATGAAAATCTCAGCAAACAAAAACCATAAAATAAATTGAATGAGACAGAGTGAACTAACAAAATACTATTTCGAAACTGAAATCACAAAGATTTCAGACCAATAAGGGAAACTTAGCAAAAAAAATTAAAAAAGAAAGAAATTAAAATGCAAATATTTAAAATTACAAAACTTATGAACAATTGTTTTTTTAAATCAAATCTAAATTGGACAAAAATCAAATTGAGATTTAGTTGATTACAATAACAATCAATTAAGAAACTATAAACTAAATATTTGTAAACAATAAATCTAGGCGGGACAAAAAAACAGGTTGGAAAAAAATTAAAATTGATTCTTTAAAAAAATCTAGGTGGGATGTTAGTAAAAAGATAAATCATGATATCTGAATAGTCCTAGTCAATTACATATGAGCGAAAAAGATAACTATAAAACCATAAAATAATAACTGTAAAATCGTAATATAGGAGATGAATAACTGATGTTAACATGCTTGAAAACCCAAATAAATCAGAGTCGTAGGATGTTAGTAAAAAAATAAATCATTATCTCTTGCGGTTTAAAAAAAATATTATCGTTGAGGGGTACATTGTTTCAAGTGATGGTTGAGGGATTAATGTTTTATAAGGGGTGACTGTTTAGAAGATTAATCGCAGGGTGCAACTTTGTAATGTGAAGATAAAATATAGCGAGAAGAAAAAAGGGTGACTGTTTATAGTATTAATTCTATGGGGTAACTTGTAATATGGAAAGAAAAAATAGGGAGTTAAAAATGGATAACTACTCACACATATGAATGTGGGGGTGAATCTCAACCGCTAAATTTTTTAAGATAATTTAATTTCAACCTCTTAACAGCCTTAGTCAATTGCACATATGCGAACCTAGCTGTTTTATAATATAATATTATTTTAAAATTAACTAATCAAAACCACATTAGTTTACAACAAACTAAAATAACTTATAAACTGTATTCCATCTGTTCCAGACAAAGAGTGTCCGTTTGAAAGTTAATTTTTTTAAGAAAATGACACTTGTATAATGTACTAGTAATAAAATGACATTTTATGTCTTAATTTTTTAAAATAGATTCTTTAAGTGAAACATCACAAAATGAAATAGTAGACTCTTTGCCCGGAACGGACAACATATTACATTAATTAAGTACTCCCTCCGTTCCAAAATTATTGTCCTGATTTTTTTTCGTCTGTTCCAAAATAATTGTTTTGTTTGAATTTTTTTTAGTACAACACTTTTACCAATTTATCCTTACTTTTTCATCATACTTTAATTATGATTCACATACACATAAGTTTTAAATTAACTACACATGAACCTAAATCTTCATACCTGTGTCTATGGTACGATGCCAATATATGTGATTTCGTCAATTGAAATGATAGTGCCTAAATAAAATGTGCGATTTAAAAAAAAATTATAATTGAGGGGTAAATTGCTTCCAATGATAGTTGAAGATTGATGTTTTATAAAGAGTGATTGTTTAAAAAATTAATCGTATGATGTAACTTTGTAACATAAAGATAAAATATAAAAAGAAAAAAAAATAGGTAACTACTCGTAATATTATCATAAATGGACTTCCTTTGTTCAAATTTTCAGTATTTTTAATAGGACTTGGACAATCAATTTAGTCGCGTCAACAACTTTTCATATACTTGATGTATCCTTACTTTTCTACACAGCTTCTGCAGTTCTGCTACATCACATATCCTTGCATCTATAGTGCATAATTGAAAAGCCATTGGGATTATTGGTTTAATTTTTTAGCACAAACTCTTTAAAATAGAATAGCAGGCTTTTTACATTAAATGAATGGAGTAAAGGAAAAAACTAAAAACTTTTAAGATTGGTTGTTTCTTTTTTTTTTTTTAAGAAAAAAATTGAATAAGTTCTTCAATGTAAACGTGAATAAATGCTGTGTATATGATGTAAATGCATCCTAGTGAGCCTTTTCCTATCTAAAAATTCTTAATATTGGTTGTTCATTTTTTTTACTTAATAATATAGTGTCAAATCTATTTTTGTAATATGATGCATACCACATAAGATCAAATTCACATCTGTATTGAAGAAATCTCTTTGAATTGAATGTGAATTAGGAGAAAAAAATTGTCACATGTGATTGAGAGTGCTAATCACCCACAACCAAATATTATCAAATTCACGGTTGTTTTGATAATGGTTTAGAGTTTGTTTGATTTAGCTTATTGATATGCACTGATGACTTATTACATATGACAGATGACTTATTACATATGACAGATGACTTATTGCTTATGATTTATGATTGATAACTAATAACTAGTCTTGTTTGATTTAACTTTCTGAAAGTGATGTCAACTTCCATAAGTTAATGTCTGAGTTTGATTAGTAAGTTGAAAAAGTGCTGAATTCAAATATAAAGACACAAATAGCCTCATCAAAATATGATTTACATTATTAATAATAATAATAATAATTATTATTATTATTTTAATATAATTAATTTTATTCTTATTACTAATTTAAATTATTATTATTATTATTTTATTAATATTAATATTACTTTTATTTATATTATTATGATTAATTATTATTATTTATTTTAAAAATATTAATATTACCTTTATTATTATTATTTTATTAATATTAATATTAATTTTATAATTAGTTATTATTATTACGATTATTTTTACAATATTATTATTAATATAACTTTGATTATTATTATTATTATTATTATTATTATTATTATTCCTTTTATTATTATTTTATAATAATAATAATTATTATTATTCATTATTATTATTAATTTAATAATAGTTATTATTAATATTACTTTTTGTTATTATAACTATTATTAAGAAGGGTAATATTAGAATATATAAAATTTTAATGAACAAGTAGACTTGTGTTTGAAAAGTAGATGCTTACAACTAGATGTGTCAATTTTTGTCCGCGTCTATTTGCTCGCACAGATCACCAAATAAATAATGGGTATGGACACACCCAAAATTTTAAGTGGGCACAAATGGACATGCTCATTTGGACACATTAATTATGATCGACTAAATGGGCACCCATACTAAAACTCACTCTCTTCATCTTCTTATTTTTTGGCTAGGATCCACTCTACGGGGTCTGGTTATTGAGGGTATTATAACGCAACTGTTCATTCTTGTTAAATGATGTTCTGAATCTGGGACTTGATATATCAAAAAATAAAATAAAATGCAGCAGCCTTGCCATTCGTTACCATACTAGGACTTGTATCTTTTTGCTTGTTTTCTTATGCTTTGTGGCCAATTTGGAGTTTCTTGACCCTGCCTCTTGTGTTCACATTGTTTATGGCCTGCATGGTCATTTTGCCTTACTTGTTGCTCGAGACATTCCAGCCACAATCAGCCATGCGCCGTACAGATTGAAATTCATTGTTCATAGTGAATTTAGCAAGATTGTCGCGCATAATCATTGAGTAGTAGAAGAGGGAGTTGGCGTGGCTGCATGGCTGTGCATACGGGCAAGAGGAAAAGAGGGGCAGTGGGTGCAAGTATGGACGGCTACAACAAACTTGGGGACTTTAGGATTCTAGGAGTGGTCCTCTTCTTATTAAAACTGTTTTAGATAGGATTTCTTTATGGTATTCTAGATAGAATTTCTTAGTTTATTTTCCAGTTTGACAAGAGTCCTTTTGTTAGTTAATTAGAATAGATAGTGAACTCTTGTAATCTATTTAAAGTCTTTTATTTTTCAATAACAATGATGAATTTTTGCATAAGAAAGAAACTTAAGAACAAGTCCTGTTCTTTTTCAGCGATTTATTCTTCTAGGCGAGTGAAACCTAAGAGAATTAATCAACAAACATCTTTACGTTAGGAGAGTGAATCCTAACTGGTGAGTCCGAGTTATTATTTTTTTTATTTTTCGTGTTTGTTTTAAATC
This sequence comes from Codonopsis lanceolata, assembly GCA_013146195.2. NCBI lineage: Eukaryota > Viridiplantae > Streptophyta > Magnoliopsida > Asterales > Campanulaceae > Codonopsis > Codonopsis lanceolata. The sequence goes on from CM028380.1 coordinate 143,893,530, forward strand.
TTTGTGGACTGTTTGGGAGTTTTCGGCCAGCCCCTTTGCTGCCCGAAACGTTGGTGTTCGTTTTATTGTGCTAGGAGATTTGGCACCGTATCAGGTTGTTTCATGATGGCTTGCGCTAAGTCTTATAAATGATAATAGGGATAGAATCAGATTTTTATGTCAAATAAATTAGCTAATGTTATGAAAAATGTGTATTATTCAAGTAAAATAAGATTTTATGTTAAATAAATAAATTGGTCCCAAGGATTATTCTTCGTAAAATCTAATTTTTTTTTCATTAATTGTTATATAGCAAGGATATAATCTAGTTAAACTTTCATGTGAAGTTTATTTACATTTTTCATTAAATTCATCTTGCCAAATACCAAGTTCATGAGTAAATGAGTTATGCTCTGGTCAGCAATATTTGCATGACATGGTATTTTGTTACTTAGTTCAATTGTTGGTGAAGGATATATCATATATATATCATACAAGTTCGCTAATAAAACAGTAATCACGAATTACCTTTATGCGAACTGGAGCCTTATACGCAGCGGAAGAATTACGCTTGAGCTACGATCTTCGTATGCCAATATCCACAGACCTGCAAGTCTCTCTCGTCGGATTGATATCACGGAGCACGGATATCAATACTGGTTCACACCGCAAATCTAAGCCTCTTGATGGTTAGGCTAGAGGGAGTATTTTGGTGAGATAGAATTAGGAGGAGGAGAGAGGGCGGCAACTGTAAGGAGACATGTTCTCCTTAAAATCTGATTAGAGTTTTATCCCTTTTGTTGCCCTATTTATATTATTACAAGAAACCTATTTCTTGTAGGTTAAGTAATCCTAAACCCAATTGGATTAGGATTCTATTTAACCAATAAATAATATAAATATTATTTCCATGTGGGCGGGACTAAATAATCGGGCATAAGCCCAATTGCCAACATCTCCCACTCGTACACATGGACACACCTCTCTAACCACAACGTATCATCAAAACCAGTTAAACACTGCCTCTTCATACTGGAAGTGAAGCGTGCGACATGACGAGAAAGATAAAGGGTGGAGCGCTATACCAAATCACCATCGACCGGCATAGAAGCGTCCTCGTTAGGAAACAAAACTTCGTCTATACCCCGGCAGTATATATACATCAATTTAAGCATCCTCGATCCCTCAAGGCGGTGCTTAAAACTCAATAAGTTTGTGTATCAAGATCAACCTTTTGAACCGTATGTTCAATATGATCGTCATGGCATTGAAACACAAAAATAAAGATGCATATCATACTATCTTCCTTAGACACTCATATTAATCACTCTTGGTAGCTTTCCCAATGAATGCTCAGTAGGGCTGTATGTGCATAGCTTGGTTGGTCGGCATGCCAAAGTAGCATCATCAACGTCCAAGTTCATGATATAGTTCTAAGTCACATAGGGTATAATTGTGATGCGGGTTTGATCACTAGAACTCACCAGTGATGAAGCGGGGATCATTCAATCACTTTCTTAAGTCGCATTATAGTCACATACGGTATGAAGTGTATGCTATGACGGAACTCCCACGAAGCATGCATGTCATGCTCAAGCGTCATACGAACCTTAGTCTAGCCGCCCTTCGGCGTCTAACTTGAGTACTTAAGCGATCACTCTTCTAGTGACTCTCTTTTAAGGATCTCACATTCGGACTTTTCCTTGGGATATAAAGTCGACCTTATAAAAGGTCTCATCTTGGCCGTATGCCAAGGCGATAAATGTAATGTCATTTGCGTACCCCCTTTGTAGGTACCAAGACTTTTACTATCTCAACTTGCTCGCCCACTGGCGACAAGGTGAATTACCGTGAGAGGGCCAATTCAATATCCACGACATCTTTTAATCAAAATATATATGCCACACAATTTCATATCAAAATATCCAATTAACATATAAAAGGAATAAAATGGCGCAATTTATTCAAGCGATAATGAATAATAATCAAATGTCAACATAAGTGTTCTCGGAATAAAAGTCAAATCCTCTGACCCTAGACCCAACATGTGATCTGAAAGATCTCTCTAGCTAGAGGTTTAGTCATAGGGTCGCTAACATGCTTCTAGTAGGAATATATTCTAGAACAACTTTCTTTTTACTGCAACCATGTCTCTAGTGAAATGATATTTGATGTTAATGTGTTTCGTCTTCCCATGGTACTTGGGATCTTTAGTGTAACCTAAAGGCGCCATGCTATCACAAGCAATGACTACGGGGCGATCCACATGCGTCGTAACATCAAGATGTTGAAGAAAACTCCTCAACCACACGGCTTCTTGAACATGAGCAAGCCATGTACTCGACTCCATCGTAGATAGGGCGGTGCTAGTCGTAAACTTGCTACTCCAAGAGATAGCTCCACCACCAAGGAGAAAGCGTAGCCAGTAGATTTATAACCATCTACATCTCAGGCCAATCGGCGTCGGTGAAACCTTTCAAGCTCAAATCACCACCTTGGTAACAAGGGTTAAATTTGTGGTTCCCACCAAATAAGCTGAGAACCCTCTTCACTTTGCCATCCGGTGTTGAGGTCGAGGATTACTTTGGAATCGACTCAACATCCCAAGCAAAGCATAGGTCGAGGCCAGAGTACACACCATAGCATACATCAAGCTTCCTACCGCATTTGCATATGGAGTCGTAGACATTCTCTTCTTCTCTTCTTCATTCTTAGGGCATTGGTTTGTACTAAGGACACATCCCTTTTCCATTGGAGTGACAACGGGTTTGAGTTAGTCATGCCAAATCGTTCGATAACTTTCTTAATGTAAGTCTCTTGAGACAAACCAAGAAATCTTTTCGAGCGATCTCTATAATTTTACTCAAGCACATGCTTGCTTCACAATCTGTCATATCAGCGCGGAGCGACCACTCTTTAGTGGCATTTATCATCTCCATATCATTCCCGACTAGTAGGATGTCATCAACATATAATGGCGAGATCAAGATCTTTTCTTGGATCGTTTAACATACACCTGATGGTCTTCCTCAATCATCACAAAGCCAATTGAGGTTATCGCAGTGGCGAATGTACCCTTTATCTAGATGATTGTTTGAGACCATAGATGGAGCGTTTGAGTCGGCACCTTGCGCTCTTGTCCACTTGACTTCAAAACCCTACGGTTGAGTCATATAGATCTCTTCATCTAGTTCTCCATTGAGAAATGCGGTTTTAACATCCATCGATAAAGTTCTAGATCCATGTGTGCTCTTATCGCTAGGATTAGGCGAGCAGAGGAAAATCTCACCACAGGGAGAGAATGTCTCCTCATAGTCTAAACCTCTCTTTGGGTAAAGCCTTTCGCCACAAGGCGTGCCTTATATTTGTCAATTGATCCATATGCGCCTTTCGCTTGACTTTGAAAACCCATTTGTTTCCAATAGTCTTGCGACCTTGGCGGAAGATCAACTAACTCCCAACAGATTCTTTTTCATAGAGGAAATTTCATCTTCCATTGCGGTCATCCATTCCTTGTTTGTAGGTAAAGAAAGAGCTTCTTTGAGCGATGTAGGCTCACTAGAATTAAAAGAAGTAGTTAGGAAAGATTCCTCTTCGATCGCGAATCGACGGCGAGGTATATTTCCACGTTTACTTCTTCGTTCTAGTATCGGACTCCCACTAGAATCCGTACTCCCACTCGGATGAAGATCACCTTGACTCTTGGCTTCCATAGGTTCAACCTCATGTTACCGTAGGATTAGGTTGAGGCAATTCCCCACCTTCGCCAAAAGATGTCATGTGTTCTTCTTCCATCTCAAAAGTTCAAAGTCTTTCACCTATACGTAGGGAAATCATTCTCAATGAAATCAACATTGCTTGACGATTGAGTCATTCCTTCGTTAGGTTTTCCACAGTACATAACATAACCCTTTGAGGTATCGAATACCTTATGAAAACACACTTGTTTCCTCTAGGGCCTAGTTTTCCAAACTTATTGGAAGTACTATGGACATAACTGCACAACCCAAGGATGAAGATGCCCCGATTTAGGCTTCTCACCTTTCCAAAGTTCATAAGGGTTGTGGGAGGCCGACTTAGAAGGCACTCGGTTAAGTATGTGGCGGCGTCATTAGCATCCCCAACGAAATTGGGAGGTTGGCGTGCCATCATCGACCTAACCATTTCCAACAATGTTCGATTCCTTAGTTACTGACAGTTTTGTTCTTGAGTTCTAGGAATTGTCAGCTGTCGTATTCCTTTTCTCACACAATTCTTTAAATTGATGGAATAAATATTCACGGCCGGTCGGTTCTAAAAGTTTTAAGCTTTTATCCTTTTGATTCTCAACCTCTGCGGCTCAAAACACTTGAGAGCTTCATCGCGGTGAAAAAGGTAAACATAACCATAGCGTGTATAGTCATCGATAAAAGTGAGAAAATAGGAAGCTCCATGGCGTGCCTTAACATTCATTGGTCATGAATGTCGAATGGACTAACTCTAATGGATGTGTGGCTCTTTTGCCTTACAGGCTTTTCGGCAAGCTTTTCTGCAAACAAGATTCACACAAGGGTAGGTTGACTTTCTGAGAGACCCCAACCCAGGCCTTCTAATCATCCTATCTTTTCCTATATGTCCAAGTCTAGCATGCCACAACTCGGAATTAGAATCATCATAAACCATGCAAGAAGAAGAATTAAGAGAAAGAATTATGGGAATCCACAAATCTAATTTAAAGAAATTATCGACAAAGAACCATGTCCCAAAACTCATCACCAAAACAAATATCAAGTGATCATTACTAAAATTAAAAAGAATATCCATGTCCTAGCTTGTGTACGATGAAGATTATGTCGAATTCGGTGCATAAAGAACTTCATGAAGAGTCAATGCGTCCACTCATTGAAAGTTGGTATGAGCCAACTCCTTTGACTTCAACAGACATTGTTTCCATGAAAATTCTTCTTGTACGAGGAACTTTTCGATAATCTACAAATCCTTCTCGATCCCTCGTCACATGTTTGGTTGAGCTTTGAGTCTACAATCCATGCGGGGGAGAGAGTCGGCTAATAAAACATGAGCAAACACAACTTTGCATGGAGATAGGATTAAGTGATACCTTCTTGGGCTCGGGACAAGTCGAGCAAAATGACCCAAGCACCACGGTTGTAGCCAGCAGCAATATTCTTTTTGCCTCTAGGCGTTTAGCAATCTTGTCACTTTTAGGGCCCAAATTCGAGTCTTCTTGCCTTTAGCTTGTTTCTTGCGTTGCAGGTGTGGCTTGCAGCGGACCCTCGAAACAAGAGCAAGATCACGAGTCGCGGACTTTATCTTGCGCATTCGCTTCATGACACTACCTCGAGGCTCAACATGGTGAGCATACATGCGAAAATGCGAATAGAGTGCGTATGAGTCAAGATCGCCTCAAACCACTCGAAGTCGAGGCGTGAGCGAATCACCGCTTGAACTTGCATTCATCGAATAAGGCAGAACAATGACTTTAAGATCACGAATCATTCAGGACATCTCACGTAGTTGTTCAAGAATGTTTAGTTTAAAGTCAATCTTATAGCTTTCAAACTTGTAGGTCAAAGTCCTTAACTTTGTAGCAGTATTCCATAAATCGCTTAATTTGGTCCCATATGTTTAGCTTGATCGAGGCGGTCTTCAAACTGCCAATCGGATCATTATGCATGCTACTCGGCATAGTAAAGCGTGCATCGATCTTTCTTTCAGTCAAGGAATTCCTGCATTTTAAAGCGTCTTTGAGCGAGGTCAAGTTACATCTACGGTTCTACCATCACAATATCAAGGTTGTCGAGGAACTTCTTGCTGGTTTAGCAAGTGTGTGATTTTCCTTTGCCAAACACCTTAGTTTGAGCCATCTAATTTCTCACCCTTATTAAAGATCGGCGATTACATTACGAGAAGCCATTTCACTACAATTTGTTGCAAAAATAAGACATAAGCATATATATATTTTAATTTTTGTTTTAAAAATAATTACTAAATA